>VACF01001375.1:0-146310 GCA_006891605.1 Pleurozium schreberi | reverse complement strand
TTKAGGGTTTAGGGTTTWGTGTGYWGSCTAYCAGTGTGTAYATTTAGAATWTGGWYAATTGTCCWTGAAAGATGTGGATTGTAATTTAGCTTGGGACCTCCCAWCTCACTTCTCCACTGCCTGCGATACGAGTTCCGTGTTCTTTTCATTCAAGGAAATGACTCAAGTCGCTTAAACAGATCGCTGACCAACATCCTGTTAGTCTGTTTCCATCCATAGGAGTGTAGAAACTGTAGAAACTGATTCAATGTTAACACTCCAGAAGCTTTACGAGCTAGATTCTTTCGACCCCCAAAATGCATTCTCGATCAACATGGATAGTGATGGTGCAATACCAAGCGCTCTTTGCTTCAATTCAGTGAAATTGATGGACCTGTCAGAGGGAAATTCTGAAGAGACATGCTTTGCTTTTAAAATGTTTTGAAAATTCATGTTTCCGTGAAGCAATGCGGCACCAGAGACCAAGCTACATACGTACATTTAGATTTCAGTTTGCTTTGGTTGCAATAAAGTCAGTGAAGTTTGGTGTAAGTTGGGGATACCGACTGATCGATCAGTTTCCTAAAAACGAAACTAAGTTAGTCTAAGTGAGGAGTCACCCATTCCCAATGAACCCATTCCCAATGAGGGTCCAATTACCAACCATTAGACTGACGTATTTCCAACCAAGGCTAGAATTTTTTTTTTTTTTTTCTCTTTTTCAAAGTTGGGACTAAAAGTTCATGACATATGTTTCAACTTAGTGTGCTAAAAAGTAGGAAAAAGTGAGTGGAAAAGTAGTTTTTTGAGTGATCGGAATTGGAAGACTATCTCTAGTGATTGGCAATGCGTCCGGCACACTTTTTGCCTTTGAAAATTCATAGTAATTTCAATTCATGTGATAAAATTAACAAACTTTTTGTAATCCCCATCATTTCTATCATTGCACCTATGAAAATATTTGCTTTGTGTTGCACTACACTACACCAAATCATGTCTATAATTGCTTAAGTGATTGGTTATGGGTGGCTCGACCTTAAGTGAGGAGCCCATGCATGATTTTTCCAACCATCAACGTTGCCTTGAAAAGCTCTCTGTTCGATACAAGGACCCTAAATATGAGAAGGCTCATTCTCGGGAATCGTCTCAAGTCTCAACTGCTTGGTCCATTCAATATAAGCTCCAATGTTGACTTGYTGAGAACGGTATTCCTTCATTTTGTGATTTTAGGGTCATTTTAGGATCCAGCACTCCACTTTGTATTCTCCATTTTTCCTCCATCTATGAGTAAAATTACATGTCTAGTATGTCTTAGAAAAAATTCATTTTTAGTAGTGATAGTTTCAAATGATCATGAGTTTAGGAAGAAAAATTGATGAAAAATTGATCTAAAATACTAGCAAAAGTTCTAAAAAATTTAAGAGTACAAATGCATCATATCTACAAAATGAACAAAGATGGCAAATTTCATTAAAATGGTGGTATTCCATGTGCCATTTTCGAACCGCGCAGTTTGAATTGTGAAGTGACATCTAGAACTGGTATAGATTTCAAGATATCTATGAAATTTCTAGATGTCAAAAATCTACGGCACTCTTAGATTTTAGACTGTGCTGTTTTAAAGATCTAGCACATGTATAGATTTCATAAATCTAGGTCAAGTATAGATTCCAGAAATTTATGACAGGTTTAGATTTTAGATTGCGCGGTCTAAACTGTAAAAAGTGCCAAAATAACGGAATATCGCCATTTTAATGAAATTCGCCATAAAGCTTCTACATCTCTCTATATTTGAAAATGTGGTTGTAGATCCTTAGCTTCAAATTAAAATAAAATGTTCATTTTTACGAAAATAAAAAAACTTGAAGCAAAGAAAAACTAAATTTCAATTTGAAGCTTCATTTTATTATTTTTTTAAATAGGGAGAGCAATCATTTGAATGTCAAAATCAACTTTTGAGGAAAATTGCTAACAGTACTAAAATTGGGTATATAGGGGTAGCCTGATTAAATTGCTGAATGATTTGTTTTCATTGTGCAACATAAATAGAATAATTTATGTATGTAAATAGTAATGTAGACAGCTGTAAAATAAATAAGGGGCACTGACATCTAAAAATAAAAATATTGAGATCTATAAACTTTGAAGCATGAGTTGAGAAAATTTGACAATCGCAACGGTAGTATGAGACTGACGGACCCTAATAAGGTAATGTCAATTTTTTGTAAATTGATGTTGAAAAATTTATTTAGTAAAGTCTATTGATCTTAGTTTGTGATAGGTTATAAATATGTAAATTGCTTGAAATGAAAATCATAAATGATTGTCTTAATAAGTAAATAAATTGTTTTGTTGTTGCAATTTTTGTAATATAGTCATGTAGAATTTTGTTTGCAACCAAGTCCCTAGTGAACAATCCTATTACACTATTCTACATAAGAATCTATGAATTATTTTTTGGGTTATTTGATTATTCCAACAACAGTAGGTAAATTTTCTTTTTATGAATAATCACTTGAAAAAAAGTACTTTGACTTGAACCTAGTTAAATGATGTGATATAGCGTGTCTCAAATCACACACATAAAATTGGATGGAAATCATCCTTTTTGAATATGGAAAATTATTCTTTGACCATCAAAACAAATTTTAATTTTCTAATTGCCTTCAAGAGGAATTCAACATATGAAAGTGCCCAATAATATTTTTTTGAAAAAATCCTAACAATTGATTACTTCCTTGCAATTTGAACCATGGTTTATTGAATTTTTAAATATAAATTGACATGCATATTTGATTTAAACTATAGTGTTTTACCGTATAATGTAGTTACATTCATTTAAAAAATATTATAATTCTTTGTATTGCATTGCTCATTTGAAATCATCTAAGGGTTAGTTTACATCAAGCCCAAGCCCTATGACCACTCAAATTCTATGCCATGTGATTGGTAGATGAGGAAGAGGTGGTTCAACTTGGGTTTGCACACGGGCCAAGAAAAATTCAGTGGATGATGAATATGTGGGCAATTCTAACTACATTCATTGAGCTAGAACCTTATACACAGATTGTAATGGAAGATTTTAAGCACAAAATAATAGGGTGATCAAAATAAGCACCTTTCAAGCAATGGACACTCTAAAGATGCGAATTGTTCCTACAAAATCTAAGAGAATCACTAAAATATTGTTAAAAATTAGTATGGTGGTCTGTTTGATGTAATTATTCAGATTTTAGGATTTTATGAGTTTTAACCCCTAAAGTCCCATTGTTCCCTTGGGGGACAAAATGGGTTTTAAGCAGGTTCCTATGGTCTCAATATATGTCCTAATCTTCTGAATTTTTGAGAGAAGATAGGAAAACATGTTAGCTTTCCGAAAATATAATTTTTATTTCAATTGGAGTCTGGGAGCAAAAGTTATGGCACAAAAAAACCTTTTTTAGGTCAGTGGGTAGAAATTAACTTTTAAGAAAACTTCAAATCAATTTTTTTTTAATTATTTGTATTTTTGCCTACATGAGAAGCTTTGATTCATTCCATTTGGATTTGTTATGCAAAAGTTATGGACAATCTTAGATTTTGGACAATTAAAGCATCTTCTTGAAAAAATAACTTGTAGGATTCATTTTTGATCTCGATTTTCACAATTCAAAAAAAAAAAAAAGTTGCACAAGGTTGAGATCTCTTGCTAGAACAATCTCATCGTTAAGATTAGTGTATTTCAATTCCATCTTAGAGCTATTAATAATTTAGATTTACCTTCAATCTTCAACCTACTTCTACTTAACAATTTTCGAATGAGTAAAAATTACATGTGTTTTTGTTGAATTTTTTTTCCCATATTCTCAACTCAATTTTTTATCATATAAAAAAAATTCAAAATCAATAGAGAAAAACTCATAAGTTATGAAGGTTCAAAGCCAAAAAATGTAGTTGGACAAGTTGCAAAAAGACTTGTTTCTTTCACTATAAACCTTGCTTTAAACACAAATATCTTGCAATCTACATAGCCAAAGTTTGTGAAATTTCTTCCACACATTTTCATGCAAATCTAGTATAAGATCCTACGGTTAGATATGCCAAAAAAACATTTAAATTTTTTTTTGGCTCTTTGCTTTAGAAATGGCAGTTTTGAGTGGTATTTGATGGAAAAAAGGCCTTGGGACTTTAGGGGTTAATCAAATCTTTCTAATTTGATCTCTAGATCTTATTTTTAGGGTTCTAAAATGGTAAAGTGAGGCAAATTTGGAATTCCCCTTCAAAAGTTATCAAAAGATGAAAATTAAGCCTTAACAATCTTTAAGAACTTCATCCGTTGATTTAAAATAAAAAATTAGGTTAATTTTGCTCCAAATTTGAACCCTGACCTTCTAATTAAGTTTATTTCCTAATACTAATTTATGGTCTATTTTTAGTTAATTTAAGAAAAGTTCATGCAAATGGGGTCCAAACTTCATCCATCGTTAACTCACTCAAAAATGAATGATATTTCAGATGGAAAATGGTTTTGGATTCCTATTTAGATTCTCTAAAAGACGCCTAGACATAATATCCCTTAGGTATTTCCAAAATATTTGTGATTAACAGGTTGTTTATTGTAATCTAACTATGGGTTTTAATCTAAATTACTATTTTAGGGATTTTAAAATTTTTATGGGAAAAACAAGAAATTATCTTTGCAACAAGATAAAACACTTAAGTTCTAACTTCCTAACTGAAAAGTTATTAATGGATGAAATTTTGTTTAGAGATCAGCAGTTAGTACTTCATCCACCGATTGCTTTTAATCTAAATAACCAATTGGTAATTCTAAAATAATCTAAAATTCTAAATCCTAACGAGATTTCAAGATTCCCTTGTTTGATTTTTTTGGGTGAAAATATCAATTTTCATCCAAATTCCAAATAAGTTCATCCAATTATTAAATTTTGGTTGATTTTAAAGCTAAAAACTAAATCTTAAGTTCTTAAAGGTTTAATGTTAACTGTTTAAGTCTTTTTCTAGGTTTTCTAAGTTTTACTCTATCGAGCCAATTTTTAATATAATTTCAAATTTGGAAGCAAAACAAAAGTAAGTTTAACGTACCTTGCCTATGAAAGAGTCAATCGTGCCGTCCTCATGGACTAGGAGATGAATTGTCTCGTAATATCCCGCTCCTGCTTCGTCCATTTCACTAATCCATTACAGTTTTAAAATTAAACCTTTGTTGTGGTTGTAGTTTGATTTAATTCTGGGTTCCCTATATATTTCAACAAATTTATGTCAAAAAGTGACTAGAACAACACAACCAAATCAACCGAAAAATTGAATTTTCTACTAGTGCTACTAATGTTTGTGGGTTTTTATTAACTTTGGGTTCTATTTTGGACAATTCCCAATTTCCTTAGAAATTATTTTAATACCCAAATCAATAAAATCCACTAAATCAAATCAAATCTAATAAACTTTTCCACTTGTTAATTAATTTGTAAATATCCTAATTGTTTTGGAAGTATTAGTTGGCAATTTGTGTTAGGCCTAATAAAACAAAACTGCACTACAATCCAAACTCCCTAAATTCCCTYAAGAATATCTTAACTAACTAACCAACAAAGAATGAATAAACGAATGAAATTCAATAGTGAGATTCTATGGGAAATTATTTTTTAACCCATTAAGGGCCGTGGTTGATTTGGAGGGCGGGCAAGACATTTTCTAGTTTTTAATTAAACATGGAAAAAAATATCAAATTGTAATGTTTTTAAGAGATTTGACCATGTCGATGGAATCAGCATGAATGATTGGGCCTCTACAATAAATTTTGTAGCAATTTAAGGTTCCTTTACTGGAAGATTTTTGTATTTTCAACCCAAATTTCATTAGTTTTTTCAATCCCTAAACCGCACGCTAGCACACATTGTCATGATTCTTGTCCCTATGCATGCAATTTACAACTCCCCACATCCGTCCCCTTTCATCAATATCCAAATTCATTCTACAACTCTGGCTATCAATGAAAAAGTGTCAATATCAACCCAAAAGTGGTCGACCAGTCCTCAATGGATTAATGCTAAAATCCTTTACTTGTGGAAATTTCTCTTGTATTCTATTCCTCTTAGTCTTCTCTCTCTCTCTCTAATTATCTTTCATTTGGCTTGGAGTTTTAAACTTGAGAGTGGACTTAGCCAAGAGAGAATAAGTGATGGAATGTGGCACTTAAAACAAGTTTTTAGTTAAAAATTCTCAAAATGGGTGGTGCTGCGAGCAATGGCCATCCATTGAGTTTTAGTAATAAAACTTCTTATTTCAAGTTTTCATACATGGATCATTCAACTGAGTGTAAGGTAAGACAACCCATTGCAGTTATTTCTTCCATAGTGGTCACCTATGAAGTGGCCCCATTGTGTTTTTTCTAGTTTTGTAAGATCTCGGCCACAATCAATGTCTTACATGGTAGTGATGGAGTGATTAGTGACCACATATGGCACTTCCAACTTTTCAATGTGAAATTCATTACAAGGATTGACTTTTTGAGCATTCCATATTAGAAAATATTGTGATTGCATTAGGTAGTGAGATGACCATCATGGACTCAGATTTTGTTGGCAATGGGGTGGTCTACAGACCCTGTTGGGCCATGAAAAACTGAACACTTCAAAAATTCCTAGTAAATTCATACTTTAAGGAAAAAATATGATTTCAATTGCTCTCACTATTTCTCACACTTGTCTTTAAGTGGGGAAAAAATTGAAAAATTTCAACAGTACAGTGAGGCCAAACTCCAAATTCTGACCACTATGGGCTGTCTTACCTTATATGATTTTGAGTTTGAGTTCCTTGTGAAATTTTGAGAATGGCCTGGCCGTTCGGGTCGAGATCCGATCTGTTCGCGGTCAGAATCTCTCCGCTCCCAGACGCCGCCACGTGGCGCGCTGCCGTTGGTCGCAGCTTCGTTCGTTCTCACCCCGCCGTCCATCTGTCTTGCTCCGTCCGTCCTTGTTGTTGGGTCCTTTCGACTGCTGGTTCTCCGACTGCTGATGCTGGCTGCCCCAACCGGACTCACTGTTTTTCTGGCAAATTTGACTAATACACACACAACTAATCTTTTCTTGTTTGATTTTAATTTTTAATGAATATTGGTAAACCCTCACTAAAATTCTTTTGGAATCAAACCTTCACTATCGTAAATTGATGGAAACTAATCTTATGGATTTTTTTCTAAATGACTAGTGAAACAAGAAAATTCTAAAAGGAAATTGAAGCAACCCCGATAAATCCTCCTATTACATGCATATAGTGAGGAAAAAAATGTGGTTGGGGATGTTAAATAAGCTACCACGTGGCAACTTTTCCTACCCAATTTTGACTTTTAGAAGTCAAAGCTTTGCCGTGCAGGGGCAACCCCAAACATAAATGGTTGTCAAAGACAATTTTTAACTTCAAAAAGTCAAAGTTTTGCCGTATGGGAGCAATCCAGACTTAGATAGTGTCAATGGACGAATAATGGTATTTTGATGTTTTAATCTTTAAAGGAGGTACACATAAAAGTGTTTAACCGAACATTAAAGACTAGTTCCCCAAAATTTCAATAAAAGCCACACTTAATTGATAAAAGCTTTACACTTGAAAGTCTTTAATCAAACATTAACAATTAAAAGAACCAAACTTGTTATACAACGAGTTTTTGGCCAAAATTAGGTTTAACAACTTTTGGCAAAGCCAAGCTTCACCGCCTTAAATTTATTAATATCAAAACTGCTACAAGTGTCACGATGAGTTAGTTTTAAGAACGTAAAATGATATTAAAGCTTAGCTTCTAAACTTAAACAAAACAAATAGAAATCACTTTGAAGAGACCCTCTCGTCCTTCAAAGTGCACCTATAGAAAAAAAGAATGAAATTGGGCCGAATACCGACCTCAATTGGTGCTCCGACCATGCTAGTAGCACAAAAATAAGAGAATAGTTGTTTCAACCACGTCGGTAGCACAACAACGAGAAATGAAAGCAAAGTATAAATGTTAGTAATGTAGGTACCGACAATCTCAAGGGGAGGCCTTTTATACTTGTGACAGGTCTCTCCTCGGTAACTTGTCAGTGAAAAACGATTTATTGTCAATCTCCTAATATTTCCTAAACTAACCTAAAGTATTTTCCAAATAATCTTTTTTTTTTAATGAAAGAAGTATCTAGAATCCTCCCCATTAAGCTAAAGTTTTTTGGCCAAATCAATTCCAAGATTTAATCCCAAAATATTTCAAAAATAACCCTAATCTACCTAGATATTTTGCAAATTAATCCCAAATTATATCCTAATTGTCTTTTTCTAGTTCAAAGTTGGCTTATTTTGCAAAAAGATTGATCTTGAGCAAATCCAATCTTTGATTTTCCAAAAGATATTTGCAAAATTAACTTGTCGTTAACTCAAATTATTACTATAAAGTCAAACTAAGAGCTGACCCTTTGTATCTTTTAGGAAAAAGCTTGAAACTAAAAACAAATTGCGCCATCGTGTTCACAAGACCCCAGTCATCCGAAGAGTCCCCTTTCATGTACTTCTTAGGCCATTCGTAAGCACAAAATCAAATTACGGTAAATCCTAAGAAAGGTGAAAATCCTAACTTTTGGAGTTTGTGATTTGTGATGAAATTTTCAGGCCAAGATTGTTTGGAATGTTTATAGGAGTAGGAAAAGACTCCTCATTTGCCTCAATGAGACACCATATGGGCCTAGTGAGTCAGTCAATGAGTAGCCATGTTATAAAGTCTTCAAAAGTCTACAATTATTACTGATTCTAATAGTTAGGAGTGTCAGAATGTCTACAAACTTGACAGGGCACTTTATTAGCATACAAAATCCTAATCTAATTTTTATTGCAACAAGTATAATTTCTAGGAATTTATGAACATATTTTTTAGTGGTTGACTTCCCATGGCGTCAACGTGGAATTTTGGAATGAACCAAAACTTTTTGGGTAACATCTAGGACACCCCTAGAATTTAATTTTAAGTTCCACGCATACTTAACACTTATCTACTATTAGTAAATTTGAATAATTTTCACCCGGAGAACAAATTATTCCAACGTTGGAAGGAATCTTGGTTGGCTAGCTCCAATGTTGAACTCTTAGCATGATTTTATCCTAAAAGCATTTTTCTATATGCTCCAATCACTTCTTCCTCCATCTTTGTTGTGATCCAACTCAAAATATCCAAACTACTTGCAATATTTTTATCAACTAAGATTCTCTAACCTAAAATAGAGTATAATACTTAGCCATATTGTTACATGTACCTTGCAAGCTTAATTTTACATGGACATGACACTGAGACTGGCTAACTCTCACATCCTCACTTCTTTCAAAAATACTAATTAATCATTCAAACTCACTAAGTAGGGATTAAAATGGGAAAAACATAGAAATTAATGTTTTCCACCATTCAGAAAGACCCCTCACTACATTGGTAAGGACTTATACCAAAACTCTAGACAACACTCTTTTTATGTTTGTTTTTAATAAAATACTCTAACAAATGGAAAAAATCACAAAAAATAAATCCAGAGTTCCAAATGCCAATTTGTGGGCTTACAAAGTCTACATGGCATCCTACATGGACCTTGAAGACAGTAGAATCATGGTTTTGAGGTGAAAAAATTTTGACTACCTCCAAGAGGTAGGCCTAACAAATAATACGCAGGACCATGACAAATATAACATGAAAGTCTTCAAACATTATTGTTTTAGTAACAATACTTCGAAAAAGTTCTATAGAAGCTGAACAATAGAAGCTGAATAAAAAATTCAAATGTATAATTAGCATGATGATATCAAGACCACATGGCCTCCATGGCCCATAGTCAAAGCTTGGAAATTCTTGTGAGATGGTCACTTTTTGATTTACACCAAGATCATTGCTTGGGACCATTTCATTTTTGATAGGCCCCTAAGTTATATATATTTTCATTCAACAAAGTTGGGTACCACTTACTAGGATTGCCTTTGGTCCTGGTCTTGGTGTAAATTGGCCCTGAGTGTATCATGAGGGTTCCAAAGTAAAATTGTAAATTATTAGTTCAACTCAGAGATAGAATAAAAAACAATCCTCATGTGACTATGAAAATATCTTTTTCATCTTGTAGAAAAATCTGAAAATCTACCCAGAATATGGCATCAATATTTGAATCTAAAAATGTCATTTTATTTCTTAGGTAATGATTATACTTGTGATTACACAAGATGTTCACAATAAAAAAAAATAGAGTCTATGAGAGCCTAATATTTTTTTTTAAATGCTTTGAGACAATACTTAAGAAATTCACAACATTTATATGATTTCCAAATAATAAATGCTAAAATGTGATAGAATCTTCTTTGATTCAACAATGATATGTAATAAAAACAATTTATAGTCAATAAAAATAACTATGCTCAATTATAATTGGTGCATATATCTTAGGGCTTACTCGAGGGCTTACTATAAGTCTTCCTACAACTAGGAAATGATGGATAGCCCCCTATGGATGAGCCAAAAATGATTGAGTTTGTTAGACTTGTTGGGCCCATGAGGTCTACAATTTGGTTGTTATTCGTGTCTTGAGCCCAAGCTTGATCATTGTTATAACATTGTTGACTAGTGCTAAATTGGTCTTTTTTTCATTTTATAAAATGAAAGGTGGGCAATCCAATGCAATGAAGGTTGGACAATCAATGCTCTCTTCCATTGAGCTAATTGTCATAGTATGTGTATACTGTCTTTTGAATGGATAGGAATGGATAGTCACTCAGAAGGGACCACGCACTCAAAAKATTATTTAATTTGTATTACATTCCACCTCCCCAAAAGTAAATTAGTTCTCTCACATTACTAATTGTTAACCCCTAAAAGACCAAACTGTATTTTTTTGGCAACTTAACAATTTTGGGCAGCTCACTACGAATGGAATTTTCATTATTTTTCTCTGAAACTTTTACACAACATGTGTCCAAGGAGTAGCTTTAAGGTCCAACAATTTTCATAACATTTGACTACACTGTTAAAAAGTTATTGCACGATATGTGATTTTCTTTGAACTTTGGGCAACCCGGGCAACCCTAAAAACTTCTTTAAAAATCACTTTTTGAAAAAATAAAAAATAAAAATTGGTTCTTTACAATTATATATAAAAAGAAAGCTTTGAACCATTCTATTTGGATTAGTGAGCTAAAAGTTATGAGGAGTTTTAGTTTGTGGGTAAGTATGGAGTCTCTAAAAAACATCTAATATTTCTCTTTAAGAATCTAGAAGGAGGGTGAAATTCCATAACATATGTAACATAGATTTAATACTTATCATGGTAAAAATTATAGAGGCTTATCTACATGTTTCAAAATAAAATAAAATACTGTATTGAGCCATCGTCCACTTAAGTATACGTACACCAACTTAATTTTTTTAACAATTTGTTGTGGAAACTCAACTTGGTCCAAAAGCTACCAACAAGTTTATAGGAAATTTGAGATTTTTTGGAACAACTTTTTGCCAATTCCATCCAAGCTTGGAGTTGGATCTGAGTAAATAATGTAATTCAAAGGAATCAATAGAGTTAAGAATAAATTTTCTCATCCTATCATGGAAGCCAAGGAAATTGACTTTCTTATGGCCCTTTATTACCATTGTGGTTTACCCCTCGAAAAACATTGGAATTTTTTTATTTGCCACCCATGATAAAATTTGAAAATTTTGAATTTGTAATTGCAACAATTGAAGCAACAATGCTAAAATGTGAGTGGAGAGTGCCTATGCCTATGCACTGAAAAGTGGCAGGCAGCCTTGTACTTGCCACCTCAGGCCTCTCAAATCGCCAAGAAATTGCTGAAAAAAAATCCAAGCCTTCGATTTGATTTTACACATACCCCCCCTAGGCCCTTCAAATCGCCAACCGTTGGATCAAATACGAAATACAAATACGAATAAATATACAATTGAATACAAATACTATTGAATACATATATGAATACAAATACTATTGAATACATATATGAATACAAATACTATTGAATACATATATGAATACAAATNGAATACATATATGAATACAAATACTATTGAATACATATATGAATACAAATACTATTGAATACATATATGAATACAAATACTATTGAATACATATACAACAGAATACAAATACGGCTGAATGTTTCTCCCATATTGTTTGGAGTCCTTTCCCCCTCCCAAAATTACAAGAGGGGAGGGAGGGGTGGTGGTTCTGAATTAAAAAATTTTAATTTAATTTTTTCTAATTCAACACCCCTTCCCCCTCCCAAAAAAAATTTAAAATTTAATTTAAGTTTTTTGGGAGGGGGGAAGGGGGTGTTGAATTAAAAAAAATTAAATGTTTTTACTCACTGTGTCACTATACACTATATACAATGAGTAGGCAGTCATTGCCGGACTACAAGCAATGAGCATCTAGATGAGCATTTAGTAAGATTTTTAAAACCAAAAATAGATATAATAGAGTTGTAAACAATGTTGTTAGATCCAAAAATAATAATGTCAAAATGATTGAAATAAAAATCACTCTAATATTTTTAAAGTGATTTATAATTAAAAAATTGATTTAAATATTATTAAAAATTGTTTTATTTAGTATAATCAATTTAGCATTCAAATGTTGAAACTTTCGCATAAGATAAAAAAACTTATTAGCTTTGGAGATAATAATTTTTATTTCAATTGGTGTCCAAAAACAAAAGTTATGCCGCAATAACTTTAAAACAAGGAGATCTGGCAACAAAAAAAATCTACAAAAAATTGAAATAAAAATTGAATTTTTTTTCTAGTAGATTATATTTTTGTCTAAATATAAAGCTTTGATTGATTCATTTGGATTACTGATGTGAAAGGTATAGAGCTTCTTGTTCTATGGGCAATCAAAATATCTTGAAAAAGACTTTTTCTTTTATTTTGAATGCTAATATCTTTCCATTTTTATGGTCAATCATAATGAATTTTTAACCACAAAATATAAGGCAAATGTGACACAAGATCCTGCAATTTGACTCTAAAATTTTCTTTTCTAATGTATTTGATAAATGAAATAGATCAAGGTGGAAATTATSAAGTGGTTTAGGAAAAAAAAAACTTGGGACTTAAGGGTTTAAAAATAATTATATATTCTTCATTTCAATTAAAATATTTTAAGGCCAACTAAAAATAAATTGTATCAAGAAAAATTCTTATCAAAAGCCCTCCAAAAAATTAGAAAACAAGTCTAAACACTTCATAAATCAATGAATAGAAAAAAAATGGGAACTTGCTCTTGGATTGGATAGTATGGAGTTTCAAATTATGAATAGTATCTAAGATTTTGGTTAAAGTCTTTATGGTCTCCAAAGACATTGTAGGGTCGTTAGGAACCTCATGACTTTTTTCAGGTAATTATGGGAGTAATCCATAACATCTTCCATGGAACTTCAATTGAACTAGGCCCTATTTTTTCCCAATGTTTGTCTTTGAAATTGAAAATATTTGAATGATAAAAGCAAATCTAATGGAAGATGGGTTTCAATTAACACCTAAAGGCTAGAGGGTGTTTTGGAAGAGATAGTGTCCAAAACTGCGAATTTTTGATGCATTCTCCAAATTTAAAAACTAGAATTCTTTTCTGTTCCAACCATTTGAAAGTGTATTAATCACATAAAGTAATGTGTGGAAAAAATTTCATCCCATTTGACCTCGTGGATTGATAGATTATAACATTTGAAGAGAGAACAAAACATTTTTTCATTCTTGCAAAATGGGGCTTACAAATTTGAGCCCTTTTGGAGTAAAATGTTTTCTCTATAAAAAATTAAAGAGTCTTACTATTTATGAGTATATAATGTTAGATTCACTCATGAAATTTTCTGAAAGCAAATGTAGAGTCCAATTTACTCTAAATCACCCTAAAAATTAAGTAAATTGACAATACACTAGTCCTTTCTTAATGATTTCTCGCGCAATGAGGAAAATTATTTGAAATCTAAATAGTGAAAAGTTAGAGACAAGCATTTGGAATATGTGGAAATTTTTTCAAGAACTTTGACTTCACAAATTGGAAGATGATAGGTCTTGGACAATTGTATGCCATATTTTATTAGTTACATATGTGCATATTTCAAAAGTTGATGAGGGTTTAGCAAAAGATGCCTAAATTGCCCAAGCCCCAAAATAGTTTAGGGCAACATAACTTTTCAATCCAAGCACCCAATTGTTAAAAAATTATATTTTCACTAAGGAGGTGCATCTTTGTGTCAAAATTATGTGAACATTTGACCAAAATTGACTTCATAGCTTGAATCTAATTGGATTTTCAATTGACCATTCAATAGTGAATTGTTCTCTTAATGGTTAGATTATAAAATATAATGAAAAAATTAGCAAAAACTTCATGAACATCTTGTATATAATCAAAGAAAACATCTTTTTTTAGAAAACGGAAATTTCCTGATATTATTAAAAATTTGCTTTTTTATCCACAAATATTTGTTCATTCCTCCAATGATGGTTTGATGTCCCAAAGAACCTAAAAATATCGCTTTTAGGTAACTTTACAGAAATTAGACATTTGATCTTATAAAGTTGTTTACTCCTTCGGTCCCACTAAAAGATTCCCAAATTCTTCCTCCAAAGACGAAAAATTAGGAAGTTTTTAGTCGGACTGAGGGAATAGTTGAATTTGGCTTTCTATGATGTATTCTTTTGATGTTTACAAATGATTTGATACATCTTTGGAGTGCCAAAACTACTCTCACCTTGAACTAATTACTCCAGTAAGGCATCTATCACCTACTTCAATTGACCATTAGTATTTAACCACATCTAAACATAGGTGATTACATGAAACACATGTACTATTTTGCATCACACCTTGCATGTTGATTATTTTTGGCCATATCTTTTGCATTCTTGCACCAAATGACTCAAGATTCATTTGGAATGTACTCATGACTATTATACACTTTGTCTAATCTTTTACATTTTTCAAAAATGTTTTACTATCCAAAAATATCACTTCAATTTTTGTCACACTAGCCAATTTTGGATTTTTTTGAACAATGTAATACCCAGAAAAACAAATTCGGAGCTAAAACTTGGAGGAGGTGATCTTCTAATAGACTATCATCTAATACTTAAAGGATTTCTAAAAATAATTAAATGTATGTTGTAGAAAAGCCCACAAAGTGTGCTTCTTTTTGCTTGCATTTTGAAACATATTAGATACTATTTTGATTTTTTTTCCCCGGTAAATGACCATCTTCGTAGAGTTGTTAGTTTGTTACAAGTTGAATTAATTTAATTTAATTTTTACATATTTTTCCTATTCTTTACAAATTAAAACATCAAAGTATCTATTCTCTTGAGATTTGACACTTTTCTAGTCCTCCTACTTAAAGAGTTTTTCTATACTTTTCCTTTGGTAGTTACTTTCATCATCCTTTGTTATATATTGACAATAATATATTATTGAATAAATTCGTTTTTTTTTCAAATAAAAAAAAAAAACCGCAACCCACCATGGCAGATCGTCTTCCAGATTAAAGCGAGTGTTATTTTTGAATTTTCTTTTCAAAGTTTGTTTCCAGATTTTTTAATTTAGTAATTGTTCCTYGAATCTGAGGAGCATTTCTTCAGGCCAAGGGACCCTCCCTTTGTTAATTTAGGAATTATTTGAACTACACTTACAAATCTTTTTCAATTTTTTTCCAAGAAAATTATTTTTGGATTCAACATAGAACTCCTTGTATTCCAAATAACCATATTTTGTGCCAAACATCCCTCCCTCTATTTATTTGAAGGTCTTTGGTTGTTTGTGAAGGTCCTTTAAGCCACATGAAGGTTCTTTAGAACTCAATGAAGGCTCTTTGGCRTTGAGGAGCCCTTCCTTGGTGCCTAGGGGATTCTCCTTTAATTTTTTTTGGTATGCCATTGGATAGACTCTTGAGCTATAGAAAGCTCTTTGGTCTAAAAACCGTTATTTTGGGTCAAAGGACCCTACCTTTATTTTGGGATCATTTGAAGGGCTTCAAGTTATTTGTATGGTCCCTCCAAGCCAATTGAAGGCTCTTCACAACCCAAAGAAGGGTCTTAGGATCCAAGGAGCCATTTTTTGGTGCCAAGGGACTCTCCCTTAATTTTTTCTAACATTTCATTATGCATAGACCTTTAGTGCCATAAAAATCTTGTTGTATCTTGAGAGTCATTTCTTAGTGCCAAGTGACCCCTTTAATTGCTTTTGGTGTCATTTGAGAATTTCTTGTTTTTTGTTGATGTTTTTTTGGTGCAATAGAAGGAGCTCTTGGATCTCTATATGTTTTCCATGGTGCCAAGAAAATCTCCCTTAATATTTTTAGGTTTATCATTAGAAGGACTTTTATTTTTTTGTAATGGTCGATAAGAACCAAAGGTAGGCTTCTGAGATCGGAGGAGTTATTTTTTGGTGCTAGACGACTCTCGCTTCATTTTGGGGGGTGTCATTTGAGATACTCTTTGATCTTTATTAAGATCTTTTGATACCTTAGAGGGGCCTCTTGGAATCTGGTAAATGTACTTTTGGTGCTAAGGGACCTTGCTTCAAAAAAATTTGGGGAGTCATTTGAAAATCTTTTAAGTTTGTGTAAAGAGCTTGAGGTGGCAATGGAGGGACTCTTGGATGCTAGGGCCCCTTTATAGGTGCCAACGGGTCCACTTACAAAAGCTTAATTTTGGGTATTGATTTGAGTACCTATTATACCTTTTAAACTACTAAAGTGTAGTAGAATCAAAACATTTATTAAAATCAAGCCTTAATCTTATCAAATCTATCAAATGTAAAATTTTGTTACACTTTGGTCTTCCAATATATATAGAATGAAATGAACATTTTTTCTCAAAATGTAATTTGTAAAGTTGACTTCTTCTTCTAGTAAAATACATCTAAAGATAAGTTTCTTTAAATTTTATACATACAATTTTGTTTTCAAATATTTTCAAAATGAATAATAGCAAGCCTTTTACTGATGTAAGATGCATACTTTGTATTAATTATATATAAAAAAACATTCCTACAAATTTTTTTGTTGTAATTCAAAAGTGCAACCTCCATATCCTTTAAATTAACAACATTGTTTCTTTCAATTATAAAAATTAGAGAATATTCATAGAGGTTTTTAGAGACTCCATACTTACCCACAAACTAAAACTCCTCATAACGTTTAGCTCATTAATCCAAATGGAATGATCAGTCAAAGCTTTACACTTATATATAATTGTGAAGAACCAATTCCAAATTTTTATTTTTTCAAAAAGTGATTTTTAAAGAAGTTTTTTGGGCTCCCCGGGCAGCCTAAAGTTCTAAGAAAATCACATATCATGCAATAACTTTTTTAGCAATGTAGTCAAATATTATGAAAATTGTTGGGCCTTAAAGCTGCTCCTTGGACACATGTTGTGTAAAAATTTCAAAGAAAAATAATGAAAACTCCATTCATAGTGAGCTGCCCAAAATTGCTATGTTGCCAAAAAACATAGCTTGGTCCTTTAGGGGTTAACCCCAAAATGTGCAAGTCACAAAATTTTGGTGTCGACAAAACTTTGAAGTAAAATAAAACCTAATCAAGTTCCTATTTTAGTACTTTACATTTTTGAGAGATTCTTGTGGAACTCTAGTTTTAGCATCAAAAATTTGATTTTGGAAATGAATTATTATGATTTTTCTATTTAAGATTTGTGCAAGGGTTTCTATTGCACTCTTAACTTTCTGTGGTGTTGAGGGCTCTTGGGAATGAGCCTCAAATAAAATACACTAGATCTTGGAGAAAAAATCAGATAAGAAATTCATTTAAAAAAATTGTAGAGTAGATTTTGAGAATACAAAAATTGATTGGGGTTATGCATGTTATTGATGTTAGGCCCTTTAACCTCATTTTTTTGGGTGACCAAATTTTAGATTTGACATGTGAAATGAGGATTGAAAGACTTCAAATCACTTTTACAATTTTAATACCCTAATGATCAAACATTATAATCTTTCAATTCGTAAGTGGTATTGTTGTGTTTTCTTATTGTAAAATTGAAATTTGGAGTGGTTGATTTTGTTAGTGTAAGTTATTGATTGGGCCCAATTCAAGAATCCGCCTTTACTGTAACTCTTGAACGTTGCGGCGGACATTTTGCGTCCAATGAATGACAAAGAATTGAGCAAATAATCAAATTGTACAATACAATACAGAAGTGCAAAGTCTATTCATTGACGGAATTAGGGGTGGAAAGGGAAGATCATCTATCACTGGTAGAATACGGGGTGTTTGCAACGTTTTTTTTAGCATAGTTTGTAGTGCTTCTAGGAATACGGCAATGTTTAGGTTTGGCAAGAGACAATTTTCTAAGCAACATCTAAGCAACTTTTAATGAGAGAATGCTTGAGTACTTTTATCCAAACGAGTTCCCATCTTCATTCTTGTTGAGGACATTATCCCACAAGCATTGTGCTTGGTAAGACTCCCACGAAGTATAATATGCTTGTCTCTCTCCAACAATTTTACGACACACACTTGATTTACACATGAAATKTAAGCTACATTATACGCTCTATCGTATTGTGATGTATATAGTGTAGTATAAATGCATTGTACAACGTAGTATAAATATTGTATACATATATTATACTTCGTTGGTCCAAAATATTAAATATCTATTCTCACTTAAATAGACAAATTGTTGGGAACAAATGTTCCTAAAGAAGAGATTATGTAGAGTAACATATGAACTCAAGTTAACTTGTTCCCATATGTGCAACAAACGTTGTAAAAAAGCATGTACCAAGACATCTAATGTCTCTAGTCATTCAAGCTTAAAATGATGTTTAGAGGTCCCTCCAAGAGTACTTCTCTAGTGTATTGAGCAACGTTAGGGGTGATGCATAGGGTACCTAATTCTAGTAGTGTATGTAGTGCTTTGACTTTCAATGAGTACTTTTGGATTTTTTTAAGCTAGTGATTTGCACGGTATCAAAATCGATGATTTCCGCCATCACCAGTCTGTCCTTTAAGGGTTGACTGGTGGGTCTAATATGATAAGGAGTGTATGTTATAGTGCAGAGTGCAGACATTTTTTTTTTGAAACTTGTGGACGGTTTCCATTGAAAAGGAAAATAGTACACAGAACCACTCATCAGAGGGTAAGCCTCGGCCGCTCGGCGAGCACAAAATTCCTTACTGAACAACTAACCAACCAACTTCAAAGAACTGAGCGACAGGGACTAAAAACCATCGTCCACCACTCCACCGGGCACCGGCCAAATGCCCAAAACGTGAAAACCACCGAACCAATTAAGAGATCCAGTGCAAACATTTCAACCGACACATCAGGATAGCACCTCGATTGAAACAATATTGTTTTAATTGGTTCACAGTCCAACTTTGAAAATGTATTGTTGTAGTACAGCATGAGTACTACAACAATACTACTTCAATGGGAGGCATTGTATTAGTATTGATGTTGTACTACAACAATAAACTTTCAAAGTTGGACTATAAGCCCATTGAAACAATACAACATCAATATAAATACAATAGGGGTGTTAGTTCCCGATGCAGTATACGACATGTCTGCAGTAGACTTCAGAAACTGTTGCATCACTTTGAAATCGTCGATGAAACACCCAGGAAAGTGGAACTTTAGTTGAGTGGATTGAATTGCGGAAGCTCAAGCAAAAAAATGTGGAATAGCCTACTGTAGTAAGGTAAGACAGTCCATTGCGGTTATTTCTTCTATAGTGGTCACCTATGAAGTGGCCCCATTGTGATTTTTTCAGTTTTGTGAGATCTGGGCCACAATCAATGTCTTACATGATAGTGATGGAGTGATTAGTGACCACGTAAGGCAATTCCAACTTTTCAGTGTGAAATTCATTACAAGGATTGACTTTTTAGGCATTCCATGTTAGAAAGTATTGTGATTGCATTAGGTAGTGAGAGGACCATCATGGATTCAAATTTTGTTGGCTATGGGGTGGTCTACACACCATGTTGGGCCATGAAAAATTGAACACTTCAAAAATTCCTAGCAAATTCATACTTTATTGAAAAATATAATATCAATTGCACTTGCTGTTTTTCGCACTTGTCTTTAAGTGGGGAAAAAATTGAAAAATTTCAACAGTAGCTTCAGGCCAAACTCCAAATTTCTGACCACAATGGGTTGTCTTACCATACCTTAGTGTAAGTTAGGCCATTTTCATTCACCATTTGTACTGTATACTGACTACTGAAATGTTTGTATTGCACACTATAATATATATTAATGTTATGAGGGTGGATTTCCACGCATCATTAATGTGGGTAGCAAATAAATGGAAACATCGACAAAATTCACGCTAATGTACGCCACTGACACAATACTGTCGACACCAAGTACTTAGGGCCTCCTGCCATGTGAGTAGGGCTGGTGCAAGTTCTTCAGGGAAGCTAGAATGTTGAACAAGTAATTGTCCTGCTATATGGACCGGTTGGGTGGGGAGAAAATGACTAAAAGTACCACATGTAGTGGATTCTAATCTCCACCAATGGGCTTGTCCACCGATATCGGTGAAGCTTGCAACTTGACTTCTCCGCTCATCAAAGCTGGCAAGACAATCGGTGGTCACTTCTTGTCTTTTAGTGCTTTTTCCACCGGACCAATGTACATGGCAAGAGGCATTTAGTCGGAGGGAGTTGGCCGGGTTGTCCATAGCACTAAGGGCATCCTGACATGTGAGTAAGTTAGGATAGGTAGAAAAGGCAATACTATAGAAGATAAGAAGTGAACACCGATAGTCTTGCACTCTTGTAGACCTCAATAAGAGGAGAAGTCAGGCCTCAAGGTTTACCGATATTGGTGGACAAGCCCCCTAGTGGAGATTGGTGGACATTGGTCAACTTGAGAGAATCACTTCGTGTAGAATTTTCACTCAATCTCTCCCCATCCACCCGATCCACATAACAATGCAATTTCTTAATTGACACCGTAGCTTCCCATGGAACTTTGCCCGCCCGACTAACATGGCAGGTACGCACTGCGGCCCAACACATCGGAACTGCGCATACGGCTGGCGGGTGATGGCGGGTGCCTGGAGAGCCCGACGGCCCACCTGACGGATTTGTCCTTGGTGGGTTTGAGCCCCGCCAACGCCACCGCTAGGTAACTCCACGGAGTGTTTTACCCCGAGTGGTGGAAGTGTGTTGGGGACGGGGCCACTTTTTCTGCTAAGGGAGTTTTCTGCGGGGTTCAGCTTCATCTCCTTCAATAGTCCAACTCCAGCATACGAAAGGGCGCATTGTTTACAATTTTTGGAGGTGTTGTACTTGGAGGTAAGGGCTCGTGTAGGATTTCAGTTTATGGGGTGTTTCAATTTGTGAGGTATGATTTATTTTCATGATGAAAAAAGAAACGTATTTGCGTTTACTTCTCACAAACTCCCCTTTCCTATCCTTGGTTCTTTTCCTTCCAAGCTTCTCCTTCCGTTTTTTCTATTCCTACAAGTGCACCTCCTGTAGCAATACCGGCACCATCGATTGACCAACATTGGAGTAATACAGCCGTAAGGTTTCTATTGGTGCACTGTAAGGAGCATGCGGAGACTCACAACACCATAACGATGCGACAACATCTGTGGGTGAGAATCCACAAGCTCCTCATTGCTCAATTCCCTCACAAATCCGGGAGAAAGGTGAAGTCCTTATCGGACAAGTGGGAGAAGCTGAGGAGCTAGTACTCAAAGATGAAGAAGTTGCAAAATCAAACGGGTGGTGCTGCAAGGGCAGATGGATGCAAATTTATTTGGTATGACCAAATAGATGAGATCCTTAGCCTCACAGCCAAAGTAAACGGCGTGCCAAGAGCAATGGACCAAGGGGTCCCCATTTCGAGTATGGGCACCTCGAGTGCACCAGTGGAGGTTAGTGATGAGCAGAACAAGGACGGCGAAGAATTTCCACGATTGTCACCACCACATGCTGCTCCTAAGTCTTCCATCGGCACCGCACCCAAGAGCACAAGGAGCAGCCCACGAACGCGAGCTACAAATTTACTGGGATACCGTGGAAAAAGGTACAGCTATCAAACCTACTAAGAGAGCACAAATTGAGAGGAACTTGATGGAATCTCTCGATTGAATGGTTGGTTCTATTGCAGAGATTGAGAGATTGAGGATTGAGGCTGCTGTGCAGATGCATGATGAGAACTTGTTAGATCTTCAGGAAAATAGAAAGCTCAAACTTGAGATTTTCCGTTTGCAACAAGCCAGTGGAGAGCTTATAGAAACAAGGATGACTTCCTATTTCTCCTATGCAACTTCATCTAATGAAATTGATTACACAATTGAAATATAATAATATTGATCTTTTGCATTTGACATGCACCATGAGGTCTAAGCCCACATTTAAAGAGAAACCTTTAAATCACTAAAATATAGGTTTCACATTTGTATACAAGAAGATGAATTATAGCCTATCAATTTTTATGTAAAGGTACATTAGAAAGTACAAACGTACATATGAGGTCCATAAATGATTAGTTTTTGTACATGAGAGGTCACCATATTGGAGGGTCAATTACATTCTTCACTACCAAAGTACCATTTGTTTTGGTATGGTATATAATATTGATTGTTTAGAGTTTATAATTTAGGATGTACATATAATTATAACTTATAAGGGTGTAGGATAATAACTTCAATTAAGTTTTTGGTGTATGAATAACATATTTAATCTTAATATTCAATATACTACATTAAATCACATTAAAGTGCTTAGAACCTTTTTAGCAACATTTTCTAATAGACTAATAAAATGATACAATTGCTTATATTATGCATACTATGGAATTTTGCAATATCTAAGCATTTTACGACAAAACTTAAAGAAATAGTTTAAATTATAATTATGTGTTCTATTTTTGTACAATGGAGCATGCTTAACAATTCATGTCTTATACCTTAAAAACATTGAAAACATAAATCAATAAGTCAATGACATTTACATATGTAGTGCCTTTTGATTATTACACTAAAAGAAATTGAAAGTCAAACATGTTATGTATACCACACCAACGCTTTGGATAATTGATGTAAGGTTCAAAGTTAGTTTAGGGTAGAAGATTTAGGGTTTAGGGTTTGGGGTTTAGGGTTTAGAGCGTACATTTCAATGTGTAGAGAAATGACTTCAATTATCCTTAAATACATTCAATCATGCTACGTTGAATGCTTGTAACATTCATTTGAATAATGAGAGTCTTTAAGAGTCATTTGTGCTTTTTGGAATCCAATAAAGTTGTCTGCCTAGTCGTGGCCGTTGGATTCATCTTGCGCCCATCCACCCAATTTTTTTTTTCCTTCATTGGGCGGATGCTGGACGCCCTTGTGGTTGTGATGGGGCAGTCTGTTTGGGATCCGCCTCACACACCAAGCCATCCGCCCATTTGCCTAGTCGCCTATTGGCATGTCGGCCTATCCGCCTGTCCAACCGTCCGCCCATCCACCATTTATTTATTTATTTATTATTTATTATTTATTATTTATTATTTATTATTTATTATTTTGCATTTGTGGATGCATACACCTGGCCGTCCACCCGTCCGACCGTCCGACCGTCCGCGCTCCCATCCGCCGGGACTTTGGGCCGGGGATGTGAAATTGTGAACGTCCGTTTCCGCAAAATTTGGACGCATTTTCCCGTAGATGTTGGACGTGGACAACCCTGAATGCACTTGGCAAAGTTCAGTCTAACTTATTAGAGGAAGGTGATGTGCCAATGAACTTTGAGGCAAGATGGCTAGATCATGGAAGTAAGTGAAATAAGAGTCTTAGCTCCAAAATTGATCATGGATCACAGTTGTGTGTATCCTTTGTAGTATTGTCTTTTTGGAATTGTGGAAAATCTATAATTATCAATGGTTCCCTATAGCAAATCTAGTSAATAGAAGTGGAATTTACTGTGAGCTCTTGTTTTGATGAACAAAGAATTCTAACATGAGAAGTGGCTTTTCCCAATGTTTGTCCATTTAGAGACGGGCATCAAGATGAGTGGATTGTATTTGACCGGTTCCCAAGTTAAAGTTGGAACCAAGCAAACCAGCCAAATTCTACGAAGTATTGATCCAGCAACTCAGGTGATGTCCAGCAGCTCCAGTAATTTTCTCAAGAGGTTGATGACGCATGAGTAGTTAGACTAGTTGAAAAYATGAATGGATAATACAATGAAAAAATGCATTCTCTTCAATCAATTCCATTGATGGCTATCTTTGTGCATAGCAGGGTGCTGGAGACCTAGACGAACTCCACTTGCCTACCAAGGAATTTGACGATCCGGGAGAAGATTCATTCATCTATGCTTCCAAAGTTGTTGTGATTGATGGGGTCTCACTCATCGTGAGCAGTGAGGCTACTTGTATCCTTCCTCCACGAGAAAAGAACGCCCTAACAGGTTTGTCACATCTTCCATAGCAATTGTGCTTTGTTTACATTTTTGTGATTTGGAGAATCGAATCATGACGTGCAATTGGTGCAAAGCAAGAAAATCAAGTATGAATGAACATTTCGAAGTTAGCTAGAGAACTTGACTTGATCCATACGTACTTTGAAACAATTATGATTGTGTTGTGCATTCTTAAAACTCAAAGTATGCAGTTTTRATGGAGAATATTGAGGATGAGTAGCAAGTACTACACGAGTAGGGCACTAGACGATTGAATATGAGAAGTGCTATTTAGTTGAAATGTTAATCTTACTTTGCACATATTAAGTTCGCTCTGAAGTTTTGGGATAATTATTTTTTATATACTCATCTACATATAATGCTTGAATATTTCAGAGGCTGTTTGGACTCGATGGTTATGGATCTTGAATTTTGCAAAGATGCTCCTCTCATCATTGTTTGGAACTGAAGATTGCCAACCCGAATGTGCAACAAACCGGTAGGTCTTTTGGTGGATAAATTCAATGGCTGCTGACTTCAAATGCTTCTAAATATAGCATAAAAGAGCCCATTTTAAATTCATGGGATGACATGAGACCGATCTATAGATTCTTGAGCAATTAGATGAATGCTGCGTTTAGCATGATTATATATGATTGTTTCAAAGTCAAGCTTGTAGACACCATCCGAAATCAATCATGATTAATTCGCTTTGTATGTACTGCAGTCCAGAGTTAAAATTTGATCCTGAGCAACTTGAACTCAGTGTTGAGCATTGGAAGGGGTAAGTGCATCTCTGCCAGTTTTAGTTAGTAAGAACACTAGATRCTTGATGTAGAACATGCTAGCAGTATCATGAGAAGCTCTACTGACAAAAGAAATTACATGCTTGGACAAGTTCATTCAACCTGCATCCTTCAAAAATAAACTTCTGGATCTATCAGGTTCTAAGCATTAATGTATTGACTCGCTTGCAGTTTGTTAGAGATTGAGTTGCTCAATACAAGGAAGGAAGTGCTCCTCTATCTGCAGGAGCAAGGGGAATCCAAAATTGTCGGAAATGTTGGTCCTCCATCTCCCCACTCTCACTTGATTTCCGTCACGGACGAGCATTACTTGGAATGCTGGCAAGAAGGATTGGGAGTTTTGAATGAAGTCATTCRTCGGAAGTCAAACGACTCACATTTTCATGCTCACATCAGGTACGACATATCTTAAACTGTAACCCTCGTCGTGTTTTGATGATAATTTTTTGGCTCTCCTRAGCATGTCTTGACCAAACCCGAACTTGTATCTGGGATTCGCAGAGTTCGAGGAGGTATCCAGTTCTTACTTGGGGACTACGAGAGTGCACTACAAGACTACGACCATGCTCTCAACAAGGGAGGGCACGAATCCACAGTCCTGCTGCTGGATCGTGCTTTAGTCAAGTGTATGCTTSGCAGATATGCAGAGGCCATGCAGGACGTTGATGAAGTTCTTAATCTCAACCCGAACGTGAATGACATCCAGGAACTTCAAGCATGCATTCAGCAGATTCTCGACCAACAGAGATCATTCCAAATAGCAACATTGGTGCTTGACCAAGAAAAAACAATGGTGGAAATGTAAGATATCCCGGAGTGGGGTCCTTGTCTTTAATGATCTTTCAAGTGGAGATAGTACACTGTGTTTTCCAATCCAATGCTTGATTTTTGAGGTGGAGGATACGGATTTCTGTAGCTCATTAAACTGTTGTTGTTGTTTGAAAACGCAGATCTGACTTACACACTGGAGACGAGTGGCAGCCTGGTGAGATTGGATCTCCTTGCCCCATATCAGACACTGGCGCTGCTAGCGGTTCGGCATCTGATCCTCCATCAAAACGTGCGAGTATGTTTGGTTGATTGGTTTCATATTTTGATCATTTTATGGACATGACATCATGGTGTTTTGAAAGTTTCTATGAATGAATGCATGTTCAAATGTAGTTTGGTTTCATGATTGATCAAAGCAAATTTTTTCATTTCATTTTAAAGTTCAGGATTTAGGRTTCTATGCACTATTCATCTCAGTAGTGTTTTATTTTGAATCTGTGGATTTGATTGTTGTGTACCATGTAGAAGCTTGGTTTGTGGTGTTTGACCGTAACCTTTGGAACTGGGACTAACATGTGTGAAGTCAAGCATCACGTTGCGATGTTCTTTGTATGTGAGACGAGATCCTGATAGAGTCTGTTTTGGTGGAGTTCATTCCTTCAGATCATGGTRCACGGGAGATGGTCATGGAGCCCATTCCACAAGTCCGGCAAGCCGTAGAGATCATTGAGCGTACCTGCACAATGTCCCGAAGAGTGTGTGTGAACAAGCACCAGTGCAAGCGCATTGCCGATCATTTCAGTGCCATCGGTGAAGGATTGAAGGGCCCGGTGTGGGTTGAAGACTTCAATGTTGGAAATGCTTCTGATGGTAGCAACCATGAGGACTATCCTGCTTTTGATGAGCTTCTTACTGTGCTACGAAAAGGAGAGGCTCTTGTATCGTCCTATATTGGTTCCAAAGGAATCATCAGTGTAGTTAGCCGTACAGACAACCGAGAATCATTTAAGGAAATTCATGACGAGCTGGACACCTTGAAGGCGCAATTCGACTTCGAGAATTTTAGCGAGCTTGAGCAAGTAACAGACTTTGAATCATCCTCAGGAGTTGAGAGGACAAATGCGCTGACAGAGGATGCTGACCAGGATTTAACGGAGATGCCCAAGGACATGGCTCTAATCAAAGATTCGAAGAACATAACGGGAATGGACATGGAGAAAGCTACCCTGGTGGTGCTGGAGAAGAGCCGCCTTTGGAGTCTAAGTGACAAGTTGCCCAGTTATCTTCGAATTGATCCGGCTGATATCAAAATCGAGGGGCGTGTGCGCCCTGTTGTGCTAAACAGCAAGCGAGATACAGCAGACGAGTTGGGTTGGTCTGTTGTACGTTTTTGCAAGTGGATGGGTTGTGACTTTGCTGCCAAGGTGTTCAAGTCGGATTCAAGGTGTTCAAGTCGGATTCAAGTCAGATTCAAGAATGTGCCTGGTCGGAACAACAAGCAGCTCTTGATGGAGGTTGATTCATTAGCGAAATTGCGACACCCTCATATTGTACAGCTGGTAGGGTTTGGGCAAGATGCAGAGCACTGTGTTCTGGTGATGGAGTCGATGGATACTGATTTGCGGAACTTCATGAGAAATAAGTTGGAGGTTTTCCCGACACCGAAACCACGGCCCTTCAAGCGTCCTGAAGAACTGGACATCATAACCCAGATTGCTAAGGGTATGCATTACATGCACACAMAGCAATATGCGCATGGGAATCTCAAGTGCTCGAACATTCTGGTCAAGAAATTCGACGATTATCTTGATGTGAAGATTGATGTGAAGATTGCTGACTTTCAGAGCTCTAAGACATTTGGGAAAGTTTGGGATGCGGAGGCGTTCAAACAAGCTGGTCAGACCAGGCAGCCCCGATGGACTGCACCCGAGGCTATGGATCTTTATGGTGGGAAGCAGCCTCGCAGCGAGTTGCTGAAGAAAAGCGACGCCTATAGCTTCGCGATGACTTGCTATGAAGTTGTGACAGGAAAATTCCCTTTTGAAGGAATAAAAGGGGACAAACTTCTGAAGCAGATCCATGCAGGCGAGAGGCCCAAGCTCCCTGGCGATTTGGATGAGGATCTCATGGGGCTCATAAAAAGTTGTTGGGATCATGACCCMAACGAGCGGCCAARTTTTGRTGAAATTGTTCTCTTTTTGAATTWCATCAGATCCAAGAAGCCTGTTGYTGTGYGGAACAGATTTTGTAGTCAAGGCACTGTGCTGAGCCTCAGGAAGAAGACTCTMCGAGTTCATGATCRAGCCTTTACTAAAATACTGGAGTTGGGACGGCAAGGCAAGGAACACGCTATTGATCCTTCGCATGACTCAAGTGTGTGGGGCGTGGAGGGCGATGGTGGGTTTCAGCGAAGGGAGAGTGCTCTGTCAATACCCGAGCATTTGCGAATTCAGCCGGACAAGCTTCACAAAGTGCGACTCATTGGGCCGGGGGCTTATGCTAGAGTGTTCAAGGCAAGCTGGCTAGGTAGCACGGTCGCTATGAAGGTGTTCGAGAAAATACCCTTAAACATCCAAGCTCTGCAGCGAGAAGTAGACTTACGTTGCAACCTAAGTCGCCATCCTTGTATAGTCCAGATGGTTGGGTTGTCAGTGGATTCCGATCAACGGTGCTCCATTGTGATGGAGTTTATGGATGGCAATTTGGCTGCCTTGATTCGATCTCGAATGGAGAACAGGACCCCAGTTACAGCGGAGGAGAAAGGGCTTCTGGAAGGCGTGGTGGTGCCTTTTGAGCTCCATGAAGCCCTGCCCATCATCTCCAAGATTGCATGGGGAATGGCATTTCTTCACTCCAAGGGCGTGGTGCATCGAGCCTTGAGGCCCTTGAGTGTACTAACGAAAAAACATGCCGAGGGCATCGATGTGAAGCTGGACTTAAGTACGTCGCTAAGTCGAGCGCTAAGCGAGCTTGAAAGCCAACTACAGTTCTCCTACTTGGGTATTGGCACTCAGTCCTGGCTGGCGCCAGAACTTTTGCCAGGAGGTGACAAATCGAAGAAGCCCGACCTCAAGGCAGTTGACGTCTATAGTTTTGCCATGATATGCTATGAGGTTTTGACAGGGAAACTACTGTTCTCAGATAATCCGTATTATGAATATACTCGTGTGATTAGACGGGGAAGACCATCGCTGCGTGGTGCGCTGCATCCAGGGCTGAAGGCGCTTGTTGAGCAATGCTGGATTGCAGATCCTGTTAAGAGACCCAACTTCACAGAGATTTGTGAAGAACTCCAGAAGATTCGGCAGTCATTATGAAGCTCAATTTTGTAGAACGTTCAATCCCAGTTTGTCAACTATTGTAGTTTTTTGTAGTGTTCATGTTGACGTGTCATGTAAATGAGAATTTGATGGTGAGCTTCATGGCTTCCTTTCTACGTCTCAAAGTCTGTCATGACAATTAGCATAGAACTATACCCAGGACTCTCCCTCTTCATATTTTACGGACATACATTGATAGTTCTCTTTAGTTTCTGTTTGAGTAGAGCACCTTCTGAAGTAGTGAGTCCCGGACACACTCACTGGTGAATGTAAATGGTCATACTCATTGTAATGTTCATTTTCAAGCACCAAACTTGTGACCTTGAAGTACAGGTAATCTAAAGCTATAGGTAGGAAGGACTCGTGTAGATCTGAGGCCCTAGATGAGTACTTGGAAAAGTGCCAACACCTTGAGATCTTTTCATTACAGCAATTAAGAAGATTAGAGCATTTGAGCAATCGATTACTTACTGTGATTATCTGATCTATTGAATTTTGCAGCTTCAATTCCAAGCTCGCAGATTGCATACAGTACATTGGTCGCAGAGAGTTCGCAAACTCTTTATTGTGTGAGAATCTGAAAAAAAAGTTAATGAAGGTGGTGTTCTAAATGATTCTGAAGACCTAACGACTCTCTGTCTGGATTGAACTAGATCACTAACTTGAAGACAATGGATCCTTACTGAACATACGTTTGAAGGTTTTTTCATGCGCATTTTGATTTGAAACTCGAAAAAATGGTGTGATATGTTATTTCATGGGAGAGGTTTTATCTGTGTGCTTCAGCTCGCTTTGTCCAATGCCACAGATCGCTGAATTTATAATGAGATTTTAGACTGGTTTTGCTGATGCACCACCATCGTCAATTCCGTTCAATTGGAGGTATTGCTTCCACCATTTTTACATTTACACTAAATTGCTACGCCGATGTATCTGCAAATGAATTTGCAAATTASATTTCATCTTCGACATTATGTGCAAATAATTCAGCTAGGAGTTCCATCCTCATCCCCTGGCAGCYTCCTAAAGCACTACTCCTTGCTTGCTTGAGGATCCACAGTTCCATATTAATAGAATTGGATCAATTTAAGGTAAATTGACGCTTGCTTAAGAAAAATGCAAACTTTTGAATTCCTTCTTGTGTTCATMTGTTTCGTTGTAATTAGAAAGCTATGGTGGAAATGTACAATGTCCCCCAGCGGAGTGTTTGCCTCAGTCATCCTTTTGAGTGCAGTTAGTATACTATGTTTCCAATCCAATGCCTGGTGAGGATACAAATTTTTGTAACTCATTAAACTTTTGTTGTTGTTTGAAAGCGCAGACCTGACTTACTCACTGGAGAAGAATGGCATTTTGGTGAGATTGGATCTCTTTGCCCCACTGGGACGCTGGCACTGCTGGAGACTCGGCATCTGATCCTCCATCAAAACGTGCTAGTAAGTTTCGTTGATTGGTTTCAAATTTTGATCATTTTATGGATATGAACTTTTACATTTTGATGTTTCGTGATAATTATTTAGCTGATGGAGGATTGTTGGGTACCTCCCTTCGGGCCATGACATATTTTGATGATTGTAACTGAGGAATGCTGCACTGCAGAATCCGTGGGTGTAGCTTGAGCTGCTGATTGGTCCATGACATCCATTGGCAAATTGCAGCKMAAGACCACTAATTACGCACAATCTTTGGAGATGAACCCTCGCTACCATGTCAGACGGATCAGCTGCATTGTCAACATATTGGTAGATGAATGCGACCCAATGATGTCGTGAAACCGCTGAGCACGGATGATCAAGAGATGCTGGATTGTCATGCTCCTACGGAAAATTTGCAAAGATGTTCTCGAAGTACGCAACTACCTATCGTCCTTGTCTGGAAGGCTTTTAGAACTTCTCGCTCCCCCTTGTATGCCAAAGTAACAGCCGATGACGGCCATGTACAAAGGAGAGCCTGGCCACTTCCACTTTCCTGTTACCGACACCTTCCTGTCTCCTTTCGAATGGCCATGTTAACGAAGCATTCCGCTGCCGACAGAGACGTCCAATCTCTGTTTTTGTACGATGGAACTCCAGGAGACCGAAGATTTTGGCGATGGCGCTCGCTTGATTACATAAATGAATTGGCTTTACCAGAAGCGAGGTCACCGTACCGTGCTTTTTAGCTTTTGCAATGGGACGTTGCGGATCTGTGGCATGTTGTGCAGGGTGATCCTGACCGGGTGTAATGTTCGAATCCAGCAACCGTCGAGCTCCAAGATGGCGGGAGAAAGTTTCACAGACTTCGCTGGATTGCCGGTGTGGCCGCTGCAGGAACAAGCTCTCCCACCTCAGATAGCAATGGCCTGAACAGACAACGGTACGCGTTTCAAGAGTTCAGTTCTTTTGCGATTAGTTTTGCATATGTTGGTGTAGTCGGGGTGATTTTGTTTAGATGAATAAATTGACAAATGGTGTGCATTGGACAGTGGTAGTGATTCAAGGACAAACCCTACAATGAGCATACCGGTGAACGAGAAGCCTCAGACCTCGCTCTAGACGTAGCCACTGAGAGCATCTGGGGTCGTTATTCGTTTCCCATCACTTGTGATAATTCTACCTCTGGTGGAGCTTCGCAAGTGGATTCGTCATCTATGAATGCATGTAGGAATGTTGGTTGGTTTCAGGTTTGATCAAAGCAAATTGTACAATTCATTTTGAAGTTTAAGTTTTAGGGTTTCATATCTCAGTACGTGAGGATCATTTTGGACGCTGACTTTGTGCCACACTCTTTACATGTGTAGTGGGGATTTAGCATGTTGTACGTAATTGGGAGAATTAATCCAAGGCTTATTTTGAAATATATGTTTGTGCTAGTCGTTCTATCTGCCTTCATCTATCAGTAAGTACATGAAAATATGTCTCCAGTCTTCAGCTGACTGCAATGTAATGTTTTCGATTGACACCGAAATTCGACATGCACGATTTTATCTAATTAGGACGAGATCTCTGTTTGGGAGGCGCTATGAAATTAGTAGACGAGAACAAGTCGCGCTTTGTGACCCTTTTTTTTGTTATGTTGATCGATTGCCTGAGATTAGACGAATGAAGAATTGTTGCATGATGTGGAGGCTATGGATGATGAGAACTGACTGAGGAATTTTTCAAAGCAGATGAGTGGAAGTCTGTCGACAACTTCCAGTACCACAATGGAGTTGAGGAGTCTGTGTCCGAAGTTTTGAGATCTTTCGAATGGAACCAGAAGGGCGAAACGCAAGATTTGAAGATCGAGAATGGATGGCCGGTGGACGTGAAGAGGGGCAGTTACCATGACCAGCTGGGCAGATCAACAGTCGAACAAGAGTTAGTCATGCTAGCTAGCGAGGCTAAGCCATCCCGATGTCTGCAAATATACTAAATTCTCCATACCAGATTTTTTTGCAACGGAGTTGATGGAGGATGCTTCTCGTTCCATCATCGACTCCCACCGTGAAGGACTTCCGGAAGGGTCAACTCACTTCACATGACCAGAGGCCGTGGACATCACGCTGCAAATTGCTGAGGCCACGGCGTTCTTTCATGCATGGCCATAACGTTGCCCACCACGACCTCGAATCCCAGAACATCCTGCGTGCACTTGCGGAGTCGGGCTCTGCATTTCGACAAGAGCATTATTACTCGGTGATACTCGTAGATTTTGGACCGACCCAGCGTCGAATKCAGTCTTCAGGTGAGGAGACGCTCATGGCTGGCGCCAGTCGTTATAAAGCGCCTGAGATGCTCGAAGTGCGCGAATTCCAGCTTAAGGCGGCAGATGTGTCTTCTTCTTGCTACGAGATTCTCACAGGGTTGCCGTTCGAGGAGTACCAACACGAAGGCTTGAGCTTTCACGCCAGAGGTCTCTTGGACCATCTCATCCTACGAGGCGTTCCTCAAGCCTTGAAGAAACTCATATACCTATGTGTGGACTCAAATCCTGCGCAGAGACCCACAATCATTCAATCACATCGTGACGAAGTTCTGCGAGTGCAAGTGTAGACTCACGAGGATATATATATATATGGGGGACTCGACGCAGGTCCAATTCCAGGCTTCTCGACCTCGAAGTTACAAGCAGGGTCATGCTTGGCTGATCATGAGAGAAGTCGTTTTTCTGAGCGATAGTTAGCTCTAAAGAGATACAATACTGTTTGCAGGGAGCATTAGGCGATATACTCCTCTGAAACTGTAGAAGAGTGTACATACAGAAAGGAGGGATATTGTCCTAAGAATATACATCTGTCGGTAGAAAATCAGCGATTTCATCCGCTTTTTGCACCTTTCATCCATTTAATATGCAGGTACACTGTCAACAACTGCAACACTTCAACGATTGAAAGATTGCTTTTTGCAATGCCCAATTTAAAAAAGAAAAGAAAATCCTTACCCATGGCATTTGGATGTTKAATGGAGAGGGTACCAAATCCCAACCTTCTTGGGAGGCTGTGGGTACTTTGAAATCATGGGAGAAATATAGATTGATTTTCATCATGAAGGGAGTATGAAATATAATGAAATATAGAATGCTTGAGACGCGGAAGACCAAGAGCATTGATTGATGTGAAGTTTTGAGACTTAATTACAAATGTTTGAGGCTTGCAAAAAGCTCTTTCTGGTTGTCAAACTATAGCCCTGAAGCTGAGTAACTATTGTACAGTACAGTTGAATGGTCCACGTGCCACACTGTGCTCTCGCCACTTCACCTGGTTCTTCCGTCTACATTAATTAGTACCCTTAAATCATAAAGGTACCTTTGGGGATGGTGTTTGCTACTCAATAGCACGATTAATGGATCCTCAATTGTTGCTGTAAATCCAACCCTTAGCAACGAATTTCTTCTTGCTTCACTAACGACATTATGCTCCCTAGTGAGCATTTTCACTCATCAAACAACTCGAGCCATTCTGCAGCCCAAGAGACCCAATGTCCCGAAAGACATGAAATTTTAGTCTGCAAAATTGCTTTGGCAAGTCAGTGAGATTACTGATACGGTTGTGGAATTCGCTTCCCCTCCAAAACTCTTGTCAAGGAGGGGTACTGCGTCATCCCCGGGCCTTCTTCTGTCCAAATTCATCTTGATCATATGCACTTCACCACGGWGTAGCCCAGCAGTTCATGCACAGAATGATTTCGCCAAAGAATCCTTTGTAAGTGAAGGCAGGACGGTGCTATTGGGCCTGCCAACAAACTTGAAGTTAATTCGAGAATAAAATGGGTTTCATTTTATGCGTCGATGAGTCTTGGGCATCTGGGAAAAAAAATGTCAATTTCGTTAAAATTGGCGGTACTCCATTACTTTGGCACGTTTCAAAAGGCACGGCCTCAGACATAAGTACGTAAGTTCTTTCCTTATTTGTGGTTTGAAACTAGACCTTTGCGAAGATATATGTCTCATTTTATTAAGATAGAATTGCGCAAGTATAATAGAAACTGCGGTTAAAAGCTACCTGTGACACTCACCTCTCTCGAAGGACTCTCTACCTGGTGGCTTCTGAATGCACTTACAACTTGAATGTGCTTACAACATATCATGTGGGAGATGTCCAATCAGATTAGTACATACCATGACAAATTCTCAGGATAAGCAAGGAATGTGCAACTTCAGAGAGTGCCATCAGAGAGAACAGAACAGTTTTTCAGATTGACTTGAATTAAGGAACAGGTATGATTAGAGTCGTACACCAAGGTTCAAATCTAATTGCAAATAATTTTCAAGTGTCTATGAATCCTCCTCTAATTGCTAGCAAGGATCAGTAGTTGTTTGATTACTCTAGTTCGGCAAAATACGAACTAAACTCGATGCAACATTTGCAAGTTGTAAATATAAATTTGAAGTCAGGACTGTGACAGGATCATTTTATAACACTCTTGGATTGCCAATAGAAATCGTCCTCCACAAGAAAGATTTTTTGGCGGTGAATGACTCAGGACTCTTGATGATCCAGGTCTAGAAGGCAAGTTCGGATCACACTGGTTCGGTATTGGAGTCTAGCTTCATCAGTAGATTCTGAGACACCTTCAGCTTGTATTTGTTTCTTTGACGAGAGGTACAGAAGCGCATGTGTTATCCCGAGATGGAACGAATTATGCACTCTGTTAATGACGTCTCTGGTTAAAGAATTATATTTGAGTTCCTGTTCATCACCCACTTGGACAATATCGACATAGGAAGGAAGGGTTGCAGACCACCAAACTTGATGCCCTGGAGTCGCTTGTCCCAAAAATCTGTTGAGAGTCAGAATGATAAAATTCAGAGTAACAAAAGGGATCACTTGATCGGAGTGAATGAGTTCCACCCCAGAGCTTCAACTTGAACCTAGGTGGTCGTACTTCTAAAAAAGTGTCCTCTAACCCCTGACAGAATCGGAGGTCAATTTCCTCCGGATGGTCGACGTTCCTCTCTCCTGCAGGCATTCCTTCCGGTTACTAGAGTGGGACTAGAGACATGTCCCACTCCAAGAGATCATCCACATTGTGTGCCTCTGAGCTTTTGGAAAAAAACATATTTTCAAACCATTGAGCTGTCTGGTTGATAATGGAAGTTGGGTTGAAGAATTGGTCTCCAAAGATTGGACTGTCATGTCGATCAAAGGCTGGATTGATCTGTCCACTAGGGGTATCATCGAAACTGGCCGCGTACGCTCGGCATTCGCGCCTGATAAAGACTGTGACTTGCTTGAACATGACGTGAAGCTTGTTTATATTGTCCGAAGTGCAATTCTTACCGCTGTTGATATCTCGGGGTTCAAATGAAGTCACTTTGTCCGTGCTTGTGTTGTGAGACCGGGATTCGGGTATCCATGTTGTCGAAGGCATCTGACTGTGTGATGGCAGCTGGTGATTTCGCGCTTTCACGAATGCCTRATTTTCAAGAAATTGTAATAATGCCACAAACAATTAAACTCATGYCAGGAAATTGCAATCTGCTTCAAGTAAATCTTACTGAAAATATTATCAATTTTAAATCAACGAYTTAACTTSACTAGAAGCTCACTTCWTAGAATCCAGATGTCTTTTCCTTAATTTTAATTAGGCTATATCAATGATAAACATTATAAATGTAATAACGGTACACGTATAAATTGTCATAATGTAATAAATGTAACAATGAAATAAAAATGGTACACATCATAACATGAGGGGAGTCCGAACTTACATCTTGTCTTGAAGAAGTTTTCTGTGACTCTAAACTTTCAATTAGATTAAAAGGTGTTGCGCATTCTCSTAATGACTTGAGTGGACTTGATGTAAGCTTGCTATTCCCAATGTCATCATCAAGCTTGAGTATCCGACACTTCCCAGGCTTGCAGCTTAAAGAAGAACGCCAACAATAGATTGTGTGTAGACTATTGTACCATCCTTCATCTTTCTTCKCCAATGGYGTMGCCAATTTCAAACTCCGCTTTTCATCATCCGTTACCTCACAAAATGTCTTACCAATGTGCTCACAATAGGCATTCAAATCCTTGTAAGCCTTCAATAAAGTGTCAAAGCGATTTTGACATTGTTCCTTAGACCTTAAAAGCCCACCATTGCTCTTCAAGTTGATTGCTTCAGCGATGAGATCCCAATGCATAGCACCCCTCTTCCCATTGCAAAAGCGACCCCCATCAACCATGCATTGAAGCAATATYGAGGTCTCTATTTCTTTCCATTTCTTGCTCTTGCTTTCCTTTGCAAGTTTAGGTGAATGTTGATGTTGGTGTCTTGGAGAATGSACCAATCCAACTTTGTCTTGATGCTTGGTATCAAAGAGATTGCCATCCTCGACTTGTACCATTCCACCAACTTTGAAGATGAGGCCTTGAAAGGTGTTAGAGTCCATACCTTAGCCTGCACATACTTCATTTGAACCAATGAATGTAATGCATCCATATTGTATAAAGCTCTTGTTCTTTCTGTCCATGCTTGTAATATATAACTACACATGGCAAATAATACCCAATCATGTTCATTGTGCATAGCAACAATCATTTATTAGTCAATTCTAATTTGTTGCAAATCACAAAACAAACATTTCTTTTCCATTTAAAATCACAAAAATTCCTTCATAGTATGGATTTCATTGTAGCTTAGGATACTAATTTCAGTCTATGGATCAAGCATTAGTAAGAGACAACCATAACATGAAGTAGTGACCACCTTTAAGCATGGTAACATTGGAAAAGTTGCTAAAGCTTAAAAAATACAATCCATAGAATATCATGTACATCAAAACAACTACACATCTACATGCTTCTCATTATAAGACCTTATCCAAAAACTCACCTTCGGACTTGACCTTCACAGTGCTCATGTTTCCCTTCAATTGGGTCCAAATGAAGTATACAAGGTCGKCCCTTCCTTTCAACTATCAAGAAACAACCAATTAGATTTAAGATAAATACACAACCCRCAAGGATATATTGGCATCAAAAGCATCCTTAAAAGTACAAGCTTACCATGTGAACTTGGATTCAAGCTCTTAAGATGACAAAGGACAATGAGGCTCCAATGCGAACTGTCATTCAAAAAAATGTTCACCATTGAAAATTGTGAGAGCCTAAATTACCTCCCTTGCACAATACATATGCTTTTGATGCTCTCACTATTATTTAGTATATACGCAAGCTTTTACATGGCCATTACATGGCCACTGATTTCAAATTGAGTGTTGATAACCAAACGCATTCCTGAAATAAAAATCTCTCAAACTATGCAACCAACACTTTAAAATATGACCGTCACCTTTCAATGATAGGTATGAAAACGTAGTCCTTCTCAAATAGATTCACATCCGCAGTCCACATCCGTAATTGCTCATAATCAACCTTGCACTCATCAATGCCTGCGGATGAACTTTTCTCTAAAAGCTTTGTGAAAAAAAAGCTGTTGAAGAAATGAAACTCATTTTGGTTCCCTGGAGAAATTATCTTTTCTTTCAAGTACCTGTGATAGCAGCCAATGTGTAAAACTATTGCGCCAAGAACAATAGTTATTCTAATCAATCCAAAGACTTGCTGGAATAAAATCAAGTTGCGCAAACAACGAATTTAACATACATATTWAGAACGAAATTACTCACCTTATATAAAAGTCGATTGTGTTGTCCGTCAAAAACTTCCCGGGTTGCAGACTCGCAAGATCTCTAGCAGTCATGGTCACAGCATCATGTTCACCTTCTGGGAATGTAAACAAATCATCTGCACCAAAAGTCAAAGAACGCTCAACAAACCTTCAAGTCCTCGAAGGCTTTTCTTGAATCTGAATTGGTGTTACGCACTATAATATTGATACGATGACAAAGTGACAAAAGCAATTASGAAAATCACCTTCACCAAMCCTAGCTCTTGTCATCACGTCCCTCCTGTCTTCAGAAGGGCAGAAAAGAYCCGGGACTTGATCCTCAACACAGTCGCGGAGTCCAGTGGGTGATCCAGCGCCAAGTTGAGAATCTCGGCTACTCCACTCTTCACATCCATCTTGCCTGACAAAGAAACGACCATTACCCCAAAACTCACACTTCCGAGATCCAAGCATATCATTCTTTAACAATGTATAACAGCACAATTTTGTACGAGTGCCACAGTTTTCATATTTATGTACCTGAAAGACTCAGCAGGGCGGTGCAAGGGTTGAAAAAATGGAGGAGGCTGGCGATGGAGGCTATTCGAGAAAGAGAATACACTTGGTTCAAGGGCAGAACTGGGTGCTTGCCCTTGGAATTCGTGCCTCCGTGGAATTTCAAAGGTCGGGTGCGGGRGCATTGCATCGGACGTGCCTGGATCACCCATCATCTGATGCATACTTTCTATAATTCTGCAAGACAACACCCCACCCTGTTAGAGGTAGCAAGAGCAACCGGGAGGTAAGACATACACGAATACAGAGCAAGAACAACAAGGGCTCACCGAGAGAGACATCGGAGCACAAGACAGGAGATCGTAGCATGAAGCTAGTAACTTGAATTCGCAAGGGGTATTTATTTATGCAGTGACTAGAAAGGGGAGAAGGACGTCCAAAACTACTCTGATAATGAAATGCAGTGTTACCACGCTAATTGATTTGAAATGCTACGAGTTCTTATTCTCGATGAAGATGTGGTCCTGCAAGAACCCGACATCGGAGCTTCTACACTACCATTTTGCCCCCGAATCCCGCAGCCAACTCCCGCACGCCACACTCGTCGAGAGTCTCCGACGTCGGAGTTGAGTGTGTTGAAAATCCACCACGTGACTATTATTCTAATGAACTGCAGAATTGAAGCACTCTACTTCCGTCATCGGAAGCCTCCTGTAAAACGGACTCCAGACCCTACTGTAGGCGTCTCCGTCCAAAACACCGTACGCCCGGCTTCTTCCGAGTTGCGACATCGGAGCCTCTAATGAATATTCCCCAATAGCATCTTGGACTTGGATATTAATAGTTGAATAATAAGCTTAATGACGCTGGCCCAAACGCCAAGAGTCTGTCGGAGGTAGTTTGACCGCGCTGATTTTCCCTATTTGTGAGGGGGGAATTAGTGTCACCTAAAATATTAGTTTCACCAGAAATTATATTTTGGGTGGAACTAGCTTCCATACAGGTAATATTTCAACCTGCACTAATTCCAAACAGTGCACAATAAGGACAAATCAGTGAAGACACACCTCAAGAGCATGGGTAGTGTGGGCTCACCTTGTGGAGACTTAGATCTTATCATAGAAGTCAAGGCCAAGATAACAAAACTCCAGGTTTTGCGTCTAAGGTAAAAATGTCCCAAAGGACTCCTCCCGGATGCAATTCATCACATGAGCGGGGGTGGGGGGTGGTTGGTGGTGGGGTGGGAGGGGCGCTAGCGACCATTGCGTTTTGACAACTCCGGATGCTCGTAGCTCCTGAAGATACTGGAGCACCTCCTTCCTGTAATCTATCAACGCACTGCAATTTAAATTAAACAGTTAGTGTAAAACCTGTTCAGTGGGGAAATTTCTTCTCAAGAATGCAGGTAGAACAGGGTTGAGTATCTGTGTCCTATTAATTATGATGTGCTTCTCATGTCAAGAATCCCATCTTGAATCTAATCGCAAAAGTCACTTAACCCGTTCCAATGTTCAACAATGAGTTCAAGATGCTCGCGATCAAATCTCAACTCTGACCTGCAGCTGAAACATAGCACACCGACAATCGTAGAATAAAAACTAAAAATGTCCCAAAGAGCTGCCGCAAGACACGGATAATGAGACCATAAAGAATCACAAAAGACTTCTTGGTGCTCACACACTGGTTATGAGCGAAGATCATATTACCTAGGCATAACTTTCTTAGGAATCTCTGGGGTCGTAAGGAAACTAGGAGCAGAACAAATTAAGGGGACCTTAAACCGTCACTATCTAACTGAAATTGCGCTGGGAGCAATGAAATGTCCACCCACTTTAGTTAGTGGCGCACGATTGAAGGTCAGATGTAGCTTGTTTAATACTTATACCAGCGGCGCCTTGACCCTGGCTTTTTGTGGGATTTTCACAATTGTGGAATCCAGAAATGCTTCCTCTCAGTGCCCACGGATTCCTCAAAGCAGAAATTATAGAACGAAAAAACAGAACAGAGATATGTTACATCGCTAAACCAATATAAGTTTATCATTTCAACAAGTAGGCTAACTGGACCAGCGACACAAACTGTAATCGCACAATAATTTGTAAAGTTACAGTGGCATTTGTCACAAGTGCTTTTACTGATTGTACATCAAAATGAAAACTACATATTGACGCAATGCAAAGTCATTCCAAAATGAATTGAATACCAATCGAGGAATTCAAAGCAAGAGCGCTTTTCAAAGCTCTGTTTCGTGACATTAAACGATTGTGATTGTTTGCATATGACAACAGGTCTTAGGGTKTGAAACCTGCTACTTCTGAATGCAAACTTATATAGCAAGAAAACATGAACATCATTTTGCCAAATGTCCTGACTCGATTTTCAAACAGAATTAAATATAAGCTCGAGCAATCCTCGATAAGCATATGCATATCCTTCATAAATTCGTTCACAGAATGACCTACAGATTAGGTGTAAATTCGGGACGGCGATCTTCAGTTTGTAGAAAAAAATTAATCATATCCTTTGCAAAGGTTGAAATACGTTGCAATTGACCKCACAGAGCCTCTGAAATACCCCCAACATATAACACTAGCACCCACTTATGAAATTTCCAGCTGCAAAAATGTCAAAAAATCCGAAATGCTTTGGAAGATGTGGCAAACCTATTAGTGCGAATGTTCCTTAAAAGTAGCCTCACTCGTCACTAACAGTGAGATCCAATCAGCCTCAATAACTTTGGAAGCATAGATCCTGGAAAGTCCACCTCGATAGGCAAGTGGAGTTCGGCTAGGCCTCCAGCTCCCTAATGACGCAAGTGGCTGCCACCTATTATTTTACATGTACAGAAGTTCCACATGCAAAGAAGTGAAGTTGAACATGTTYAAGAGCACACAAAGAATCAAAAAACCTAAATCAAGCATCATCATCCTCGYCAGAAAATGATGGGAGATGCTGGAGATCACATGAACTGCTAGACCATCACTCCTAAGCATAGTGCTAGTATGTTTTGTTGCTACTTTGACCAAGACCCCGTTCAAATTCAATCCACGCATTGTGATGTTTGCCCCTGGACAGAATAAACAAACCACGATGCCATCTCTCTAAGCCTTGTTTGTAATCAAGAGCAAGAGCTCATGGTAAACCTTCATTCTTCCAACAAGAATGTTTTAAGGCACCAAATTTACATTGGCATTCAAGCATTTCAAGAGGAATCAATTAAAATTCTATGCAAGTGCACCGACACGCTGATCTATTCATTATAAATATGATATTTGACTCGAGACAGTTAGGTCATTCTCAGAGTAAAGAGTAAAGAGTTACTTACTTTGCCTCAACGTTCAATGGCACGTCGCCCTCCTTCAATATGTGAAGATGGAATTCGCCAACTGCATTCAAGCACTGGAACTTTAAGATTGGGGATCCATTAAAAAGAACCCCATAAACTATATACAGATTATTTCATACTTTTTTGCATGCCATCCATTGCAGAGATCAGYTACAGAGAATGCATACCGCAGTCAAAAGCTAGAATTTCTAGAATTTGTTGTTAGAAATACACAACTGTGTCTTACCGTTATAATAAAGGATTGCTTAATTTCGAAGTCGAAAAACGCATCTGTTATCTTCAAGCATACAATTTCTCGTCAGTTCTCCAGTCTCAGCAAGCACACATGGCTCAATAGACATCGATGCCTGAAGGATTATGGGCGACCACCACCATTCCACTGCCCCTATTGCATACCTTTTGATAAAAAGTTATTGGTAGGACGGATCGCAACACTAAGSGTGTCATCAGGAAAGTAAGCGGTCGCCGTGAAAGTTATGGGAGTATGCAGGATGATTTCCTTTCTGCGATTCAAAATCAAACTTGCATATTACAACACAGTTGGACGACCCAGAAGAGCAGGAAGACGGGGCGGCCTCTGCCATGGACTGCTTGACGGGTATTAAATCTCTTTTTATCTGTATTGAGAGGGCGGAGAGCATGTCTGTTACCTCCCGCTGCTTCTCTTCCACTTCAGCACGAGATAGACAGTAATTTTCTAATCCCACTTCTTTAAGAACGCCAGGTCAAACCTGGAAGCAAACTACCAGATTTTGTGTCGAAGAATGTCCCGAAGGCCGGCCACCGAGACTCCTTTTGGCCAAGTTCATCTTCATCAGATGCACATGACCACGAAGTAACCGACCTGCTCCTCTACACAACAATTTCGCCACAGAATTCTCTGTAAGCCCTATTGTTTTGCGCTACCCGGGGGAAAAAAAGGAGAAGTAAAAAATCAATACAGAATCATCTAGGAACCCGGGGATGCAGCAAGTAATCTGCTAAGTTCTCGCTTTTATAACGAGATTATTTCAAGATTTGACGAAGAAATCGAACAGAAACCCGCAATTTTACTATTGATTTATCACTTCAAGCAGTTAAGAGTTAAGACCTCTAACTGGACCACCAACACAAGGAGGAGCCTCACATGTCATGTTTCCCTGATAAATTCTCAATCCTTGTCTCATTCTAAAATCATCCCTCTCAATCAATTTGCAAAATCATCCTCTGCATCCCCGCTGAAACTCTTTTCACGACTCTATTACCTGAATTGCATAACTACCGCTCATCCGTGCGTCTCATCGTTAGATTCTGACAACCCTGGAAGGATAGCCATGTGTCTACCACCCTTGCCCACCAAGCTGGAGTCAGTCCAGCAGTAACTCCATTCAGCTCTGTAGTCACGCCCTACTTGGAGACTAGATCGAAAGAATCAGTCACCAAATTCAACAAAATCTTCTAAAACATTGCGCAATCGCACGCTGAAATTTTTACAACACACAAAAAATTTCACCTACAGCTCACAAAACTAGGTCCATGCCGGGTTAATGCTGCTTGTGACCTATCTCTGATCAACACTACCGCCCAAGGACTAAACCCTAAATCCCGTGATTCAATCCGGTCACTTATGCACAAGCACCAACACCAGAAATGAACACTCGAATATGTATCATTGACAGACAAATGCGGCAGGGTTATAATAGACGCATACATCGTGCGAGACACCAAGGGAATAAACAGACATAACATAGGAGTCATCTCAACCGGATCGATAGTCTTGACATGGTGAGTAAACGAAATTCTTTTACCTCGATCAAATGCACAAAGCTTTCGTTGCGAGGAGACATCGCTAAAGATGAACCATCTCCGACAACYTTTGATATCCTCGGAGCACGGWGTACACCCTAGACTGCGTAATTCAGCTGCGTGCAACACGGGAACAAACACAGTCAAGCACAAACGTACACCAGAACTAACCATTCGCAAATATGGCAGTGATAGCCAAATGTGACGAAATTGTAGACGGATACATCCATCATGCAATGCACAAAGCGAATGGACAGATGAAATAAAGGACTCATCACAACAAGATTGACAGTCATGACATGACAAACTCAATGCAAGATCATAATCCTATTTACCTCGATCATATGCACGAAGCTTTGGTTGCAGACTAGTTGCAGTGCTTTCTGCTTGCTCCCTATAATCCAGAGTGAATTCCAGGACGCCGGGTGCTCGTTCAGCCAAAACCGCCATGAATTGCAAATGAAGCAATGCCATTGTCACCCGATCCTCTCTCTGGTTCATAGAATTGCAGCACGTGAATTAGAATTTCTGTCAAAGCTGCAACGAACAGCGAATGTATGGCAGTTTGGAAAAATTTCGAAGGAGATCGTGTATGTCTCGCACCCTAAACCTCGTTGTGYAGCTGCGAGAGGAGAAATGGGCTCAAACTACACATACTTGATTGCATAAGCTGCGACGAGGGCCGGTGTGAAGCCCTTTTGCCCTGTGAAAACGAAGTATATTCACAACAAGACTAAATGCTTCTTTTTTTTTAAATTTCCACATTTTTTTGCTAAATATCTTTAAAATAATATATAACTTTTTCCATATTTGTCAAATTTGGTCGTAAAGAAAGGTTTTCTTTAATGGTTCTGGCATTATTTAGAAGTTATTGGGGGTGAAGCATTGCCAAGTGTTCTCTTTCATCATGCAAATTATGGACTTCCAAACACTAACCTAAGGGGGTAATTTACATAGCAACACTGTAACTTCATTGAGGGCATACTTCTATGCACCTAGCCAATTTCAAAAAAACATTTTCAAGAAGTAACAAACTATTCACAGCAACATTTATTGTTTAAATGTTTTTAAGAAATAATACACGTTTTTAGGAGTTTTATTAAATATCAACTTCACTAAATGTGGTAATTGAACTTGAAGGGAGGTGACTTTCTATTTTGCAACTTGCTATGTCTAAACTTCAAATTGCACTCATAATATACCATTGAATAGAGATTGTTGAGAATTTTTTAAATTTTATGATATTTTGAATGACCAATTTAGATTATAACTCTACTCATGAAACTCTATTCAAGAACTAGAAGCATCATACTTTAAATAATATTAATACATTTGAAATTACTTTCATTGAMAACAAAACAATCCTACTTCTCCACTTTCCTCTGACTCCCCTATTTATATGGTAGTAAATGACAATTATACTTATTGTCAATGCTTGTTTGGTTTTTTCAAAGATAATTCTTGATGTTGGTGAAGGCATTAGCAACAGTGATCATGTTGGTTTGAGATTTTGGTCATTTGCAAACTTTGTTAGCTCATAGAAATATGCTCTCATATCAAGCAAAAGTAACTTTAGCCAATATATTGCCTTCTAATCTCAATTCCCTTCATGCAGAAATTTCATGCCTCTCAAGGTTAAATTAAGTTCCCTTAGGGGGAATATGTATTAACCCCTAAAAGTCCAAGGGGTTTGGGCAAAACACAAATGTGTTATAAAACATAAGTTCTATAACTTTTTTGAAGTTTGCATCTAACAAGATAATGTAAAGCACAATAAGTAGAAAATATCCGTGCGGTCAAAATTATAAAATTATTTTTAGATCCTCTCCAAATGAATTTTAAACATATAATTTTAAAAATTCACCAAAAATACAATTTCTATCTTTAGCATTTGAAATTCTTTATGATTGGTCAAAATTGTGGTTCCTATTGATTTGTAATAAAATGGATAAGGTATAGTAATGAGAGTACCAACACTTTCTTCAAATAGTAATTTTTTTAACACTAGGCAAATTTTAAACAATTTGTGCTATTTGACTTATGATTTTTGTTTGGCCATAGAGATCTTAGTTTTAAATGTAAATATTGAAAGAGAGACCAAAAAAAAAAAAATTGAAAAAAAAAATTCCGCTCGAAAATTCTGCCCGAAGTCAGGCAATGACCAAAAATTGATCACTCGGGCGTTGAAGGGTTAAAGACACTTTTAGGCCTTATATTCAAAGTTCTATAGTTTATATAATTTATCTTGCTACTATTTGATAATGATTTTTTTTTTTTTTTTTCTAAAGATGAATTTTCATGTCTTATATAGGTTGTCAAATTGTTTTAGGACTGTGGAGTGAAAATTAGAAAATATGCATTAAATTTTGAAGTGATGTGAAGATGCTTTAATATCTAAAGATTTCAGTAAAATGATTGTACAGAGCATTATTATAATAGTGTAAATCAGATTTTTGTGTCATTTAATAAATAAAAACAAAGTTCACAAATTTCACATTCAAATTCCAACTCATTTTAAGGAATGCATCAAATATTTTCAAACAGAAAATAACTAAACTTGGAAAGTCTTATTTTTATAGTTTTGATCAAGGAAAAAAATAATAATTTTCAATGATAACATGAAATTTATAGATAAAAAAAAACAATGATTTATAACACAATTATAACATTTATAACACAATTGTACTATTTTTTTATGCAATACACTATTTCAAATCAAATTAAACAACATGACTGGATTTAATACAATATAATACAATATAGAAATACCATTAACAAAAGATTATATACCAAGAAATTAAATGAAAGCATTTGTTTTTGAATGAATATTAAAAATAAGAATTTCACTATTCAAAGTTAAGGTAATGGACAAAAGACAAACTCATACAAAATGTTAATTAGAAGGAGGGAGTTAATTCCTTTAGGCCCGTGGGTAGTATGGGCCAAAATAAGATCATTGAGGAAAATTTTTAGATCATTGGTCTAATGAGAAAATTAGGTAGATGTGCACAATCACACTATATAAAATGGAAGAGCATGTGGTAGAAGGTTTTATTAATTTACGAACAAATTAACTGGAAATAAGTTGGCTGGAGCATAACTATCTTCATTATTAGAACAATATTGTGAGTAAAAAAATGATCATGATCCACCATCTAAATTGTAATTATAATCAAAATAGTGAGCATATAAATAGGTTATGTTTATGATGTGCAAAATAGTGCAAAAAACAATGCCTTAAAATAAATCACAACACACAAAGAGATAAAGGCAAGAATATAAAGTTTTGCATTATGAATACATGGAGGTAATTTTGTCAGAAAAAATAGAACCACGTGTGAATACCTACATTTATTACACAAAAAGATAATTATGAGCTTTATACGCAATACAAACAAAATTTGGGTTAAAAGAATCTTTTATTGAAAAATCCTGTAAGTTCTTGAATGGAGTATTCATCATTCATAAAAGCTTAGAAGAATAGAAGTATAGTATGCAAGTACCACATCAAGGATTAACGGATACAAAAATATCATAAAATCTGTCAAAGCTTTGATACTAGACAAACTTTGTTGTACAAAGACAAAGATGGAGACATAGTAATTTTTCAAAACCTACTCTATCATTATAGTAGTGGCAAGTCAAATAGACATTTTTGTCATTGTTCCCTCTAAATTGCTCCTCAACTTGTTTGCATTTTTTACACTTTTTCTATTTACTCTACAATGACTTTCAAACATGGTCATGTATTTTCTAGATGGACTACTTATACCCCAAAGGACCAAAGGGTGTTTTTTTGGCAACTTACTACAAACAAAATATTTATTTTTGTCTTTGAAATTTTCACACAACATATGCCTGAGGAATAGCTTTGAGGCACGCTTTGTGGAATTAGTTATGAATTTTTGAAGTTGCAGAAAAGTGCATTTCAATGGGCTCTAAAACTGACCACCTCCTCAAATGTAGACTGCTAGTACATTGGAGAGTGCAAAATGTACCTCCTGAGCTTGATGGGTTTTAGAACGTGCTCCATTTCAGAACCTCCTACTTTAAGTTAGAAGTAAGCTATGATTCCCACTTGAAGTGGTGCAAATGACATGACAGGAAGAGAGATTTTCATTCATTATGTGAAGTTAATCAATTAATTTTGGAGTACCAATGAACTGGAATTTTCAKATTGATGAGTAAGTAAGTATGTAAGGCTGGATTTAGACTAGGGTCGAACAGTGGGTCCACAAAACCACACGACCAATACGATTGCAATCAACCATTGGGGTCCATACTCTCAACCAATAGGATTGCTCAATTTCCAGAGTTTCTTCCCTAGTGTAAGCCCGGTCTAAACCCGGCCTAAGTACGGAATTAACATAAGTTAGTTTTTTCTCACTGGAGCCATGCTTTTCTGTGTCTGCAAGCAGTTGCTGTCACTCAGGGCAGGATGATACTCCAACATCACACTGGGCTTGTAAGTAAAGTTAGCAGTAGGAGTGTGGTGTGGAAGGGTCGTACTTTGTCCTGGAACAAGTCTGATTCTGTACTTCTGTTTGAGGCACCTAAAGTTATGTTATGTTATGTTAAGCCAGGGGGGGCCTAATGTCCTTGTTTTCTGGCAGGCCACCTGTGGCTGCTGGCTTTGTAGTTTGCCCTTGCAATGGAATTCCGTTTCATTTGTTTAAAAAGAAAAAAAGAAAAAAAAAACAGGGGGGCCCAACATAAGTATGTTGAAGCYTCAATTCCTGCCATTCCAGTATCATCAGATTATTTACCTGCACCCGTACTATCATTAACTTAGTACTGTAGTTAAATTAATCATGCTCTGGCTGAAAATCCATAGAGGGAACCTGTCCGGACACTGAGCTGCGAGAATTTCAGGACTGGCTGGCTGGCTGGCTGGCTGCCGTGGTGGCCATTTCAGTTCTGAGCAGGTGAGTGTGAAGCTGAAGCAACTGAAGGAAAAGGAATGGAGTAAGGAATTGTCAGATGTACTCTACAACAACAGGCAAGGTTCTCACATGGCTCGTAACACGCGCAGCTCCTGGAAAATTAGAATTTCTTGTGTCACTTTTTCTTTTCTTTACAAACAAGTGTGTGTTGACGACAACACACTACAAGGGGTTTCCGTTAGGTGGAGAGGCTGATTTCACGCGAGGCAGACCACCTGTCACTGCCAGGTATCAAACCCACAACCAGGCCTTTCGGTTTAGGGTACCTTTCCACCATCATTTGGTAGTTTAGGGTCATCTCGGACCACTTTCTTCTATAACTGAAGCTTCCATATGTCACTTGAGGTAAGCTTAGCTTTGATGTGATGAAGAATGTCATAATCTTTCATCAACAACTTAGGCATCCTAGTAAGGTAGACAACTCTATTGTCTCCACAATTTCTAATCTCATCCCCCTAAAGGCGTGATCCCCTGGAGATGAGAGGGGGAGGAAGATCAACTTTTCCTTTGAGACATAAGGTCTAGGCTCTAAAATCATACAAGCTCTAAAACCACACATGCTCAAATGTACACCATGTGTACATGTTTTTTTTTCATAGGTTTCATTCATGTACAAACAATGTACATTTTAGAAGGTGGGCAATTTTAGAGCCCTGTGCCATTTCAACTTCAAATTTTTAGAACTAATTCCACATAGGTCCAAAAAAATAGAACAACTTGGTTTAGATCATGCCAATTTCACTTGAATGTCTTTCAAGGAAAATTTACTTGAAAATTATTTATAAAGCTTTTCCTCCCCAAAATTTAGTTTCAGCTGTTAGGTGGGCAATTTCTAGACATGCTACCTTACATAATTAAGGATGAAGTCAATAGGAAGTGATTTTTGATTTTTTTGAAGTGAGTGTGTAATTTCTATTATTTTGGAGAATCCAATTAGGAAATGCATAAGCATCACAAACTAGGCTCCCCTAAATCCAGAGAGTGGAAAAAGTGATAATGGTCATGCCCCGCCCTAAAACCTAAAAATTCAAAATAGTAGTCTCCATGCCAAGAGTCCATTATGCACAACGCTTTTAACAAAAAGTTGCTACTTAAATTTCATTGCTCTTGAAAGCAACTTTGCAAGGCCTATTGTTGCCACTTATACATTTGGTTCTACTACATTCACCACCCAATCTCAACATAAACAGCCTAATCTTTTATGTATTAAGAATGGAAAATTTTAGGTTCATTTGGTGGCAAAAACAGGGGTTCTTGGAGGGTGGTGAAAATAGTCACATGGTGGTCAAATGGTTACCTAAATTACACAAACTTGTTGGTTGAGTACATTTGAAAAAATTACTTAGGTACACCTGGTCTGACCATATCATGTGGGTTTATATACAAAAGGGATATTTATTGAGACAATGAAAAATTATAAGAATTACTTAAAGACTACGTTGTTTTTGTTTTCATTTTCATTTTAAACAATTTACATATATTTTGTACTATCAAACTGAAATACTAACAATAAATTTAGAATAAGGGAATATAGACATTAAGTGTCAAAGAATGTAGGTAAGGTTAAGATGCCTCATACATGCATTTTTATTCTTTATAATTTATTTTAGCTTGTTTATACATTATCGTTTCAATATCCCCTACTGCAAATCCAAATTAAAATAGAGTAATTTTGATATCAAAATTTAAGTATCTCAATTTGGTCATATAAATTGATTGAGTATATATTTTGTATTAAACCTAAAAATAACAATTGTGATAATGACAAATCAACAATGACATTAATAGTTGGAAATAATCATAAATTCCATTGATCAAGTGCATGAACATGCGTTTAATAACTCATTAAGAATAACAAAGTATTTTGGTTACAAATTTTAATGCCTTGTTTTTAGTTTTTTTTTCTCTTATAAACATATCATATCGTTTTGTTTATTCATTTAAAAAAGGAATATATAATCATTGTTATTCCCTATCTTTACATTTGTATTCCCTTTTCATATTCTTACCACCAAAAAAAATCATTAATTGTTGTGTGCAAAGAGATAAGTTGAGCCCATGAAAAGCCATTTGCTACAACTGAAGGTCATTTCTGAGTGGAAGAGTGGAGATGTTCTCAAATGTGTGACCAATCTGTGCCACAATCAATAGCAGCGTCTCAAGTGTGTAGGATATTGTAGAAGGTCGTTATCAAGAAGGTCGTAATAAAGAGGGCCAGTGTGTAAGCTGCTGGTAAACATGACAAAACTCTTGCCATGACGCCAGGGGAACCACTGCAAAGTGCAAATGCCTCCTTCCGTCCCTCCGTCCCTGGCTTTGCGAAAAGAAAGGAGAAAAGGGGGATTCAAATCCGTGCTCACACACACGGCGCAGCTGCGCAGGTTCGTGACAATATTCATGATCAGTTAAACCCGTCTCCTCGGGTGGGGCTCCTACAGTAGCTAAGCTTATTAGCGTAGCTAGCTACGGTAGATACTGTACTGTAGCTGCTACAACTGCGTCTGCGTCTGCGTCTGGCTTGCTTGGCTTGGCATGCTCGTTTCTTCACTTCCTGCAAGCGAGTAAAGTGAAGTTAGAGATGTAGTGTGTCAGACTCTACCATACCTGAATCCCAGTATGATATCCTTCACGTTCACCCCAGCCGACAGAAGCTGTAAGCTAAGCTATTGGAGCAAATCGTGCGAGAGCTTGAAAACGAAAAGCTCCAATAGCTTAGCAACATTCGGTTTCGATCGCACCTTCGGATATACTGTAGAAGTTAGATAGCCAGCTAACTTAGCTAATCAGACACTTTCTAAGAGTGATTCGGATCGCTTGCTTACTAGCAGCTAGCTTGCAGTGGCAGCAGCTTATTAAGTAGCAGCAGCAGCTATGATCGTAACGGTGATTTCAGATTCTTGAGTGTTGGCAGTCAGAGCTTCGTATGATACACAGCCCACGGCAAGTCAGAATGATTCTGTTAGGGCATCCCCAATCCATGAGCGGAAACTGGGACAGTACCGTCCAAAATTTTCCAGTGGAGGGAAGCGGATGTCGGTCCGTTCTGGTGACCTTTAAAAAAAATTGAGCTGATGGAAAGCACTCAGGCAATACAAACTTCAAATGAACTTCTCTGCAATGTAAAAAGTAGAGGAAAAAAATTTACATTGAAAAAGGGAAGGTTCAATTTCTTGGTACTTATCATAATGCTTGAAAAAGGACAAAAAGTATGTTTTTTTAAGCTATTGTGAACCTAATTCTGCACTCTTCATATTTGGCCAACTTGCTCGGTTTGGGAAAGAAAATGGCGGACCTGAAAATAAAATAAAAAGTGACCAATACCGGTTCCATTGGGTAGTGTTTTGTTGGAGTTGCCCCGTCATTATATATGGCGTTGGCTTGGTAGTTTCCAGTTGGATTGGTGGCTGCTCTTACCAACTGATTTCTGCATAATTGGCCACGTATCAGTCACTTGTAGTCGCTTGCAAGGTTTACCCTTCAGGCAGCGAGCTAACTTGCTTTACTCTCGATTTGGGGCAAACGTTGCGTCTGTACGTTGTGCAGTGTCCCTTGTAAAGAGGGAGAGAGAGAGAGAGAGAGTGCGAGAGATCCAAAGACGGCAGCTGGCGTGGCTTGTGTGAGCTTTTCTCGTAGTACTGAGAGAGAGAGAGAGAGAGTGCGAGAGATCCAAAGACGGCAGCTGGCGTGGCTTGTGTGAGCTTTTCTCGTAGTACTGGATTGCTTGCCAATCTTTTGCTTGATGAGTGTGGGTTGTACTGGTTGGGCGTGCCGGAGTGGTTTAGCTAGCTTGCCGGCGATGACTTTCGGGCCCTGAGGCTGAGCTGCAATACCTTCCAGGGGTGTTGGTCAAGCCAATGCAGCTGGAGCTGCCGTCTGGGTTACGGCGGAGGCTAACGCACGCCATTGTCACCATCTGTCGGGGGTGATGAACACATTGGACGGAACAAGGAAGCGGCAAGGAGACACGATCATGATGGTGGCTGCTCACTTTAGATCACTTGCGGAATGAGCTACAGCTCGATCCTCAACTTTGGAGTCTTCATCATATTATTTCATCCAATTATTTCATCGTGCCTATGTTTCTACTTTCCTATGCATGATTGCCTGGCATTACATTAAATCCTAGTGACACTCCAAGAGCTCTCCACAATTTTTTCAATGAAACCTTGAGGTTGCTTCATGCTCATTGTTTCATATTCATGTTCTAAAAAGATGGAACGGGGTGAATGCATGAAAGACCGACCGTTTTTTGTGTCACACTTGAAATGGCAAAGTTGTTATCCACTATAACTTTTGAATTATGAACTGAATTAGCTTGAGATTTTAATTGGAGATGTCTAGCTTCATAGCAATCAGGTTCCTTATTTTTCAAAAAAATTGAAAAATCATTTTATATTTAAATTTCAATTTAACTAATTTGTCACACTTTGCAGTTTAGGGGTTTTTAGTACTAGGGAGTATCCAAAATTTATGATCTAGAGCTGAAAATTTTGTGGTCTATTTCCACACTAGGAAGGCATGCATCCACCAAAGTAAATTTAAAAAAAATTTATTTTATGTCCTCTACATGCGAGGTAACAGGGCTCTTTTGCGCGCGCACTTTTGAACATTCAAAATGGTTTTAAGATCATTCTTTTGGTGAAATCTCTTTATCATAAAGTTCTCCCAAGTTTCCAATTTTTAGTTCTTTTTTAAATTGCTTTTCATATTTTTTACAAATTAAAACGTCAAAATGTATGTTTTCTTCAAAATGTGTTACTCTATTTTGTGAATAACTTCTAACCTAAATTTTGTTTGGGTCTCAAATTTTGGTGACATGCTATTTATAGTATTACTCTAATTATCCATATTTTTGAATACTTTTAAATACTTTTTTCCAAAAGGTCGCTAGTATTGACCAATACTAGTGAACGCTACCAAAACCGGTCGGTCTTTCATGCATTCACCCAACAAAACCTATTTTTTTGTTAAAACATGCCCGCCTTCATTGTCAAAAATTTTAGACCGTTAGATCATTTTGACCACCCCCTAGTACCATTGACGTGGGTGGGCAAATTTTAATGTAGGGCGTCTAATTGGGACGATCTCAACCATTTAAGCCAAATATGGAATACAAAAATGGAATACATATCCAGAATATGGATACAAAATACTAAAACAAAATGTAAATACAAAAATAGATACAAAAGTATCAATATGAAATTACAGACATGGCAAACATGTTAGAAATATCCCATATTGTTTGTCAACCACACTGATGTTACACAAATATAAATATGGGATAGAAGAGAGATCAATTACAATTACCAATCTCAACAAATAAGAGAATGACATGTGTACCCATTTTATTTCTTGACATCTCACTATCCACTCAAAAGACAGGGTATCCAATTCAAACTACTTGCTAAGTGATTAGTTAAAATGAATGGAGGCATTGATTTTTRGTACATTGTAGCAAAAAATAGATAATTGGTTTTGACAAATTCATRAGTTAGAGGTATTCTTTTGTTTTCAATTTGAAAGCATGCTCTTTGAGTTTTTGCAAGCGACTTTTTGGCACMAGCATGATTGACTAAATTGTTGTTGAAATTGAGGGTCATAGATGAATTACWAAATTCACATGGTCAACAAGTTTTTGTCATTGTGGTGGATGTCRTAATATTTCACTTTCAARGTTGGGYTGGAGTAGTCTAGCTAGTGGATCACTAGACACAGTTTAATTTCACTCTATTTTCACTTTTTCTTGGTGAAGAATATTTTGCTTTCAAGTGTGCTAGTTRTTGGTTGGGATTTGTTGAAGTGATAAAGTATTTTGTAAAATACATGGTTGTAATGGAGGATTTAATAAGCATGGTCATTCTCATATTGCATGTAACACGTTTGGCAATTTGACTATGAAACCAACATTTAGTTGTTTTTCAAGACAATTATAGTGATTTGAGGGAGCATCTACAAAAAGCTTCTACTTCAACATTGGAAGCTTGGTTTTTGCTCAACATGTATGATCCAAATGCAAGAATGCATCGCTATGTGGATATTCTAAAACATTACACTTGAAGAGGCAATAAGTGGCATATTTGACCAAAAAATTTGAAGTTACCAGCAATTTATCGTAAATATTTTTTTCCTCCTACAGAATTAGGAAAATTTTGTTGCATTCAAAAAAAAAAAAAAATCCTTGCTCATTTGAGGATTTATGAACATTTGAAAAATACAAAGTTGGACTACCAATCATTCTATTGAGAAATCTAAATCTTGAAGAAGGGMTATGCAATAGAACTTGATTAATTTGTACTAGCATCCAAGGAGTGTAGTTGATGTTGAAATTGCTATTGGTGACTTCAAAGAAAAGCAAGTTCTGCTKCAATTCCAAGCATATCATTAATCTCCATTGAATATGATTGTCCATTTTCATTTTGTTGATGGCAATTTCCCATAGCTCTAGCATTTGCTAAGATTGATCTTGAGCCTTATTTGCTGTATAATCACTCAACTTCAACAAGTAACAACCATGTTTTATAGATGGTTAATTGTATGTGGCCATGACCAAAGTGAATGAAAAGAAAAATTTGAAGTGTTTARTACCGCTCACAAAATGTTTAAATTGTGAATTTCAATTTATGACTTCAAATGTTGTCTACAAGGAAGTATTACAAATTGAAAATTTAAGGTAAGATATAATCTTCCAACTATTTAAKGTGTGTCAAAATGAGTATTTTTAGCATTATAATTTAGCATGTATCAAAGTATTAGAGAATTTGTGATTAGTAGAAAATCATTTTATTTTAAATTAACACTTTTGGTGAAATGTAATCATTTGTCTWTATGTTGTGATCAACAATTAAGAGAAAGACACACTAAGKAACRGTTGTTGGAAACTTSAATTGCAAAACAAGTATAGTCTAAATTCTTCCAGTCAATCAAATGTTACAATGATTGGCAACATTTGAATTATGTTAATCAATTGTATTATATTTTAATTATGGAGATCTATATTCTCCAAAATGTTTAAGTTGTGACAAATGTACCCGCAAAATTGAGTTGTGTCTCTAAGACATAAARTGTTGATTGAATATAATCATCATTTTTCATTTATTCATCATGTTGTATTGACCTAAMCGGTGATTCTCCCCAAACACTGTAAGAGTAAAACACTGTAAGAGTAGTAAAAAAAACAATATCGATAGTGAGTGGATAGTTGTTGATGTTGTATTGTTGTTGCATTGTTGCATTGTAGGACTAGTAAGATTGAAAAGAGCATGGATAATTTTGCTTCATATCAAATACCAAATTTACTCAAAAATCCTACCTTTTGAGCATTGGTTCATTTGATACTCTAGAACTTCATGGTATAATGCAAAGTTATCATATCATTCTAAAATTAAAAAATTGTAATCCATAGTTCAAATTGCAATTAAAAATTGAATTTTGAGATTTTTTCAATTTTTCTAATTGGAGAAGGATCTAAACTTGATAGACTTCATTTCATTAGTTGGCCTCAAATTCAAAAAATATCACTTTTATGGCTAGAATTCATGTCAAGAATAAAGAGTAAAAATTGGACAAAACACACTACAAGGTTGATTTGTGAATTGAGCATCTTCTTCTTTATAAAAGTCAATACTACCATAATGAGGAATATGCAATGTTATGCAGTAAAAAATGAAATCAAGCAACTTCCTACAAAATGGATGAAAAAGTGTTTTTTCCATCCTACAATCCTACTTGAAGTCATCCAAAGGACAAAAAATGTGTGCAATGTTCTTCAGTTGTTAAGCTTGAAAATTGTACCAAAGTACCCATTTTTCTTTAGGTCTTCTAATTTCTTCTATTTCTAAATTGATTTTGTCCTTTACCCTGTAATGATGGGGTGGTCTAAAAGTGCTTGATGGATGTCAAAGAATCCTTCTCTGTATGACAAAAGTGTAGATGTTCATGCTTCGAAATTGTGTGGCAAGTGGAGTTCTTGTATAGTAGTTTGATCTCAAATGAATGCCCTTGTTTTTCTTGAAGTAATGATTCGTACCATATTGTAGATCATTTTAATATATAAAAATATTTACAATAGTTACTTTAATTGCACAACGGGAAGAATTACATATATTACAATATTAGTTTGACCTCCAATAAATATTTTTTTTAAAGTAAATGACTTAAACAGTGTTGAAATGCAAATTGTTCCATTATACAAAAATATTTATTACATCTTATCACAATTCCAAGGATTAGGTGTCAAGTTGGATGTATAGTTTTTTTGCATTGTTTAATTAACAGTGCCAAGCCACGAGCCACTTGTGCCACTCAATAAGTCCAATGTGCCTCAAACCTTGATTGGACAAGGCAACAACCCTTACTAGCCAACCAAGTTTGTGACTAGGTAGCTAATTTTGCTTTTGAGAGGCTTTTATCACCTCGATTTGTTGATTGTAGGGTCCACTTTTAAAAAATTTCTTTCTTTTGAGATAATTCCATGTTTTATTTAGCTTTGGAGAAGTTGTTGAAATGAAAAGCGAAGCTTGTTTTACCTTTTATTTTATTTTGAAGGATTGTAACTCCACTTAGGAGATATGAATAGAGTTATGGGGAGAAAAGAAATGGCCAATGGATGAAATTTGGTCCACGTAGCATGGAATGGGAAAAAATCCATTTGTTTAGGTGAACAAGGTACGTGGAAGATAAACAGTAGCCTTCTTTTTCCTCCATAGAATAGTTTTTTTGGGTTTCTAGTGACATAGTGTGTTTGGAGAGTCATAGCCATCAATATATTACAAGCTTTGTAATGGAAATCCACAAGGATGTTCTCCTTCTTATTGTGATTTTTGTAAGGCATGACTCTCTTATTTGAAGTTTGTATATGAAAATTATGGTTGATGGGATGGAAAAAGGTCAATTGCCGTAGAATTCAAGGGTAAATTTTTTGAATGTCCATAACAATTTGCTTACAATGTATCTTGATTTGAAATTTGGTATAGTTATGTATAGAGTTATCTTTTTTAAAAACTATAAAACCCTCATTAGATGTTTTTTGGACCATTTAGAAGATTGTAAGTTCCTGAGCTGTGGGAACATATTGGGAACTCTGGGAATTGTGCCACGTAGGCAGCCTGACATGGCACAGAAACTACCATGTCAGATAATAATTAATTATTGAAATTAATTATTAGTTATTGAAAAAAATTGAAAAAAAAAAATTGAAATCAATTTTCAGTTTCCTTGTATTTTCTAAAAGTTTTGCAAATTTTTTTTTTTTTTTTTGAAATTCAAAATTTCAGACGAGTAGTCGTTGGTTCCCTGTACATGGAACAATTTCGGGGAACAACCTTAAAAACAGTCTCTTGCCGGGCTGAAAAAACATCTAACGTAGTTTGAAGTTATGTGCCAGTTATGCTTGTTGAAGCAAAAAACGGTTAGTTGCCACCAAATCCGAAGGTAGAGATTTTGATCACTTCTAGAAGTTTTCATAGAAGGAATCTAGTTTTTAGATTTGGTGTGCATGTGTATTAAATTTTTATGGGCCCCGTCAGGGGACGCTTACGCTCCCAACAAGGGGAACGTCGGTGCTCCCAACAAGGGGAACTTCGTTCTCTAGGGCCCACACGTCTTGTTCTTTCTTGAAAGCTATAGAATTCTTATTTTGGAATTAGAAAAGGAAATATATGAATTTAGAAGTAAAAGGTGACAAGTTTCTGTCAAATTTTGGAGAAGGAAACTTCAATTGGCTATAGAAGTTGGATAAAAAAAAGTTTTGGCTCTAAAACTTAAAGTGTTTATAGAATTTTGTGTTAGTTTTTTGAAGAGCTAATACACTTTTGATTTGGTGTTTTGGTGCTTTGGCACTCATTTGAATGTTAAATACACTTTTTTAAGGGCTTTATATGACTAGTACATGTTGTATATGACTCCTGTATGAATACAAAATATTATACACAATTTACATGACTTTTATATGCTTATATGATATTGTACATGACTCACCTGAAGTCATGTACAATACTGTATAAGCATATTGTACATGACTCATATGACAAGTATATGGTTTTATTATTTGACATGTATGTCACCCATATATGTATTTATATACATCTAATTTCATGTGATTATGAGTATCTTAGACAAATATAGTTACAACTTGGAACCTAGTATTTATATAAGGCAAACCTTCTCTACATGACAACAATATCAAAAAGGATAATTTCATGGGGACCAAACAAATGTTCTAGAATTAATGGTGTACACTAGTAGAAAAACATGTCCTAAATGACTATCCTCAATGACTAAAAAGTGTCTACAATGACTCATTTGTAGTCATTGTGGACAGTTTTCAATCATTTAGGACAGCCATTTATAGCTTGTTTTCTACTAGTGATATATGTTCAAGAATCTAGTCAAGAATAGATACTTCAATGTTCACCTTCAACTATTGATAATATTTTTTTTCCAAGTAAATAATATATCATTCATGATAATTTAGAAGTTTATAAGATCTTATTTATAAAATCTGAAAACATATTTTTGCCCCTCATATTAGATAATCTTTATAAAAATAATACAATACAAAATGTTTGTTTTAACCTTTTAATTTGATTAAATTAGAAAATATCTAAATTTTAAAAAAAATTCAGTAATATATAATTAGAACTTGGACGGAAATGTCTAAATTTTCATGTAGAATTATAATTTATTAATTAGCAATAGTATATCTTGAATTGTTCAAAAACTTTTGTTGCTACTAGAAATCTATGTGATTGTACAAGTAGATTTACAAAACACTCCTACTTATCGCCAAAACTCCAATTACTATAATATATCCTATTATAATAATTTGATATATAATGGGGCAAAGTACAAAGTACAAAATTATTGTTACAAACTTACAGGTTAAATAGATGATACAAGTAAAATCATTGTTACAATAATTGTGTTTCATTTATGCAAAAATCAATACATTTTGATAATACTTCCTCTTTTGTAATTCAAAACAAAGTAGCTGTAGTTGATTACAATGATATGAACTAATAGGACAAATCATGGCTGTCATGGCATCTTGGCAAAATTTCCTGAATAATATGAACTTTAATGGAATTTGGAATACCTTACATAGGCATAGTATTATTTTTGTATGGTTAGGCAAATGAAGCACTACAAGAGTACAAGAGAAAGGGGTGTTTTAAGTGAGTTTTTAAGTATAGTCCTAGACACAAGATTATAAGTAATGACCTTTTTAAGGAGATTTTCCGCAAAATTTTACTAAATATTTATGTATTTGAAGTAAATTTTTACTAATAATCTCTTTAAAGGTCATTACTTATAATCTTATGTCTAGGACTATACTTAAAAACTCACTTAAAATACCCCCTTTTTCTTGTAGTGAAGACTTGTTTTGTTCCTATCCGACTGGGCGGAAGTAAGGGCAGTGGCTACGAAACCTTCTTTGCATTTTATTGACCAAAAAGGCCTGCCGGCGAGTGTGAAGCTGTATACAGATGATGATGAGTGGTCAAGCTGGAGTAAAATTGGAGACGATGTGCTCCACATTGAGCTACGCAAATGGGCCGATGCCATGCTCATTGCACCTCTCTCTGCAAATACGCTTGCGAAGGTAGGAAGAATCGATCATGTGCAATTTTCTTTTCTTCTCTTTCTTTTCGTTTTCTTGCAGCCTGATATTGATGAGTTTTGATTTTTCAGACCTTGCCCTTTCAGAACATGAATACCGGTACCCTGATCTAACTCTTCCAGCAATTGGCAGGTTGCAGGAGGTTTATGTGATAATCTTCTCACYTGCATTGTACGCGCTTGGGATTTTTCAAAGCCTATGTTTGTTGCGCCTGCAATGAACACGTTTATGTGGACCAGCCCTTTTACTCTCCGTCACTTATTAGCACTGGAAGATCTTGGTGTCACAGTCATCTCACCAATTTCCAAGAAGCTGGCATGTGGAGATACGGGGAATGGTGCCATGGCGGAGCCTGCAACTATTGACTCTGCTATGAGGTTGTCAATATTGACATCTGAACCCATTGTTCAGTTGCTTCCTGCACCGCCGCACACTATCTGAGTGTTTGCCATATCTTTTCGAGAGTGTATTTCCAAATACGTTTCAGTAGCGATGGCGATCAATGTTTTTCTGTTGGAAGTCTCAAGTTTGAATTTAGGTAGGTGAGCCTGCATTGACCAATCAAGAGTTGATTTGGTGGGTCAGGATTAGGGTTTTATGTAGAATATGTAGTAGTTCAGCATGGTTGTTTTATTTGTCGAAGATTCTTTGTTTTACCCGTTTTGCATACTTCATGCATGAGCCTCCATTTTTTCGTGTCGCAACTTTGCAATTGTCGTTCTCTCCAATGCCTTCATGAGTTGTGAACCTGCATTACCGAAACCAGAGGAAATTGAATGGATAGAAGGTAAACTCTAATTTGTCATCTGATATTTTCTGGACCTGTCTTCTGGACATTTTCTATAAATGATTCATTTGGTCGAATCATTTTGCGAATTTGATTAACCTAGCGGTGGCAAATTTTCATCGCTGAGACAGCAGAACTGATAACGCTGACTCAGTATGTGGTAATGGGAAGAACGTGCCTGCAGGTTCTGTGGCCTTTTGTCACTTGAGGCCCGAAGAGTGCATGTTGCAATCACCGACATATTTTGCAGGAAGGTGCTTCCAGCTTAACTGACGATGGCTGTAGCAGTGCTAACTTTCCAACCGGCGCTTGCAGTTACGGTAGTATGTGTGAGCAAATCGATGTCTAACATATTAGTTGACCAGGGCCATCTTCATTTGGTAGCTTGTGAGTGTGCTGAAAGCCCCAATAGTGCAAAATATCTGCATTCAAATTTTACTAAGTCTAATCGTCCACTTCTGATATACAACTCATGCACCTTTTGTTCAGGTTGTGCAGCGGCTTGGTGAGCCCTTGTTAAGTATTCTCAAAATCTGAGTCTGACGATCCGAAGKGGTTGTCCAACACCTCACAAGCACAGATACTTTGCATCGTACAAATTTTCATTTGTACGTTAACTTCACGTGGATACTATCACTCGTGTAAATTCTATTATGAAGGCTAGATCAAAGCTTTTACTTACGCATCTTATCCGGTGCGCTCAGATGTACTGTAGTACTGTACAGTGCCAAAGATCTCCCGAGAAGATCCTGACAGAAAATTAAAACCCTACTCAAACGCTTTCGAGATGACCTTCGAGCAGTGATTCCCATTCGTTTTCGATCAAGACTGAGAATCACTGGTAGTAACCTTTCATCTGTAACTGCAAATGGCAGTCCGAGAAAAAGAAATGAGCTGTTTTCTTTAACAGCGTCGGCTTTAAACTTCTGTCTCAACAATCTCAGGAAGATTAGGCGGCCTAGCATTAAGATTAAGAAGAGCCTTGGTCATCTCAGACATGAAGCCGTTCCATTGTGAGTCTTCTTCCGCTGCAACTGGCGCAGGCAATGGATCCTTCTGTTCATTTGAGACAAGCGGAGTTGTTGGCTCCTTCACAGCTTCGCCAGGTAATGACTTCTCGTGAGTTTCGGCAGTTATTGCCTCGATTCCACTCTGAAAGAGAAGTTCCCTTCGCTTTACCACGTTTGGCTTTATCTTTGGCTTCCTTTTCTGTTTCTCCGTAGAAGTCTGCATGTTTTGGGGACCTAAAAGAGGAACCAAAGAAGTGATCGTGCGATATGTAGCCTTCCCAGAACTAGGACATTGAATGGTTTGGTTCCTCTTTTTCCTCTTTTTCAATTTTCGGCCTGGTTTACGGCTTCTTTGTTCTTCTTGAGCTTCACATTTCCTTTCAGATTCTGTTTTAATACTTGAGGGTGATGGTGAACGTGGATGCTGACGTGCATTGGCGGTAGTAACATCTTCATCGCGGCTTACGAGCTGCTCCCAAGGAGCGATCTCATCAGACATGGATTTTTGTGATTTATTGCGAGCACTGCCTGGAACACTTCCGCCGGATCCAGAATTTTTATAACGCAGTTTCTCTCGCGGGGTTGTACGTGTGGAGCACAAAGGTGTCCGAACACCATCAGGGACAGATTTTGGCCTTGAGATTGAGGACTCACTCTTGTGTTTTGTCAAATCATGACCTTGTTTGAACCTTGAATCYCTCTGATTATTAGACATTCTTTGGCAGGTAAACTCATGTTCTGAGTCCARTGCTCTCCGTGCTGTGAAGCTTTGGATCGGATTTGTTTGTCTAAACATTCTTGGTGTGCCGACCAAGGGCTTGGGAATCTGTTCAGGTGCAGATTTTGGCCTCAACGGTAGTTTATTGATCTCGACAACGACTCTCGAACTGCTGCAGACTGGTCTGAGGTCTACTGTCTCGCTTAAGGTCTTCTTTCGCAGAGATACGCTGCCCGTGACTTGTTTCTTACGGACATACTTGGGCTTTGCAAGAATGCTTTTTCTGTATTTGTCAATTGTCGACCCCCGAAAGTTGGGATCATTGATTTGCGAGGATGTACCGCAAGCTTTCTTTGGGGAAATAAGGCATGGAATGCTCTTAGCAGCAGCAACAACATCATCTGCAGAATGTGTTATAGGCGATACTCCGTGCTTGTTGTCCCGAAGGTCAACTAACTGTAACACTCTCCTCTCTTTCATGACTGCCCCAAATGTCTTGGCCCCTTCTCGTGTCAGTTGATTGCACTGCAAATGCAAAGCTTCACCCCATGTTGCACAGGAGTTAATATGCATCATTTGATGAGTCCTTGTGCTAAAGGTGAGGTGTATCTTGATATCATAATAGCGACACAGGATTCTAATTCAGGATGTGGCAGTAATTTTAGTTCTCAGGCCTGCTAATATTATTACTCTATAAACCTGTTTATTAGGAACATCCAAGTAGTAACTATCCAGCTGTGGGTTTGTGCGAGTACTCATGGGAGGCTCACACAAAAAGATTACTGATCTGGAAACCAATTTTCTTCACAGTTTTAGGTTTTATGCCAGTTCTGAGACAATTGGCTGATGAGACCCTGCTGATCAAGAGAGAGGATTAACATCCAGTAAGGCCAGGATCTGGCAGAATCAGCTTCAATCTCAATCTTTTTCTGCCTACGCTATTCCGTTACTCGGTACGGTGTAGCTGCTGTGCCGTCCATGCATGCACTCTTCAGTTACAAGTTGAAGGAGGAGCGTTGGCCACTTCGTATATGATACCGGTAAGTACCAATAAGTTATCTGTAAATCCGTTGATGCCCTGCTGATTCAATCTTGGCTGAATATTGTTAGTTGCACTGAGCCCCRTTTTTGAATCTCAGTGGTCCGCCTCATCGCAGGCGCCTGAACGATCGAACACTCTTTGTCCCTAATTTGATCTTTGCCTGAACCTTCATCTTGAAAGAGAGTAAAAGAAGAAACATTCTCGAATYTCCTGGTCAGTCTGACAAGATGTTACAGTGCATATGCAAATGTTAGGGTTCTGCATGCAATTAGTTGTGTTTCYTGTAATTCCTATGCAGCAGCTTTCTAAAGTATTTCACTCATTTATTGCTTCGAAGAGTTTCATTCTATTTATGTAGGGTGGTGAGCAATATCCTAAGGAGGTTTAGGTTTAGGGTTATARTGAGTGGAGTGAGCCGGAATGTTGGTCACGATGGTATGTAATTATGACTTTGATGCCTTTTATTCTGCAGTACAATGCAAGAAACATCAGGTGCTCGGTTCGTGCTCTTTTCTGCAYCTAAAGGTGCGAGTTACCTTGCGCATTTTGGCCAGTAGATCCACGAATTTCGGACTGGAGAAAATTKAACATGTCTATCTAATCCTCCAAATCGATTTACCTAAATGCTCATTGTAGTCAGTCGCAGATCCTTGATCCTAATTAATTCATCTCGCTTCAATAGGAAAGGTTGAATCAAWCTTATTGTAGGTGGCAGCAGACACAYTCCCAAATTGTGAGATACTTTGATAAGGGTCTGTATCTGCAGCTTCGCGCAAACGCTTGTAAGTCCAATGAGGTGGGAAAATCATGACGCTGAGGAGGAGAAGCAGGAACAGATGTACATCGGAAGGTCTCTGATTGGGTCAACCAATCCTTTTACACTCATGCCCACACCCGCCAGCCCCATCACCCACACTCAGTAAGTTCTTTCTCCATTCACAATTTCACATTGTTATCCCTCCTTAACATGACAAGCTTGAGGAACAAGAGTGTCATATCCTGTAATCAAAGTATTATATATCTCAGAAAATGAAAATTGGCTTAAATTGTTGCATTGTAGAGGTTGTAAAAAATTATGAATATGTGAATAAAAACCCCTGCTCCATAGATAAAGGTAGTGAAATTAAATTGAACCACCAAAAATGTAGACAATAACTCCACGAGGACTTGAGAGAAAGTCCGTCTCATTTTGATTTTTTCTTCCCTATAACTTTGATAGTATTCTTTTTCCAGAAGAGATTAAAATTCTGTAGAATCTGGGTTTTAATTTGCTGAGTCCTTCGACGTTGTTCTCAATGAAAGTCCTTGGCCAAGATTTTCTTGCTGGGAGGATAAAACCGAGATCTCCACGTTTGACTGATGCACAGGCAGCCATATGTGACGGGCACGTCTGTGTTGGGCCTGAAGTACAAAGATGGAGTTCTCATAGCTGCCGACACTGCTGGTGAGCACACCTAAAATCAACTTTTCTTTGGTTATCATCACATTTTCCGGATTTATAAGATTACCACGTCTTCACGGCCTTCTATCTGTCGTGTTGAGTCTTGAAGAATTGCACATAGAAGAAATTTTAGTAAGCTCCCAAGGCATATGATTCTTCAAGACTCTCAATTCCAAGTATTCAATCCTTCTGAAGATATTTGGTTTGTATGATGACAGATGTACTTGTCGCAAATAATACCTTGATAGCACATACTCATACTCCGTAGCCTTTCATAATTTAAAGAGTTCCCTATGGATTTTATGGACATCTCACGAGAAGACAGAATCATTATCTCTCTTTCCGGATCCCTTGAGAGGGATCTTAATTACATTCTCTATTGACACATCACTAATTGGGTCTTAATTTTTGTTGGAGCCAAAGGGATCCTACCCGAACTGTYAGTAATGTTGTGTTCTGAAATCTTGATAAGTTTATGACTTTTGACACATGGATAGTGAACTGAATGGAACTTAGAGACCAAATCCGCAAATTTTTCTTCTGATGCCTGTGGGCTCTGGTGGATTTGGAACACAGGATCATATGGGTCAACGACGCGGTACAAAAGTGTAGAGCGGTTGAAGGCTGTGAGCAATAACACGCTGCTTGGAGCCACTGGTGAAATAAGTGATTTCCAAGCTATCACTCAACTTCTTGACAGACTCATGTAAGGAATCGAAACTCACTGCAATTGTACATAATGAAGTGATTGATATGACGATCCCATGAAGAACATTCTTGAACTGAATTCCAGTTATTGGCAGAATTTTATGTGTTGTGATTGATTTAACGTCGAGTGCAGCCACTCTTGTAAGTACCAGAGTCATATACGGAGGGCCCTCCGACTTAATTAGTGCAGTTGTGACTGATGACAGAGTAACTGATGCAATGTGGGATGATGGAAATAACTTGGGGCCGTTGGACATACACAATTTCCTCACTCGTGTCATGTACAATCGCCGCAACAAGTTTGACCCTCTCTGGAATAGCCTTATCCTCGGCGGCGTCAAGAATGGCGTTAAATACCTGGGATCTGTAAGTGAGCCTCAAACAATAATTTCTCATTTTAGTATGTCACTCGACTCGTGGCTTCTGTGGCTTCTCTACTGGTTTGCCCAAGGGACCATGTTCTGGGCTCTTTTCGTGCTGGGCCACGACTGCGGCCACGGCAGCTTCTCCARCGACAAGACGGTGAATCACTTCGTGGGACATGCCGTGCACTCCTTCATCCTGGTGCCCTACCACGGCTGGCGCATCAGTCACCGGAGGCACCACGCCAACCACGGCCACGTCGAGAACGACGAGTCGTCGTACCCCATGACGGAGAGCATCTACAACACCATTGACTTCCTCACCAAGTTTGGGCGCATGCAGTTCCCGCTGCCGCTCTTTGCATACCCTGCTTACCTTTGGGTGCGCACTCCCGGCAAGACGGGCACGCATTACCTCCCGACTAGCGCCTTGTTCCAGAGGAGAGAGTGGGGTCAAGTGACAACCTCCACGGCATCCTGGCTGGTTATGGTCGCTGTTTTGACATCAGCTGGGAACCACTTCGRCTTYCTGTGGCTGCTCAAGCTCTACTTGGTGCCATACCTCGTGAACGTGGCGTGGCTGGACGCGGTGACGTACCTGCATCACCATGGCTACCAGAAGAAGGTRCCGTGGTACCGTGGCCAGGAGTGGAGCTACATGCGAGGCGGCTTGTCCACCGTTGATCGGGACTACGGGTGGTTCAACAAAGTGCACCATGACATTGGCACGCATGTGGTGCATCATCTGTTTCCGGCCATTCCGCATTACCATTTGTGTGAGGCCACGGAAGCGGTGAAGCCTTTGTTGGGGGAGTATTACAGGGAGCCCCAGAGGTCGGGGATTGTGCCTACACACCTCGTTCCCATCTTGCGCAAGAGCTTCAAGGAGGATCACTTTGTGGCTGACGAGGGCGACATTGTGTATTATCAGACGGATCGGAAAAGCCTGTGAGCGAATTCGGGGACACATCTGTGGAAAGCGTACGTATCGAGTCGAACTTTTCTGCTGTAGCTGCCGACATTAATTATTAGATTTGAATTCTCCGATCCTCACTGCATTGGATAGGAGTACACAGCCTTGCAATTGCCCACCATTCATGGAGTCAATTAATCGATGAAGTAGTCGTCAGAAATTAAGAATAGCAAAACGAATTGCAAGGTCAGGCACGGGAGCTTGTGACCGCTGTGTGGGCTTCGACACAGAATTGAAGTGCATATTATCAGCAATTCAAGATTATACTGCAAGCATGGTCAATTTTGTTATATTGGCGCCATTCTGCCGCCAAAAATGGCGGTATTTGTGCCATTTCAATGGAATGTCGTGCAATTTCTAGCKTATTTCACGCTATTGTAATGGAATGGGCGCCATTCTAATGAAATGGCCCGCTATTTCAAGTGAGTGGCGCCGTTATAACGAAATTGACCATAAGCGCTTTTATGTATGATTCATTTCCGGTATATTGTACGCGTGACAATCATGACAATCTTGCGTTGGTACCTTGATCTTTCCATTTTGATCCGTGCTAGCTGTAAGTCAGTGGTCTGTGGTAGTTAATTTCTTGGTACGAATACAATATAAGTTATATTGCTCTGTTTCTGGCCAGTCGTGGAAAATGTTCATGGATGTAATGAACGTGGGATATAACTTTTTAGTAGTTGTGCCCAATTGCATACCTTGCTCCTCCGGTTGGGTGTGTAATATCATTCACCTGACGTCGGTCGGGACGTCGATCCCCAAGTTGCCATTTGCGAGCTGCTGCGCAGCAGACCTCGAGAAAGGACGAGATTCGCTCGATTTCCATGTTACAGCTTGAGTTCGGTCCACTGCAGTACTGGCTGTGTTGTCTCCAGGGTCCCAGTAATATAATTACTGACATGATGTTTGGCGTGATTTTATGAAATTTCTTTTAAGATATTTTTTGAAAAGCACATTAGCTTTCTAGGAATTTGATTTTTATTTCAATCACCGCCTGGGAGCAACAGTAAAAGTAAAAGTTATGCCACAATAAGTTCAAAATGGGGGAGATTCAGTAGCACAAAAAATCTACAAAAACTTAAAGTGCATTTAAATTTTTTTTTTCTCATAGATTATATTTTGTACATTGAGAACTTTGAGTGATTCCATTTACATTTGTGATGTGAAAGTTACGGGGCTTCTTATTTTGTAGGCAATCATAGAGACGTCTAGGGAAAATAATGTATTGGTTAGTTTTTGAACTCAATTTTCACCAAAAAGAATTTCACAAGGTTAGGTATTCTTGCTAGAACAATCTTGTTGTTGGGATTAGTGTGTTTCAATTCCATTGTAGAGCTTTCAATGATTTAGTTTTTTCTTCGATCTCGAACCAACTTCTACTTCACAATGTTTTTTGAATTTTTTATCCTATACTTTCAACTCAAATCTTCAACATAAATTTTTTTATGATCAAAATGTTTACTATACGGCTATACCATAGGGTCAAATTCATTAGACCCTGGCTATACAAAATAATTCGTTTTTACAGGTATTTATAATTATTATGTGAAATTGTAATTTTTCAAATGGCTCCATAAAATGTTGATAAGTGGCTCCATCAACATTTTCTAAGGCATGGTATGTGTTTAGTGGTGTTAGGTTACCATGCATTCAAATTTTGCCCTCTAGATTTGGATGAATGATGCTAAAGAAAGGAAAAGGTAGGTTGGCTAAAGACTACACTACTGAATGTTATGCACTACTATATTCAATTATGCCACCTTATAATTTCTGAAAATTGCATTAGATGCCATATTTAATCATATTAAATCAATTCTTTCTCTGGAAATTCTGTGTAGTGTATTCAAATGTGACATTAGGAAAAATGTTAGGCCTTCAAAGGGTTGTTTAAGGCTAGTTTTCAGGCCATATAAGGTAGGAGGTCCATAAAGCATCCATCTAACAGTTGGAAATGAATTTTGGGGAGGTGGAACTTCTCAAAATATTTTTTAGTAAATTTTCCTTGAAAGACAAGAGAAATTGGCATCTAACCCAAGTCGTTTTATATTTTTTGAAGCTTTGTTGCATTAGTTATGAATTTTTGAAGTTGCAGAAAAGTGCATTTTTATTAGTGGGCTCTAAAACCGACCACCTCCTCAAATGTAGATTGCTTGTACATTGAAGAGTGCAAAATGTACCTTTGAAGCCTGTTCCATTTTAGAGCCTGCTCCGTTTTAAGATCTCCTACCTTAGGTCCTTGAATTTTTAACTTCTTTAACTTTCTTTTCTTTCTTTTCTTTCTTTTCTTTCATTTCTTTCTTTTCTTTTTTCTTTTTCTTTTTGAGGCCATGATTCTTGTTCCCCGCTGTTCTGTTTGGGAACTGACGGCCTCCTTCAAGCCTCAAAATTTTTGTATGGCATGATTGTGTTCAGTAGGTTGTGTTGTCCTTTGAGGCATCAGTCTAGGCTTCTGCAAACATTTTGCAAACATTTTGCAAATATCATATGTTGGGGTAGAATCGACACTTCTTTGCTAAATATTTATTTATGTATGGAAAATAAGGCTTGGCGGACACTAAAAATGTTTTCTAGAATACATTCTTGGACATATAATTCTAGCAAAGAAAATTTGTACATCAACATTTTAATTTGTAGAAAATAGGAAGAACTTTGGGATGATGAGATTTAACCCAAAAAATGAGGTCAAAACCATCTCTAATGTTTGGAAATGCTCACCCAAGGGACCCTATTTGTGTGAATGTGGAGGATATAAAATAATGTATTTTTAGATGTCCTTTGGTAGGAAAAATCATTCAAAAAATGTAAAAAAACATTCAATAGTAAACCATTCAATTGTATAAGAAATCCCTAAATGTCAAAGTGTGACAAATTAGCAAAATTGACTTTAAATACAAAATAATTATTTTTAGTTTTTGAAAATTGAAGAATACAATTGCAATCAAGACATTTAGAAATAGATTTTCTGTTTTGAGCAATGGATTTGTAATTCCAAAGTTATAGCATACCAAAATCAAAATGCAAGAAAACCAACAAGTGTTTTGTGCATCACCCATACTATAAACAAATTTTTTATATCTTTCTATACATAAAAAAACAAAAGATCATGGTAACAGAGCAATGTTCAAATTGCAATATTTTTTTTCAATTTTAGGATTTTTTTCAATTTTCAACTGTACTAAGAATTAGGCTCATTATTCTTCATGTCATTAGTTGGTCTCAATTTCCAGAAAATTCATTTGCATGTCAAATTCATACCAAGAGCAAAGAAGTAGGAGTTCCCAAAGTACATTAGAAAGACATCTTTAGTGATCTATGGAACGCATATTTGATTTAATAATTAAAGAAATGCATGTCACCTATAATGACGTTCTTGTTGTTGATGACTAGAAAAGAGAAAGGATCATCATAGCATAAAGTTTGGATGAAAAAAATTGGCTTGCAATTCCAATTGTCATCTAAAAATCTAGTTTTGTCTTCACAAGCGTTTTAAGGTTAAGTGGTTAACTCTAGATCAACAAGACATCCTAAAAGTGTCCAATAGATGACAAATAATCCTTCTATGTAAGACAAAAGTGCAAATATTCATCTTCAGTTCTTTGTATGAAAATGCGTGGTTTTGTACAATACTTTGATTTTCATTGAGTGTTCCTAGTTTTTTTAAGCAAATGATTCACACTATACCAAAAAAGAACATTTTCATAGTGACTAGCCTAGAATTGTAAGGTTAATCCTTCAAAAATGTTCAAGACTCAAAGTGTCCAATAGACGATTTCATTGTTTGCGGTAAAAATTTAAAATGCACCTATTGGTTCAATAATCAAAGCATTTTAGTTACTACCTTTGTCATGGGGGGCTTCCAAATCTTCAAGGATTAACCCTTAAAGGATGTTGCAAACATTTTTTTGTCCTTTGGATGACTTCACCTAAGTATGTAGGATGGAATAAAAAAAAAATTTCGTCCAATTTCTCTTGGGAGTTGCTTGGATACATTATTAGTGAAAAGTATTGCAAATTCCCTCATTATGGTATTCTTGACTTTTCTAAAGAGAAGGTGATTATTCCTTGGATCACCTTTGTCATGTATTTGGCCATTTCTTGCTATCTTGCTTGCTATTTACTCTTGATGTGAATTTTAGCCTTAAAAATGAATGTTTTTAAATTTGAGTTCAAAGAATGAAATGGAACTTATGAAATGTAATTTCTACTCAAATTGAAAATTTTGTAAATTTTGTAAATTTTGTAAATATTTTGTAGTAATGTGAACTTTAGACCCATAAACATGATTTGTTGATTTTCTAGTTTTAGAGTGACACAGTAGCTTTGGATTTTATCATGATGTTTTACACTATTGTATACATTTATGGTGAAAACCTCACATTTTTTAGTGCATTCTATATTCGATAAGAATTTTCTTCATTTTTTCTTGAAAAATTCACAATTATTTCATATTTTACCCAAGAAAATTTGATGATTTCATGACTTTTAATAGATGCATGACTTCATCTCTGAAAAATAAATATGAAAATTTTCACTGGCAGTGAGGCTTGAAATCGGTGACCACGGGCCCGTGCTTTAGGTTTGCAAGCACATCGACGTTCCCAAGTCCCGATCCAGCCCCGTTCTCGGCGGCGAACCCTAAACYCTGCGGCAAGTCTCCTTTCTCTTTCTTTTCGCTTTCAGCGGTTGTGAGGAGCATTTCGTCGCTGCAGGAGCTTTCACGTTGCTGCCACCATGGTATTCCTCGTTCTGCGCTTCGAAACTTCACCTCGTCGTTCTGGAATGAAATTTTGCAGCAAGGCGATTTTTTGTTGGGGGTGAATTGCAATAGTTAGGGTTGGGCATTGCGATTTGCGTATTGAACGACCATGGCTCTGCTCTGGAGATCGTTTGTTTCTTTGAATGCGAGGCACCGGGAATGCGTTTTGTTGAGAAGGGAATTTGCGAAGGAGGACGAGACTCTTTGAGTTTACTTGCTTGGTTCGTCASGRTTGCTTATACTTGAGGTTCGTGGACTTTGTTAACAGGTGAACGTTCCGAAGACGAAGAAGTCCTTCTGTCCGGGGAAGGCATGCAAGAAGCACACCCTTCACAAGGTGACGCAGTACAAGAAGGGCAAGGATAGCTTGTACGCCCAAGGTATCTCCTCGATTTCATTGTAATCTGTTTATGCCATGAGTCGACACAAACTCGATTAAGGCTTTGCATGGTCTTTGGAGGTTCAGAGGGTTTGATGATCATAATTAGTTATTGACTGATTAGTTACTGAATTGGGTATTCGTAGTATTGGTTGTGGTGTCTAAAGGATCGGCACCTCGATTGTCACCCTGGTTGCTAGTGGAGGGATATCGGAAAGCTGAATCTAGGTTAGGGTTTTCAGATAGGGTTTGTTGCCTCGATGTCTCCAACGTCTAGAGTGCCGCAAATTTTTGAACTTGGCCGGGAATTTGTGACAGGAAAGAGGCGTTATGATAGGAAGCAGTCAGGTTACGGTGGTCAGACCAAGCCCGTTTTTCACAAGAAGGTTAGCTGAGCCGACTCTACCCTGTCGCAAATGTGTTGGTTACGATGTTCTCTTGCACTAGGATTAACTGGAGTCTCATTGGTAATCAATATTGGGGATCGTGGTATTGATAATTTAATGTCTGCAGGCTAAGACCACAAAGAAGATTGTGCTCAGATTACAGTGCCAGTCTTGCAAGCATGTGACACAACATCCCATCAAGGTAATCATTTCTTACAATTCGTCCCTCTGCTCGTGTGTCCATTGCCTTCACCTTTGCGAGTGTTTTGCTCTGAGAGTTTTCTGGCTATTTCTACAAGTTCGCTGCATATTTGTCTGCCTTCATCCCTTCCTTGATCTTTCCTCCTTGGGTTTTACGTTGCGACATTTTTGCTGTTCTTGTGCTAAGATATAATGTTACGTACTGCAGCGCTGCAAGCATTTCGAGATTGGAGGAGATAAGAAGGGCAAGGGTACCCAGCTCTTCTAGGCAATTCGCTTGGTCCCGCCTAGCTGTTGAGACTTCGAAAATTTGAACGGGGTTTCAGTTTCTTAATTCACGTCTGAGATTTGTGTTGGACTTTTGGTGTTCCATCTTTAGCGATGTTGGTCATTCTCACTCTGATATCTCTGGAGTCTGGTAATTGGTTTATCCTGTGTGGTTGAAGACCTTATTATCTATACTATTTTTGTTATGACTGGCTGGTTCCAGGTTTGGTTCTTGTCTCCTTCACAGTGATGACGTTCCGAATGACATTTGTAAGTTYTAGAACATTCCATGTTGGTAGAACCGCAGTCAATCTTGCAAAAGCTGAATTGAATCCTAGTATTTCAGTTGTGATCTCCAGAATTTGAACACAACCCAATTTCTTAAACATGCCATGAATTTTCAGGTTGTCTTTGCACACGCGACAGCGACACAACGACAGCCTGCAGTTTTAACATTTTTGACGTCTAAATGACGGAAGAGCTCACATTGGACCAGATAGGTTGTAATTTATTTCGTTCAATTGAGTTATTTGTAAAGTCCACTTTGGGCATGACTTTTTTTGAAGTTGAGAAGGCAACTATAGTTGAAGCGTCCAACTTTTTTGCAAGATACTTATGCCACATGACTTCAAAAGTGGGGACCAAACTTTTTTAGGCACCATTTTGATGGAAAAATAAGTTTCATACCCGCTTTTATTTCGACTTTTTTAACTCAACCGACTTTTTCACAAAACTCATGGGCTTAAACCCCGGTTTAGTGTACTTTACGAGTAACTCAATTATCCAAAATACTTATCAACACATGCAATCTTTTTGCTTCTTCTGGTGATAAGTTTTATTCCATATAAGTTGGCCCCATCTGAAATATATTTTTCAAAACATAATCTATTGAACCATCATTTTAAAACCCTGAATTCATGGTCCTTAGGGCTGGTCAGATCTCCGTATAACTTGAATGTTTAATAAGGTGACTGATCATCCCTTTGTGTCCTACTTCCCAACAAGTCCAACTGAACTAATTTATTCCATAAGGTAGTCTGCTCTAAAAGTGATCACTTAATGGTTGATCAATGTTTCTCACAGGCTCATGTGGAAGAAAAAATTTAAGCTTATTTCTCAGAGAGAAAAATGGATGTAGCATGCTGTGCAGAAGTGGTTTCAAACCTATTTTTTGCTTGCAAGCTTGAACTCTAAGCTACAAAAGTAAGAGCTTGAAACATTGTTTGAGGGTACAATTCTTAAAAAGTGCTACTCCATGTTGAGGAAGAGTCCAATAAACATCTCCATTACTAATTTTGATTTACTAATTTTTTATGTAAAAGAACTAAGTTGAAAATACAAAAAATATAATTCAACAAAAAAACACTTAATTTTCACCTAAAAAGTTGATAATCAGAAGAAGGTTGAAGATTGAAGGAGAAATGTACCTGTTCATAGCTCGAAGGTGGACTTGAAAGACAATAATCCCAACGATGAGATTGCTCTAGCAAGCAAGCTTCACCCTTTAAGGCCCATGGTCTTTGAGTTTAAGAACATCATAATTTTGAAGTGTTGTAGTCCAAAATATCACTTTGGTATTGAAATCTCAACCATGCAATCTTGTGTACGTGTTATAGATGATGTTTATCAAATTTGGAGTCAATTGGTCAAATGGATTGCAAGATTATAATATTTTAGTATAGAAAGAAGATGATAAAATTTTCCTAAAAACACATGTGGAGGTGAAATTCAATATCTAAACCTACTCAATCAAAACAAAATTAAATTATAAAGTGCTTCATAACCATCATACAAACACATTAGTGAAATAAAATATTATTCAGTTGACTCATTCTATTTGCAAAATGACTTTGAAATGTCAAAAAATAGCAAAAATATTTGCAAAAAGCTTCTCTCAGGTTGAATTTCATTTTACTAAAATGCTTCTTAGTTAGACAATCACTCATAACTTCTTGGATTCATATGAAATTTTAACCACAAGAACTAAACTAGTATACAAAGCTATACCAATTTTTCATATTGGAAACCGACACTGTATGAAGAAAAACCAAGCCATTGAAGTTCACCGTGATTAAAAAATGTCCAGATATTGAACTTTGAATTGCTTCCAAACATTCAAAACAGCTTGCATTGGAATGAAATTTTTACCACAAAAACTAGACCTTAAGATGAACTTATCCCAATAAATTTGATTTTAAACAAACATTGGATGAAGGATATACAAGCCCCAAAAACCGCATCCATCAAAATGCAGATAATTTGATAAACTCACATTGACCCCACGAACTTTGAATGTCTTCCAAGAAATCAATACATCTTTGATTGATTTGAAAATTTTACCACCCAAACAAGAAGAGATAGCACAAATTTCCCAATAATTTTTATGGAATTTTGGCATTGGATGCAAAAGTTGTATAACTTTTGAATTGGATACTTTTGGACCCCATGGGTGGTGAAGGTTTGAACTTGTCCAACAATTTTTTTGAAAAATTGTAAGAATTGTATTCGAAAATGAATTATATAAGTAATTTTTTTTATTAAGATTCTTAGATTGCTCAAAAGAACCAAATGCTTGTGGCTGTTTCAAGGAATCCTTTTTTGTGGTTGTTCCAAGGAATAGTTTTTGGATTTAGGGTGGCATAATTCTTGCTTCCAAGAACCAATTGTTATAGAAAGCTAATGCCATTTCCTACCTTCAAAAAAAATTCCAAAAAAATAGATCAAAAAAGGAGATCGCCTCAAGTCTATCTAAAATCCCAAAAGTTCTTTGTAGGGACTTTGAGACTTTAGGGATTAACCCAGAAAGGACGTCGCGGACGTTTAGTGTTTGATGAATGACAAGGGATTCTCCTCTATAGGATAGAAATTCAATTGTTCATCCTTGGAATTATGTGTGGAAAATGGAGATCTTCTATAGTACTTTGACTTCAAATGAGTTGTTTTGGGTTTTTCAATACCACTTATTCCTATAATTTCAAAAATGATGATTTCCACAAGGACACCCCGCGTCCTTCCAAGATTAAGGTGTGTTTGTACATTCCTACATGTCATGTCAAATGGAACACCTCCCACTCCCACCCCCATCTCCTTTTTCCTCCTTTCATTGTACATTCATCAAATCTTGGATCCCACCTTGCAAAGCGCTAATTATTGTGGTAAACCCTTGTTTTAGCTTAGTGATTTTTAGTGACATCCATTTTAACAACTTTTGTTTATATGTCAAAAATAATATCCGCCATAACATGTGGATGTCACCAAAACTTTGTCATTTAAAGGCTACCATAATATCTTGATATTATGACAAATGTTATTGTTGACATAAAAAAATAGGTTGTTACATTGGATTTCACCTAAAATTTGTCACCTAATGTCCACCATAACATCTTGATGTTATAACAAATGTTATAGTTGACATGAAAATACATGTTATATTAGATGTCATCTAAAATCCATCATTTAAAACAAGGATTTTTGTAGTGGGAGCTGTGGAAGTGGTGGGAGTTGTGGAAGTGGTCAATTTGAGATTTGGTTTGCAACAGTAGTGGCGCTAACAATTTCTTTGATAGGAGCCGCACTATGCACCCGAAAGACAGCATCCACTCTCACACAACTTAATTTAATCATGAGCGCAGGTCAACAATGCAACGTCACAACCCTGTGATGCCCCCTCCCCTTGAGCCAGCAAATGAATCTCAGCCACTGATGAAACTCAAGATTAAAAAGCCCCCCCTGGAGCCGTTGATGAGGGTTAAAGAATGCCCGCAATTGGCGCTCATTAGGGACCATTGATGTTTTTCACAAAAAAAATGGGCATCTGAGAGCCGTCAATGGAGCACCATCCCTGTAAAAAACCATGGCCGTCCGATCGGAGAAGAAGGTCATGAAATATGATCATTGGTAGGGTTTGGCGATCATCCTCCATTTCTACTCCAATTTCGCTCTCTTTCCTCTGCATCGTTGTGCTTGTTGAAGCGCGGTCAGCTTTGGGAGGAGTTCTAGTGAGATTTATTGCGTCGCCATTTCTGCATCTCATTCACTTGTGAGTTCATGTTTGTTCGGTTTTTATTCTTATTCGTTTCCTGTTTCCTCTCCTCCTGTTGTGGACGTGCTTTTGGTAGTTCTCGGAAGCTAATGCCATTTTCATTTCTTGGAAAGGTGGCACTAGCCGGCGAGGGATAGAGAGTTGTACTCATCGGAGTCGCCTAGCATTTCATTTGTTGTTGTTTTTAGGGTACCATTTCCATTTCTAGTTTTGCTCTGTTTCTGGAGCCTCTAGTTGTTTGTAGTTGTCTAGAAACTTCGTAGATTCACTTATTCCATTGCGCTTTCACTGCTGTTTCCATGTGCATTTGCATCAGTCTAGGAGGTTTGAAGACTATGGAGGTGCTGAAGATGTTGGCAGCTCAATTAACAAAGTTCTTCAATTCTTCTATTGCACTATTAGTGCTTGTTGTAGAAGTACCTTATTTTTAGCAAATTTCTTTCCTTAAATGTTCTTGGTGTTCAAAAAGTTTTCATGGTGGCGCAGTCCATTTGCAAATATTGTAAGTAATATATATGTTTAAGTGAAGTATGAATTATGCAATGAGATTGTTGATTTCTCATGTATTTAATCTAAAGTGTTAATTAGGGTTTGGAGATATGGAGATGGTTGATTTCTATTGTGTGGTTTTGTGCTCCTCCAAGTTTAATCCCACTTTGATAGAGGAGTTCAAAGCTTTCAAAACTAAAGACTTCTGAGATTCTTAATTTGGCCTTTTTGCTCAATGCTTGCAACAGCAACAACATGATTTAAAAGTGAAAAGAATTTGACATGGTAGTTAGCAATCAATAGGCCTTTATTTAGTATTCTTGGAATAGATAGAAATTTGAGCTTCGTAGTACCTAGGTGGAACTCTCTTTGATAAGATACTTATGTGTACTCAAGAGATTTTAKGGTTGTCTAGATTTGAGAAATTTTCAATGTAAAAGTTCTACATTCAACAGAAAAATGGCACTTGCTCCTCTTTTCATAATTTGTGTGAAACTGGGTGGAAAATGGCACGTGTACCTCTTGTGAAACTTATGGAAAAACTTAACTATGAATGGCATTATGCCATGTGTATCTCTTATAGAAATCATTTGTGTTTTTTTAGAAAATTGACACTTTATCACTATCCACTCACTATCCACTCAAAAGACATGACTTGCAACATACTAAATGAGCTAACTAGAAGAACATTCTAGTGAATGGTTGCTAGATTTATCTTAAAAGTCTTATGTAAAGTCAACCTAGTTGATGGTTGCCAAACTTATCTTAAGAGTTTTATGCAAAGTCAGCCTAGTTCATAGTCGCCGTATTTATCTTGAGAATCTTACATGAAGTCGGCCTAGAGAGTTAAAGAGATACTACACACGACCCCCTGATAGTGGGCAATTTCTTGTAGTTCCAAGACATCAAGATTGGTGATGGACAGGTTTGAATCATAATATTACAACCATAAATATCCATGCTTGTGGATATTAAGCACAACTTGTTGTTAAGACGGAAACAATAGAAGCTTTCTGCTATACGAGAAAATTGTATTGATTGATATTTAGATTTTGAGAGAACAAATGTCCCCCCCCCACTGTGAGGGAAGGTGGATATAATATACTAGAATAAATTTCCAAAATTTGAAAATTGGCGTGGATATTTGCTTTATTGACAATCCAACAATCAAGCAAAGCCAAATGACAGCACAGTCATGAGTGTAGCTCAAAGAAATCATAAATGATAAAACTGGTATCCAAGGCAAGAAAACAAAGTAGAAGCACCACAATGTTGTGACAAGGCCATTAGGTCACCAAAGGATTTTGTATCCATTGTTCTTCAAGTAGCAATAGCGCTCAGTTTAACAATTGCATTTATTGATGAGAGAGAATGAAATTGGGGCTCAGTGCACACATTGGACATCCTCGAGGTGCTCAACGGTGTCGTATGAAATGTGGTCTATCCGGAAAAGCACAGGGCTCTTGGTTTTAGTAGAAGTTTGTGAGGTGAAAGAATGAAAAAGACAAAATAAACCAAAAGCCAATAGCTAAATCCACTACAAATCCAAAAAGAATCGAGTCCCAACAAAAAGAACTATAACCTAAGTTCACAACCTCAAACCTCAACCCTCAAACCTGACAAAGTAGTAGCACTCGAAGTTGCCTTGAGTTTGCCTAGTACACCCTCAAGCTCAAAAGAACCACGCCCTCAATTTCACTAAAACACACACACACAACAAAAAGATACAAATTAACCACAAAAATGAACCTCCAAGCAAAAAGATAGCTCCAATGTATATTCTCAAGCTCAGAATACAAGTGAAGGAAAGATAATGCGCGCCCCAAGGGAAGAAGCCCAACCTTTAATTACCCGCAAAAAGGTTACCAAGGCTCCAAACCATAAGGCACAAATTCCAACCTTTCTAAGCCCTCACCTCTCCATAAGATAAGGTAAAAACCCTAACCTCTAGGCAAGACTAACCACCTACTAACTCTAATCCTTCTATCAAAATTTGGACTCTTGAGAAGGCCCCTTTGCTTTGACAAGCACATCTATTAAAAGAGTCATAGGGGAGCCTATTAAAGGTACTAAAACGATGTCACTACCTTGTGTGATGTACATCACATGTACCAACTTAGACAACTTGGATTATGCTTTGTTTTAATCAAGATATTCCAATTTTTTATAAAGTATGTTGAGGACATCAATGATGATATACCAAATGGTAAGAAAAAGTGCATAGCCACATTGCACATACTTCATAATACTTAGCACTCCAATTACAAAGTTTATGAATAAACAATAAAGGATAGCCCAATACCTTACTACAATGTACGCTATTAGGGTACCATCACTACCATGCACATTCAAAAGTTGTCCCATAGATTGTTGTACAAAGGTCTTCATCATGTGATAGAATATAATTTGATCAAATGTTATCAACCTTGGTAAACTAATAGAGAATAATATTGCAATATAGGACAACCTCTTTACAACCAATGAAGTAAGACCTTTGCAAAACCATGATCATTCTTTACACAAGGTACATGGGCGGATATAGGGGATTAACATGTCTTCATTCTTCTCAAAGTACAAATTTAAATGTAAAATGGGGTCTCCTACATGCTCTTGAAGAGGCCTTCTCAAGAGTCCAAATTTTCTCTAATGCCCAGATGCCTAAGTTAACTAGTGACAACCTACATCAAGGCAACTGAGTCCCATGATCATTCAATTGGGTCATTGCTAGTTGTCCATCCATCCACAATAATTGGCAGAAGTAGTGCTATGTATGCTTACTTAGTGGTGTTAACCACCATGTAATCTAATGAGTGTACGTATGTTCCAGGGAAGGACTTACTTTGTACAGTCGGGTACCCAAATCTTACGAATTTTTGGCTCCTCAGTGAATACAATTTCAGATTGTCAACTTTGACACCCTCCAAAGGGCTGAAAAATTGGTTTTTTTTAATGAAATTTTTTTTACAAGATCACCTACATGTTAATAACATCTGTCCCAAATTTTAAGGCCAAAAGATTTACACAAAAAATGAAATTCAAAATCTACCAACATGTGTAGTTGTGAGAAAATTTTTACTGCTCCCAACTTTGACACCCTCCCAAGGGCTGAAATTTTTTTATTTTGATATGAAATTTTTTACATGGGATTGGATCTATGATGATAACAAGCATGCCAAATTTCAAGTTCAAAATATTTTTTCAACTAAAGTGATTGGAAATCTACCAATTGGTGTCACTCTAGGAGACAATTTCACTACTTCCAACTTTGACACCCTCTCAAGGGTAGGAAAATTGGTTTTTTACCATGAAATTTTTTTTGACAAGATTGCATCTATGTTGATAACATATGTGCCAAATTTCAAGTTTAAAAATTTTGCCAAACAAAGGTTATTGTAAATCTACCAACAAGTGTAGTTATGAGAATGATTTCACTATTGCCAACTTTGACAGTGTCCCAAAGGCTGAAAACTTGTTTATTTACCATGAAATTTTTGGTATGAGATCATCCCTATGTTAATGAGAAGCTTCTCAAATTTTAAAATTTATAGCTGCCGTATTTGTAGTTTCGTTGCTAATAATTTTAGTTCAAAAAGGAAGAGTTCGAGATGATAGAAGTGTAGGAGTAATTTTGATTTGAATCTTTGGGTCATTGCAAGAAACACATGCCATTTTGTGGACACTTTGGCTATAGTACTCATGAATTTTCGAGAGTATTGGTAAATTAGAAAAACAATTTAAAAAAAATATTAAACATATGTTATATATATATATATATATATATATATATATATATATATACATATCTTTAAAAAGAAGGTACCCTAAGAAGGAAAAGCATAGAATTTTTTTCTAAATAGGTGAACTAGAAAGGTGCAAAATCTCATGAAAATAGGCACTTTGACATTTTAATTTGTAAAAGATAGGAAAATAATTTTTTACAAAAGTTGAAAATTGGCCATTTGGAAAGAGTTGATGGTGATGAGATTTCACCAAAAAATGGTCTTAGAACCATTATCAATGTTTTGAAATTGCGCTCAATGGGAGTATTGTTTGCACTGATGTGTAGGACATTAAATAATAAATATTCAGATTCGCTTTGGTAGATTTATACTTTTCTACTATGTTAATGGACCATGAAAATTTTAGCTCCAAATCATTAAATTTAGTGACTCACAACGTAATGAAAACCTCTGAACCTAAAAGTGTGACAAATTAGCAAAAATGATTTTAAAATGTAAATTTATTTTTTAAATTTATTTGAAAAATAAAATGTATGATGATCATGAAGTTAGGCATCTCCAATAAAAATTTCAAGTTTACTGGATTTATTCTTCAAAAGTTATTGAAGATTACAAGAGAGCAACACTATTTGTGACGGAGAATAGGACCGGTGTTTCTTGCAATGACCCCTTTATCTTCTATGATAATTTTTCTTGTGACTGAATTGCACTTCAATTCAATTCAATCTTCTTTTCTTCACTTTTATTGAGTACTGCAACTGAGAACTTTATATCTTTTACATAATTTTTGAGCACTTGTAACTTTTTGAAAATGCAAATTTTGAACTTCTTTTCCTAACAAACAATTTTATGTATTCTCCTTTAGAACAATTTGTAGACTCCCACTTCTATATACAATACATCTGTGCTTTTGGTAGCCCTACCAAAAAAATTAAGAACAAATGGAATACTGCCACGTGTACTCCTTTAGAAAATCATAAAGGGATACAAAGGTGAAATTAACATTCTCTTACAATGTGGCAATGTGGCAATGTGAAAATGTAGATATTACAATGTGGCAATGTGATTTCATCATAGTTGCCGATGTGGACAACTTTATATTTTGTAGAGTCCACTATGTCAAACTGTTGTTGTATATAATCTAAATTCAACTACAATTTGACGAAAAACAACCAGAGTTCAAATAGAAAATAACCAAAAAACAACTAGAAAGCGACTAGAAAGCAACTATAAAACCACTAGAGTTCAACTAGAAAAGAGCTAGAGTTCAACTAGAAAACAATTGGACTTTAAAAAGGAAACAACCAAATTTTGACTAAAAAACAACTCAGCTTTGACTAGAAAACAACAAGCATGCAACTAGAAAACATCTAGATTAAGCCTTATATTAAGTGTCCCATATCAATTGTCAAGAGTAACATTAGATTGAACATACAAGACTTGTAAGTTGTAGCATTCATCTGTAATGGATTTTATAATGTTTCTATAATTCTCTAATGTTTCTATAATTTGTAGATTTTTGTACTTTGTGGATTTATGGAATTTATAGATTTCTATAGCCTATAGAATTCTACAAATACTTAAAAAATAAAAAATTGTAAATCTTGTGAAATTGTAAAGTTATGTAAACTAGTGAAATCTATTCAATATCAATATTTGGATTTGCTAATCTAAAAATGAGGCTAGATCTGAAATTTTGGAATCTACAAATCACTAAAAATAAAATCTAAAAATCTAAAAATTTACAGGTTGCAAGCAAGTCGCAAACAAGTTGCAAATGAGTTACATATAAGTTGTAAATGAGTTGCAAACAAGTTGTTAGCAAGTCGCATATAAGTAAGTTCCACATAAGCAACCATGTCAGAAGAATTCATCGACGAAGTTCCAAGTAGGCTGTCGGATACAAAACAACCTTGCCAACCTTCACAACTATTTTACAACTAATGCAACTTGTCCGGTGTAACTGCAGACTCCAAATTGTCACCTAGTTGCAAACATTCCATGCAACACCAAAATCACTTGCAAATTGAAGTTGCAAAAATCCTCATTTTCTTCTAGTAAATAGAAGATTTTTCACACCATCTTATTTAAAAAGTGCTTAACCAAGTCTTCTAAAATTTGGATACAAAATTGCTTTTCTCCATCTCTAGGAAGTACTAAATGTCATCTAAAGTCCATTATTCGACTCCCAAGATTTTCAAGGTGAAAAGGTAAAATTAAACAGAGCAATTTTTTCCTTTTTTTCTTATTTCCTTATTTTGTGGTTATTTCAATTTACTATAAATAAGGGATGAAAATTTGATGACTTTGCCCTAAACATCTCCAATATACTTCCAATTTTTGGATGAAGTTCATTTGTTTTAAGCAATTTTATAGATGAATGTATATATATCATGGATGTATGAACAAAAGTGGATTATTTTTCTAACTTGCCTAGACTCCAAGGTGCACGTCACTCTACTTTGAAAAAAACAAAACAAAATCACTAGATTTAAACTTGAAATGACAATGAAGCCACGTTTTGTGTGGAATTTGGATGATGTTAAGAGGGGCTATTGGATGGAAAATAATAGTTTTTAATTCAAATTTTTTAGAGTACATGTACTTGAGTGCATTTTAAATAAATACTCCCTCCGTCCCAAAATGATCTTCTTGTTACGCAAAATGTTCTAGATTAAGGTAAAAAATAACATTTTAAATTAATTTTTTTGAGTGGTATTTAGAGTGTCATGCATTCTTATTGCCCTCAAAAATTCAATTTTGAATAAGTTTTCAAAATATAGTTATGGTGCCTTGAAAAGTGTTTTTTCCAGCCCAATTTTATTGAGCACGGCTAGCCAATCATTCTAGCAACTGTGCGCACTATCCATGTTTTTTAAATCATTTTCATTACATCTTTCCGGTGCTGACTTGTCCACATCACTGTCTTAGTGCAATTCCATCACTGTCCAATGCAATCATTTTCATTGGTATTGGCTATACATAGGCCACCAACCACTCAGAATCACCCAGGATTTGCTCTTAGAGCCACCTAGCAGCCACTTGTAAGTCATAGGAGATACCAAGGCCCACCAACTACAGTATATAATGCCTAAATGGAAATTCAAAGGTTGCAAGGAAATTCGTTGTTTTCAACATTCTTAAAAAGATTTGGCCATTCTTTCCACATCATGCCAAGAAGATCATTTTGGGACAAGAAATTTTGTTCAACAGGAAGATCATTTCGGGACAGAGGGAGTAGTATTAAATATTTACTCACCATTGAATTACTAATTTTTCAAAAGAATAAGAAGCTTAATCCACAAATCACCCTTGCTGTGTATCTTGGTCGCTTCTTGCTCATTACTCTTAATGTGAATTTTAGCCATAAAAATTATCTTTTTTGAATTTGTGCACAAAAAACAAAATAAAGTATATAAAATATAGTTTATTCTTCAATTGAAAAATCTGAAAGATTTAAAATATTTCAATATTTTATTCCAATTTGAAATTTGAATCTACTACACACTATAATATATACCTATAGTGAGAATTTAAGAATTTTTTAGAATTTTTTTGTATTTAATATGAATATATATATATAATAAAATTTACTATAATTTCAAATTTTTACAAAACAAAATAGGAGATTTCAGACTTTTAAAAAGATGACTTGTGATTATTTTCATCTTTGACAAATAAAATTAGTATTTTCATTCTTATGTAGTTCCATAATGGCAAAGAATAGTGTTAAATCTAAGTTTGCGATCATGGCCCATCCTTTTAATGGTTGACCTTTAACCCCTAAAGGACCAATTAATGATCATTGCACATAGTTACGTAAGTGATCTTGGGTAGGTGCTTATTAAGTCAATTTTTAACCCCTAAAGGACCAAGTGTCTATTCAATGTATGTAAGAAATATCAAATAGGTTCCTACAAAGTCATTTCTGTGGGATGTTTATGATATTTGGACACAATGAATAAGAACGTACTCCTTCTTGAAAAGCTAATTTTTTTCCCAATTGGGTGCTTGGATCAAAAGCTAAGCTGCCTTGAACTTTGTAGGCAACTTGGGCAATTTTGGGCAAGATGAGCAAAATTACTCCTATAATTTTGATTTTTGAAATTTGGCGGGTACCTTTTTTTACATGATTTAAGATGCAAACTTCAAAAGAATAACCGCATGTAGTGTAAAAATCTCATCCTAAAAGGATTTAAAGTTTTCTAGTCTTGTACTCTTGTTGGACAAGTTTRAAAAAAAACTTTTATACCTAACTTCAAACATTGTAATATTTCAATTTGTGTGTTCAAAGTTTCTAAATTTTTTTCCACATATTTCTAGAGAAGTCTAATACAAATTTGTGCAATTGAATTTTGGAAAGAACTCATTTTCTTCATTTTCTTCCTGAATCCTGATGCCCTAAAAAGTGGTAGAGTTTTTTTATAATTTCTAATGGAATTCCGACCTAGCCCTTTAGGGATTAACAAATGTTCTTCAAATTTCGATAAAAGGTGCGAACATGCACCCCCTACGTGGGAATGTGATTTTTTTTCCAACAGTAGTCTAATTGTACAAATTTGCATAGTTGAATTGTGAGCTTTCAATCTGTGTTATAAAGGCTTTTGGAAATTTTTTCATACATTTTTATAGTAGTTTTGTACAAATTTGTACAATTGAATTTTGAAAACTATTTTTTTTTCATGTTTTTTCATTGATCTAGAAAAGTGTCAGTTCTTCACAATTTCTTCCCCAATAGCGCCTTGGACAAGGTAAAAAAAAATTGTTTTTTCTAACTTCAAAGTTTCTGAAATTTTTTCTGAACAATCCCTTAGTAGTCTATTTGTACATATTTGCACAATTGAATTTTGAAACAAAACTTTTTTTTTCATTTTTTCTCACTACCTTGAAAAAGTGTTAGTTTCCACAATTAATTTCAAAATGTGCCTTGATTCTTTAGGAATTAAGCAATGCTAAAAAGTGTCAATTCTTCACAATTGTTCCCAAAATGTGCCTTTGTCCTTTAAGAGTTCACCAAAATTGCAAACTTTTGGCTTATGAATGACAAAGGCTTATAATTTTTCTATATAGGACATAAGTGTATTTGTTGATCTGTTAAGTTTTGGAAAAAAGGCAAGATCATGCCCGGTAGTTTGACCTCCTATGAGCACTTTTAGTTTATTGAAGTAGATAATGTCATGGGTAATTGCAAGAAACACCTGGCATTTTGTGTACACTTTTGCCACAGTATTCATAATTTTTGGGAGTACTATAAAACAATTTTATAAAAATATGAAAAATATGTTTAATGTATATATCTATAAGAAAAAGGTGCTCTAGGAAGGAAAAATATAGAAAATTTTTCTAACTAGGTGAATTAGAAAAGTGCAAAATCTCATGAAAATAGGCATTTTGACATTGTAAGTTGTAAAAAATAGGAAAATGAATTTTTTCAAAAATTAAAAATTGGACATTTGGAAACAGTTGATAGTGATGAGATTTCACCAAAAAAATAGTCTTAGAACCATCATCAATGTCTTGAAATTGCGTGCAATGGGAGTGCTGTTTGCACTCATGTGGAGGACATGAAATAATAAATTTTTAGATTACCTTTGGTAGGTCTATGCTTTTCTACTATGTTAATGGACCATGAAAATTTCAGCTCCAAATCATTAAATTTGGGGACTCATAACATAGTGAAAACCTCTAAACCTCAAAGTGTGACAAATTAGCAAAAACGATTTTTAAATGTAAATTTATTTGAAAAATAAAATGTATGATGATCATGAAGTTAGGCATCTCCAATAAAAATTTCAAGTTTACTGGATTTATGTTTCAAAAGCTATTGAAGATTAAAATGCCACATTGTTTGTGACGGAAAATAAGACCAATGTTTCTTGCAATGACCCTCAAATAGTGCCMAAAAGGATGATATCCATGGTTACTTGCTCAATGTTGTGGTTAAGGTTTAACCCTCCAACATTGAGGTGGACTTTTTGTATCCAATGGATGACAGAGAATCTTTCTATATAGGACAAAAGTGCAACTATTCTTCCTCCAAATTTTGTGTGAAACAGAAAGATCTTCTAGAGTCTTTTGACTTCTGATGAGGGTGATTGCAAGAAAGACTTGTACTATTTTGCGTCACAATTGGATTGATGGAATAGTCATGTGCTATAACTTTTGAATCATGGTTCCAATTAACTTGAAATATTTATTGGACACGGCTAACTTGATAGTAATCAGATCCCTTATTTTTCAGAAAATTTTTAAAAATCATTTTGTATTTGAATTTGTATTTAGCTAATTTGTCACACTTTGTAGTTCACGGTTTTTTAGTATTAGGGGGTATCCAAAATTAATGATCTAGAGCTGAAATTTCTAAGGTCTATTCCCACACTAGGCACGCATGTGCCTGTAAAAGGATATTTAAAAATCATTATTTTATGTCCTCTACATTCATGCAAATAGGGCTCCCTGGCGCATGCAATTTTGAACATTGAAAATGGTTTCAAGATCAATTTTGTCAGTAAAATATCTTCACCATGAAGTCTTTCCAAATGGCCAATTTTTAGTTTCGTTGAAAATTGTTTTTCCTATTTTTGGCAAATTAAAACGTCAAAATACTTGTTTTCATGAGATTTTGCACTTTCTAGTTCTCCTACGTAGAGAATTTTTCTACACTTTTCCTTCCTAAGGTACCTTCTTCTTAAAGGTGTATAAATTAAACATGTTTTTTTATATTTTTTTTAAAACTGTTTTTCTCATTATACAGTATTCCCAAAAATATCATGAGTTTTGTGGAAAACGCTACAAGAACCGGCCGGTCTTTCTTGCAATCACCCATGATTGCTTTGGTGTGGGATAGAAGTGCAACTATTCATCCTCGGAATTTTGTGTGATTGAAAGAGAGATCTTCTACAATACTTTGACTTCCAAAGAGTGCTTTTGAATTTTTGTAAACCAATGATTTCCAATTTTCACGGTATCAAAATGGACAATTTCCACGGTCACCAATCCATCAATCCATCCTTTAATCCAAGAAGGACGTTGTAAACCAGAGTGGTCTGATGGATGACAAAGTATATTTCTGTGCATGACAGAAGTGCAACTATTCATCCTTGGAATTTTGTGTGAAAAGGGGAAATCTTCTATAGTACTTTAACTTCAAATGAGTTTTTTCAAATTTTTTAACCCCTAAAGGACCATTTGATCCTTCGGGGGACAAGGTAGACTTCAGGCATGTACCTACAATCTCAATTTTGGTCCTGATTTTTCGAAACTTTTTTTGAAGATAGAAAAATTAATTAGCTTCATGATAATATAATTTTTTTTCAATCGATGCCCAAGAACAAAAGTTATGCCCAAAACAACTCAACACAAGGAAGAGGGAGGGGAGTGGGCACTACAAGAGAAAGGAGTGTTTTAAGTATAGTCGTAGCAGTATAGTCTTTTAGGTAATGACCTTTAAGTAAGTTTTTTAGTAAATTTTTTTTTACTAAAAACCTTACTTAAAGGTCATTACTTAAAAGACTATATTGCTAGGACTATACATAAAACACCCCTTTCTCTTGTAGTGGGGGCAGCAGAAAAAAGTTTCAAAATTCTGATTTCTTTTTTTTTGAATTTTTTTCTCATAGTTTATATTTTTGTCTACATGGAAAGCATTGATTCATTCCATTTGGATATGTTATTAGAAAGATATGGACAATCTTGTTTTCCGGGCAATTAGAGCATCTTCTTGAAAAAATAAGTTGTGGGATTCATTTTTGAAAGCAAGTTCTGAATGCAATTTTGACGATTTTAAGAAGAAAAATGTTCCACATGGTTTAGTTTGAATGCTAGAACAATCCCGCCATTGGGATTAGTGCATTCTAATTCCATCTTAGAGATATTGATAATTATAATTTTTTTCTTTGATCTTGTACCTACTTCTTCTTAACAATTTTTTAGAGAATAAAAATGAAGTTTAAAAAAAAAAACATTTTTTCCCTAGATTCTCAACATAATTTTCCACCATAATGATTTAAAGCTCAAAACTCCGTAGTGCAAAAAATTAAAGTTAAGAAGGTTCAAAGTCAAATAGTCTAGGCCAACAATGTGTTGCAAAACTTGTTTCTTTCACTTTAAATGTAGATATCTTGCAATCTATGGGTCCAAAAATTCTGAATTTTTTCCCACACATCCTCATACTATTTAGGTGTAAGATCCTATGGTTAGATGTGCAAAAAAAGTAATTTTCAGTTTTTTTTACTCTTTGTGAATTGCAAAAGAAATGGCAGTTTTGAGTGTTTTTTCATAGAAAAAAAGGCCTTGGTCCTTCAGGGGGTTAATACCAATTGTTCCCACGGTTTCAAAAATGATGATTACCATGAAGACCTCCCCCGTCCTTCCGGGGTTAAGGATTAATTGCTGCTTAGAGCCGGTTTACACCAAGCCCAGGCCTTGTGACCATTCAAATTCTATGCCATGTGATTGGTAGATAAGGAAGAGGGGTTCAACTTCAGTTTACACAGGGGCCATAGCCCAAGAAGAATTCAATAGATGATAAGTCTACATGGCATCCTACATGGACCTTGGAGATAGTGGAGTCATAGTCTTGAAGTGAAATATTCTTGACCAACTCCAAGAGGCCTAACTAGCATCACACGTGACATGACAAATATAACATGTATGAAAGTCTTAAAATACTATTGCTTTGATATCCTTGAAAAGTTCTAAAGAATTTGAATAGTAGAATTTGAAAAAAAATTCAAATGTATAATGAACATGATGATATCAAGAGCACATGGCCTCCAAAATACTTTTGCTTTGATAACGATACCATCAAAAAGTTCTAAAGAATTTAAATAGTAGAATTTGAAAAAAAAATTCACCCAAAATACTATTGCTTTGATAACGGTACTCTGGAAAAGTTCTAAAGAACTTGAATGGTAGAATTTGAAAAGAAAAATTCAAATGTATAATTTACATGATGATATCATTATATCAAGAGCACATGGCCCCCATGGCCCCCATGGCCCGCAGTCAAAGCTTGGAAATTCTTGTGAGGTGGTAACTTTTCAGTTTACACCAAGACCATTGCTAGGGACCATTTCATTTTTGATGGCCCCTGCCGTGCGTTAGAAATATTCTCATCCAACAAAGTTCGGTACACGCACTAGGAGTGGTCTTGGTCTTGGTGTAAACTGGCCCTTAGACTCCTTCTCCCTCAGCTTAGGGCAGACGCAGGACGCCAGTCGGCCAGTGCGCGGTGAAGGGAACCACGTGACGGCGAAACCGATGTGGAGAATTCGCCGCGCAACACTTGTTCGATCCCACCAGCCAGCTTCCCTGGAGACTCGCCGAATGGTCCATGTGGCACCCCTCCGGCGAGCTGCACAGACTGTCTAACTTACTGTGTCTAAGCTTAGCCGAGCAACACCATGTCTGTCGTACTGGGAGACCGCATGCGGTGTCGCTGACGACCCCATCTCCACATTTGTCAGAGGATCCTGGTATTCTGCTGCAGGAAAAGGGGGCCAGTGGATCTCCACATTTAGAGTTTTGGAGAGGTTGGCGGCCGGATTTCGGGACGATTTTGGTGAGGTCCAAGCGTGTACGGACACCTAGGGTGGCTCGAAAAGCGCCCACCACATGTGGGGGATCGATGCGCGGGGGGTCCGCACTCTGCGCTGCCATGTGGACTGTGGAGGGACGGAGTGCACGGTTCTYGTAGCTGTTTGTGCACCGCAAGGACTTGTTCGTACTTGATAAAACTCGGGCACCAAGAGTCCAAGACCGACTCAAGATAGATACAGTAGTTACCTTGTTCCGACCTTGTTACTTACCCCTCAGAGCAGTATCCGTGATCCGTCTGTTCAAAGCCGGCAGCGCARATTTTTAGGGTTTCTACAGTTTGCTGAAGTGCACGTGTATTCATGCTTCTTCAAACTATAGCATTTATCTAATTGAACTGTAAGTACTCCGTGTAATTTACTWGGATAAGAATATTGTGGCGACTCCCAAGCCTTGGTTTCAACGGAATTGGCAAAATGTCGGTTGCCACAAAAAAACACCTCAAAACTTCTACCCCTCTGTGAGCTGTTGGCTTTAGATTGACCTAGTGAGTTTTGCAGGTGAATCGCCAAATTAATTAAGTTGATTGGAAGCTTTCTTATTAAGGAATTTGCATCTACAATCGTTGACTGATAATAGCGTCTGAGCATCATTGCCTTCACGTCAATTTACTTTCATTGGATCATCTTATTGGCAAACGAAAGAGGATTTTACAGTGCTCACTTTAGTGTGCAATTTTTGCAAAATTATGGTAAGTACTGTCTCTACCTGTACCAAAAATTTGATACGAGGCTCTTGTGGGCTCTCACGTACTAATTGTACTCATTTTCAAACTTATTCATCTTGTATACTCCAAATCTAGGTTTTAGTGGAGCTTTTAGATCTAAATTTTAGTGTCACATTGTAGATAGTGATGATTATGGGACCATGAATACCTTATTACTTACTCCGTACTTAGTTACTTAGTTATTCATTCACATGCTTTGGTTAACCGTRCATTTTTACTTCAAATGGTAATTATTTCGGAGCATCTAATTGAGAGCAGCACCGTCGGTTGCAATTGAGTTGTGCAAGTGGCTGAAAGGATGTTAGTACCACTTTCCAGAACTGAGCCCCAAATTTGTGTTACTAAACACTAGACCGTCAACCTAATTCTACAGAATGGTCTGCTTGAGTAAGTTTTCCAGCCTTGTGCGTCCTCCGTCCGTCAACTTCAGTATGCATGGGTAGAGTATTGACTCCAGTTTCATCTACTGTTAAGTCTACTGTAAGATCTACCACTACGTTGCCTTTGCTGTGCACAGGCACTATCAATTTGACTGTTACTGTTACTGTTACTGTTACTGTAAGTCATTCACACCTGGAGTATCCGTCAAGCACTCAGGTAGTCAGGCTAGGATTAACCCACCCGGCCACCCCACAAAATCATAGTGAAATTTCAACAGTGAAAAACTGGACAGGTAAGCAAATAAAAGACTTCARGTGTGCAACTGAAGCCTTCGAACGAAGTCAAAAATTTGAATTGAGTGGACTTGGAACAGTAGTATRCGTGAGCGATCTCACTCCGAATCTCAAGTGTCGACAAACCAGTTGGTGACTCATCAGCATTCAGTGCCGCGGGATTCTTGGAGTCAGCGACACTTGGACACCTTGTTGTAACACTCTCCAGCAGAGACATTGAACAGGCGAATCACGCACAAAAATTGAAGAAGCTACCTGGGATTATATAGTCAGTTCTCGAAATCAAGCTTCTCATCTTAAATTTCTTTGTGTACAAGTTTACCCAGGAACGACATTTAGTTTTGCTGCTTTGTTGTCGTTCTAACTTCCAAGGTCCGTCGACGACAGCATTGAATCGATCCGTCAAGCACTTTTGCTGCCTGCGTCGAGTTCATTATTCAGGTACCTAGTTCAGCCTCTGATCGATCCCGGTCCTATGTTTSTCARAGCTTTGTGAGCGCAAATGTYACATTCCGGTTTTCAGGATCTGACAAATMTAATATYARTGGCCTCAATGTTGTTGCTGAACTAWTGTTTTGCTGATTGGGTTGTTGCACGCTGCTTACAATGTTTCTGTGCGATGTTTGCAGTTTTCTAGTTACCAGTTTATCCAGTTCCGATCAGGTGATACAGAATGGCCACAGCAACGGAGCGTGCTGCTCTTGGAGCCCAGGAAGCCCGGCTGGAGGGCAAGGGTGCCGTAGGACAAGCAGTTGAAGGACTTAAGAACGTCAGGACTGGCAGAGACGATGGTCTTCCAGGGCGCGCTGGAACTGGCCCGCTGGGCAACACTGTTGGAGATAGAGGCATTGGACACACKGGAACCGGCCCTTTCGACAATGATCGAGGTTTCCTCGATCGCGATAACGATCGCCACCGCGGAGGAGTAACTGGTCAGCACCACGGAGGAATCCTCGGAAACCGCGAGGGCCACCACCATGGAGGCATGTTGGGAAACACGGAGGAAGAAATGGCTCGCTTGAGGATGAAAACTCACATCACYGCCGAAGGCGATGCGTACTGCCCCAACCCCAACGTTAGGGATCTGGTACGTAGCAATTGCGCAGCTCAAGAAACCTGTGAACATGGCTGAATTCCTCACTCCTCAGTTGAATCCAACTGTCACCATTGCTCTGTTTAGAAGGTCGATATGTGACGAGCATTGCTGTGTTATTCATTTTCCGTCCCTTCTTTTCCAACAGTCCATTTATGAGCTGTAACTCCTACACTTCGCATGTGAATTGAAACGGTCAAAACTGTTACAGTATTGACGTACCCTTCCATATGTTGAACATGCGCCCATTAAGATTGCAAATCCACTTACGTTTATCACGAAATCATGTGAGTGAAAAATGTCTACATTCTTGAAACRTAGATCTGACAACTTYATCTCTTTCTAAATGCGTGCAGCCCAAAGAGTTCGAGACTCGCGTGCAAGTCATCCAGCGCTACCCGGAGATGAAAACCGTAGAAAAGACYGACTTCGTGAAAGAGATTCACCACGAGGAGCGCACCATYATCGTCCCCAGAACTCGCGTCATCCACGACGACATCGAGCGCATCGACCGGGTYCCGGTCGTYCGCCAAGTTCCAAAGATAAGAATCGAGGTCCACTACCGCGTGGTTCCGGAGGAGCGCGAAGTCGTCGACATGGTGCAAGARGTCGACTACGTCGACGTACCTCGCATCGAGATGGTGCCTCGCGTCATCACAGAAGACATCGAGGAGCGCGTGATGGTGCCCACGGTGAGGGAGGTTCCAGTGACGCGCATGGTGGAGGTGCCCACTGGGAACTACTGTGAGGCGCCCGCGGGCTCGTTTGTCACGCCTGGAGATTTCAATCTGCTTAACAAGGGTACCGCTCTTGGTGGTGGMGGTGGGCTTGGTGGGCTGCTCCACAGAAACAAATCTAGAAGCAGCAGCTCTTCATCGTCGTCTTCGTCTGACGATGAAATTGTGGACCATGGAGTTGAAAATGGTGTGAATGCTGACGGCACTGTGCCCACTGTTGGAGGTCGGCGCAAGAAGAAAAGCTTGTTGCGCAGAGTTTTGCACCAGTAGAAATTGAAGAAAACAATTTCTGACCCTGAAGATTTAGTTGTGAATCCTCTTCAATTGCAGAGAAATTTGAAGAGGAATGTGATGTTAGGTGATGTTTCCGGGGCTGTTGAGCTCGGAAGGAAGTTGAGGATGATGAGATACAGTTGACGACGTCGTCGCTTTGCTGGAGAGTAGAAGCAAAACTAGTTTAATCATTTTTTCGTATTGTAGAATAGAGRAATGTGACATTTGTGAGCGACATTGTTCACTTTTTTTTGGTGGTTCCTAGTGGTTAGGAGGTTGGTTAGGATGTGAATGAATGATGTTCATGGTGTTCTATTGTACACACTTTGATTTGTTTGTATATTATGTTATCTTAATATTACTTTGTTAAATGTCAATTTCCTTGAAATTCTAGTGCTGGTCTGGAGTGAAAAAATTTCAACTGTTTCTTTTCTGAGTTTTTTACTATATATATCTTTGAAAATTTCAGGCTAGAAAAATATCACTTTAGAATTTTGCATTTTTCCTGTAAGTTAATGTACGGTTGTGAGCAATTGAAATTTTACCAATTCACATCTGTACAGCAAATTTTATAAATTTAAATACTTAAATTATGCAATAAAAGAAATTCTCAACACGCTAAATCCGATTTTAAACAATTAACCCTTAAACATAAAGCTAAAATCGTTTTGTATCTTATTGATGATAGAATCTTTCTATGTAGGACAAAAGTGGAATTATCATTGCAAATTTGTGTGAGAAGGGTAAATTTATCTTCTAAAGTATTTTGACTTTCAATAAATACTTTTGAATTTTTCTTAGACAAATCATTCTCATAGTATCAAAATGGATGCTTTCCATGGTTATGAAGGAGGTCTCAAAGGCTAAGTTATGAAAATGGAAAAAAATGAAAATGGAAAAAATGTGTTCATCAGTTAAACTTGTATAAAATTGCATATAAGATTGAAATGAAAAGCTTTTAACCCCAGAAAGATGGGGTATCTATGAAAATTATCATTTCTAAAATCGTGGTAACAATAATTATAAAAAAGAAACTCGTTTGAAGTACTCTAGAAAAGAGATTATACATCTCCCCTTTCCACACAAAATTCCGAGAATGAATAGTTGTACTTCTATCCCACATGAAAAATTACCTTGTCATCTATCACACACTAAACGTCTGCGGCGTATTTTCTAGTTTAAAAAGTTTATGGAACTCACCAAAAAGTTGAAACTGCTTAAAACAACAATTTCATTTTTATTTTCCTTACATGATGAAATATACAAAATGCAGATAGACAAATAAAATTCATTAGCTACCCCAGACATTAGCGTACAGCATTTAATATTCATAGACAAGGAGATACAAATTAATGTAAAATGAAATTTAATTGAAAAAAAACATGTTTCCAAACAATCAATTCGTAAATCTAGACATTTTTTTTTTTTTTTGAAAACAAATGGAATTCCATTGTTAAACAAAACTGGTTACAAAAACAGCCAAGCCATAAGGTTGGACAATGAAGAGAGAAATGAGCAAAGAAAACAAGGACTTAAGTGAAAATACATGACGAGGGCCCTTCTTGCTCCAAATAATTGAATCACCTTATCCTTCTAGCAAGAATGGAGGATTTAACCCTTGAACGCCGTTGCGGACGTTTAGCGTGCGATGAATGACAAGGAATCAAACGGTGTAGGACAGAATTGCGACTTTTCATCCTCGGTATTAGGAGTGGAAAGGGAAGATCCTTTCAAGTACTTTGACTTTCAATGAGTATATTTGGCTTTTCAAAATAGATGATGTCACACGGTTTTAAAAATGCATGATTTCCACGGCCACCAGTCCGTCCTTTAAGGATTAATCCAAGATCGCTCAAACCTACCCCAAATAAGATTAGCTTGATCAGGATGACTTTGAGCCCCTCTACGGGAGCCCTTTCAATTGTGCTATCCTACCCCAATCGAGCAGAGCCTCCCGAAGAGCCTTATGAACACAGACTAGAGAGCATTTTCACTGGCACAACGTCATACTAAGGTAGAAAGCCCTAAAACCCGGCAAGCAAGGCGACATGGAGAGAAGATTATAATCACAAAGTACATTTAACCCATAAAGTTTTAAGGAGTCCACTTTGGGCGTTTTGGAACATGGCCAATCTCTTTCGACATCAAAATTTGGAAGTTTTGTATGAAATTTTTAGGATGGACACTACTCATGATAATCTACATGTGAAGCTCTGTTTCATAACATTCCAATAAATAGTACAAAAGTTAGAAGGTTTTAATTGCTTTCAATGTCAAAACAAGCAACAAAATATATGTTCTACAAAATTATAAGCTACTAGTGTGCCCTATGTTGTTGCCACAATCACAAAAAAAGTAAATGTAATTTTCTAATTATTTGTTTTGTAAAAACTTTGAAATTCAATAACTTTCCCACGGTGCAGCCAAACACCACAAAACAAAGCTTGTGCAGCCCTCCTTGCCGAGGGCTTTTTGACGGTAGTAAGTGCAAGATGGGCGGATGCACAGTCTAGGAGATCTCAATTGTAACAAACAAAACAAAATAAACATCCTAACTTAAGGTATGGATTTTTTGGGGATTGTTTGGATTGATACCTTCTCAAAAAAAATCAAACCATACAATTCTGAATAATGAGGAGCAAAACTAGTTGCAAGACCAATGGTCTAGATTTTTTCCCACACGTGCGAATCCTTTAATCACTTACAATGTCAATCCATTTTAGATTATTTGCATATTTTTGTTTGCATTTTGCATAGAGTATCATTTCTTGCAATTTCTTGAATTGGTCATTAAGGAAGGTTGTTTTTCAAGATTCAAGTATTACATTGGATGAATGAGAAGTTAGTTAGACTAAACATTGCCTACAAGCCTTCCGTTCATCATTTAAAATATGGACGTCGAAGCTCTTAAGAGTTAACCCTTAAACATCGAGGCGGACGTTTTGCGTCCGATGGATGACAAAGAATCAATGTATGTAGGACAAGAGTGCACCTATTCATCCTTGAAATTTTTTGTGGAAAGGGGAGATCTTCTATTGTACTTTTACTTCCAATGAGTACTTTTGGATTATTTTAAACTAGTGATTCCCACAATATCAAACTCGACGATTTCCACGGTTATCAATCCATCCTTTTAAGGGTTAAAGCCCCGTGATGATGGCAAACCTCCTCAAATGTAAAGATGTGGTACTAATTGGAGCTTAGAAGACTGAAATGATTAGATGATGATCTATAAACTAAAGATCACATCCACATGGCTGGATATATTATTGCACCACCCAATAATTATCAAAAAAATTTGAAACCAAATTTTGAAAATCCTATCCAAAATCAATACTAGTAGATAGTACAAAAATCTATAAGGTTGTTTTCTCCTTTACTGAATYTGGAATGCTAAAATCTACTTACGGTGGTTTAATTTAGCTTWAAAATTTACTTGTGTATTGAAGTCATTTTTAGGGGCCAATTTTTGAATTTAAAAAGTTCATATTTGAGGTCAAATATATTTGGGTTTCTAGACTCACTATAGATTATTTTATTGAGAAGAATTTCAAATATTTTTTTCTCCAAATGATTAATAAACAATACAAGAACCTAAAAACATTTGGATGGATGAAAAAGAAAAAATTATATGTGATAGTATATATAGTAGTATGGTACATACTTGCATTCACTCAATGTTCATAATTTGGTAACTTGGTCTTTAAGCCCTAAAGGACCACAAGGCCACTAGGTGGCTTCCACAATTGCATTTGTAGAAAATTCAAAATCTGAACTTTGCTATCAATTTGTGAAGAATAAAGAAACTATGAATGATTTCTTCCCATTGAATATGTCTGCGCAATCTAATTAAGAAATGATCAACTCTGCAATTTTTGGTGAATTTTGAGAATGAAAAAGGTACTCTAGGCCTTTCTTTGAGATCCTTATATATATTTTTCACATCTCAAAATGACCCAAAAAGAATTCCAGATCAAAATTATGCCTAACCAAAAATCTCTCATCAATCTTGTCAACGGTGGCATTTTCTCAAAAATTGTGCACTTTCGTTAATCTTTTTTGCATGGAATAGCTATATAAGTCTTCTTTCAGTTCAGTAGTGGCAAACAAAACTACATGAAAATGAACATTTGAAATAAGACCTTGAACTTGATGTTCAAGAATATTATGTGATTGTTAATATTGAGTTCTTGGAATTTTTCCTTGGTGATTTGTTTGAGTGAGCCCCATCCCTACAATAATTGCAAATATATAGGTGATTGCAATAAACCCCTTTTTTTGATTTTGTTGCATTTTCATGATTTTTTTGGAAGCACTTTAAAATTACAAAAATATGAATAATGTATACACCATATGGAGATGGTCATTCACCAAAAGGACGACCAAAATAATATTTTATATGTTTCAAAATGCAAGTAGAATGAAGCTCACTTTGTAGACTTCCACACCACATAAAAATAATTCTTTCTAATTTTTTTTCAACCAATAGCTACAAGTCTATTGGATGACCATCTTTTCCAAATTTTAGTTCAAAATTCGTTTTTAGGGGGTGCTAAGTAGGACTAAAAACCTCCAAATTGGCAAGTGTGACATTGAGTCGGGGTCTATTTTTGGATAGTTAATTATTTTTGAAAATCACAAAAGAAGTGTCAAGGTGTATAATAGTTAAAGGTACCTTTTTTATAAACCTTGAGTCATGTGGAGTCAAAACACAAACGTTATGGCTAAAAAATAGATTAGTACACATCATGTGATGCAAAACAGTACAAATGTTTCTTGTAATCACTCATAGTTCCTCTATTTCCAAATGCTTTTGAATAATATTAGTGTTTCATTGGTAAAATAGAAAAGAAACACTGGTAAAACAGAGAGAGTACTATAGAGCTAGGGCATGTAATGCCGGCATTAGAAAGTTCATATAAAGAGATTTTTTTTGAGCTAGTTATGTCCCATTGCCTAGCCATGGCTCAATATCCTTTTCAGATTTTGAAGAGGCTCCCATTTTTTTTAACCATCCCGAGCCGGAGTAGTAATGTAAAAATGTTCACCCTGTTCTATGGTGTTCAAGTTTGTCTTTCTACATGTCTTCAAGGTGCTTCATTTCAAATTTCAAATTAAAATTTTGAAATTTGATCATTGGTGGTAAAGTTTAACCTCTGGACAACATTTTTTCGAGGTTAAAATTTTGGAAAAGGGTTGAGAAAAAAACAAGGGGGACCTCAAAATTGATTTTGACAGAAGAGTAAGCTTGTGTTGTGCTGTGACAAGGGGGGAAAACTAATACAAAATTTTGTACAGCCTCTTTTCACCGGATAGTAAGCATGTGCAATTAAGTGTTTGAGCATTGCTAGCATTTCTTGCAAAATGGACTCCCCAACTCCGTGCATTCCTTGCAACCCTGATTCCGCCTCACTCCCCCACTCACCCCCGCCACGCTCACTCGTCTAACAAGTTGTTGCACTACTTGAATTAGCGAGTTATTTTTTTGTAGTGTTGAAGTTTAGACTGCTACTATTAAATTTGACTACTGAAGAGGGTCATGATAAAAGAAAGCACGTGAAGTCAATAGCTAATGGGTTCGGTAGTCTGGTGTTTGGAGTGTTAAAGCATCTCCGCTAAGGCATGCCTTATTACTCCGGCAAATGGTTTATTGGGCCTAGTTGATGTTTTCTGCCCTAGCAATTGGAGAATTTGGATTTCCTCAACGCAAGTCACTACACTAAATAGTGAAATTAGGTTGCCTTTACAATTAGGTTGCCTTACCTCCCAAAAGTTACTCTACAAGCCATCAAAATCAACCAATATTTCTACAAATACTTCCATTTGCACACATGGAGGTTCATGAGTTCCAGCCACACCAATGACTAATTCAAAAGTAATGCATTCTTGGTCAGTCACAATAATCATTTCTATAGTGTGGAATGTCGAGAAATTAGTGAAGGGCAACCTAATTTCACTATTTAGTGCACACATTTCAATCACCACACATCAACTTGGAGTGCCTTAGCCATTTGACCCAAGCCACAATAATGACAATAAAAAGAAAGATTTGAACATATTTTTAATGGAGAGTCCACTTGGGAATTGAATGGGGTTAGTTTTTCATTAAATAATCCATAAATTTCACTTAGAGTAACGGGTTGCAAAGTGATTAGTCCCAAAATATTCTCATTCAGTGGCATTAGTGGCATGGCGTGGCATGTTATACAATAGAACCTCCCTTACTCAATAAGTCCCGGACCAATCTAACATATTGGCTTACAAAGGTTTATTGGCTAATAAGAGAGGGTCTGATAAGAGAGGTTCTATTGTATCCAACCTCGTGTAATTTCCTTGTGGGACTCAAGTTACTACACCGTCAATTGGGAACTAGATTCTTTTGGATAGCTTATCAATGCTACACTGAATAGTGAAATTAGGTTGCCCCTCACTAATTTCTCGACATTCCACACTATATAAATATTTATTGTACATGTACAAGAATACACTATTTTTGAATTAGTTATTGGTGTAGTTCGGACTCATGAACCTCCATGTGTAGAATTGGAAGTATTTTTAGAAATAACTATTGACTTTGATGGCTTGTAGAGTAACTTTCTTGGGGTAAGGCAACCTAATTTCACTATTTAGTGTAGTTTGCCTACCGGTGGGGGCCAGAAAATATTGCAAGGAATTCCTAAAAAAATCTAACAAGGCGCCACATACAGTGTGGTGTATCAATTTGGCGCCTTACTCTTGGAGATGCTCTTAAATTTTGGCTAGCCCTAGCACTTTCCTTCCCTGGCAGTGACCGCCCGCCGTGGGGGATAAAAAAAATCCTGGCCACACCCAAGCCGGCCGGCCGCTCCTACAAGGAAATGCTGGCGATGCTCTAAGCTACAGTAGAGAGGATATGATATTACAGAGCGTGATATTACAAAGAGTGATATTACAGAGCGTGATATTACAGAGCGTGATATTACAAAGAGTGATATTACAGAGAGTGATATCAAAGAGGGCCAGGGCGTACAGGGCTACCGGTACCTCAGTAGTACGGAGAAGTAAGTGCGCAATTCAAATCAACGTTCTACCAGAAATGACACCCTCTTGGACGGTCCAGATGTTACAAGCCCAGATCGGACCATTCCAGAAAGCCCAGATGGCGCAGGGAGCAATTTCGACATCAAACCGTATGAAAGAACSACCCCTCACGAGAATACTGGCGGCGTGCCCAATACTAAGTGCGTGGCATCACCTAATTCCTGCTCAGCTGTAACCTTGACGAAGCCCTTGTATGTTATAAGCAATTCCGATCAATCCCTTCACCATCTCCACTCTTTCAATCCTCCGGCTATTTGGATCCCACTGCAGTCAGTCCCCGTCGCAAAGTTTTCTCGCTTTCTCCATCTCCTATAGTCGTAGCTTTTGAGTTTCAAGGCAGGTGCTGGCCCTTTCTATGTTGTTATTCCGAGGTTGATTTGTCCATGTCGTTTTTTAAAAGGTTGTCATTGGGTTTGATCGGAGTACAATGTGGGGAGTTCTTGCATTGGAATACTGTATGCTACTTTGGAGACCCTCAACTGGTGCTTGAGTTTATAACTCAAATGCAGTGTGCATGTTGTGTTTGAGTACTTGCCCTAGCTAGCAAGTTTTCAAGTTTTGCGTTTTCAAGTTCTCGAGTAGGAGAGTAACTTACAACGACATTGGGATCGCTCTTGTAAGAAACTGTGGTTGTAATACAACGATGTCTTGGTGTCGTTTAAATGATATTAGTAAGCTGAAGTAGAAATACGTGATGGTCTGATGCGTTCTATTGCAATGCCGTAAGAATTATCTTGTCACTCTAAGCACCAGCCACTTGGTTGCTGCGATGCTGGTTTTGGTACAATGCGAAGTCCTCAAGAGGACTAGTTCCTTGTAGATTAGCAGTATGAGAAAATCGTAAGCACCTGGTCCGACTTCTGTAGTTTTGCTGATTAGGTATTATGCGAAGTCCTCCGAAAAGGCTCTGGAGCTAATGGTTAGTGATTTGGCCGGGTTCCTGTGCTGCAGGTGTTTTYCAGACGAAGGTGAAGTAAAAATTATGGCTACTGCAACTGAGCGTGCGGCTTTGGGCGCCGAGGAAGGGCGTCTTGAAGGCAAGAGTCCTGCAGGCCGAGCAGCGGACGCTGCCAAAGCAGCAGCCACTGGCCGGGTCGATCATACAGGAGTGGCTCCCTTCAACAACAGCGACAACGTCTCTGTTGCAGACAGAGGTCTCTTGGATCACCACCACCACGATCACAACGGCGGGATGCTGGGCCACACTGAAGAGGAAATGGCGAAGTTGCGAACCCGGACCCTTGTCACACAYGAAGGCGAAGCGTATTGCCCTAACCCCAATATCCGAGACCTCGTAAGTCCCACTGTCCCATGCAACATAAATCGAGCGTACCCTGGTGGGGACCTTGGTTCGACATTATGGTTCGAATGTTGTGTATCAGAGTGCTAAAGCTTTGATTTTGAGGTGCTCTGGAAATTTCGTAACCACTGTTAAATGGCGTGATTCAGAGCATTGTTGTGTTACTCTCAAGTGCTCAGAACTTTAAATTGGGAATGGTATAGATCGAAGGTTTTAATAGGGCAACTGGAGCTGCATCCCCAGTTTGACTTCAACCCGCCATTTTAATGAACATTGTGAGCACGCCAAATGATCCATCACAGTGCCGGTACAGTTCTGACCATGGCTAGCTGTGATTATTAATTGCAGCCCAAGGAATTTGAGACTCGGGTGCAAGTCATTCAGCGYTACCCGGAGATGAAGACCGTGGAGAAGACGGACTTCGTGAAGGAAGTTCATCAGGAGGAGCGGATCATTGTCGTTCCTAAGACRAGAATCATCTACGACGAGATTGAGAGGATTGACCGCGTGCCGGTGGTGCGGCAAGTGCCCAAGACGAGGATCGAGATCGTGTACCGCGTGGTGGAAGAGGAGCAGGAAGTGACGGATATGGTCCCGGAAGTGGAGTACGTCGACGTGCCCAGAATCGAACAGGTAAGGCGAACATGTGATTGTCCCCAATGTGATGCTCAAAGCGATTATTCCTTGATCAATTGGACAAATATGGGTTTATTAAGTACGATTGTACAAATCGTTGCCATTTTAACTGGAGTTGTCATTGTAATGGAATTTTCTTACAGGTGCCGCGGGTCATCACGGAGGATGTGGAGGAGCGGGTTGTGGTGCCTGTTGTGAGGGAGGTTCCGGTCACGCGCATGGTTGAGGTCCCCACCGGAAAGTAAGTATTCAATTCACTTCGCCAACAAGCTTTTGAAACTCTGCCACATATGGTCATGTTCATTAAAACGGCGTCTTCCATCCACAGTGACGTTGAGATGTCTAGAATTTCACCCTAAAAGCTATGACTGGTACAGATCTGAGTTTCTGAAATCCGTCTCTTTTATGAAGAAATGGCTTCCTGCATTACTGTTTATGCATTCGAAGCTACAGTGCTTTCACTTGACTCAAGATTGTGTGTTTTGTTTTGCACAGTTACTGCGAGGCGCCTGTTGGAGAGTTTGTCAACCCCGGTGATTTCAACCTCATCACGCATGGCCACAAGCACCGCCATCAGGATGGTCTGGGAACTCTTTTGCACAGAAACTCCAGCTCGTCGTCTTCTTCGTCATCTTCGGATGAGGGGACGAAAGTTCGCGACGGTCATGGGATTCAAAATGCAGATGGAACCATCAGTCCTGGAGGACAAAAGAAGAAACTGGGGCTGTTGCAGAGGATTATTCATCACTAATGAAAGTGATGAGGAATTCAGGATGGTCGATCAGTTGATGATCTTCTGTGACTGCGGTTTGGTCGACGGTGGATTTTGTTGTGATTGAAGGGTTTAAATTTAGTACGCAGTTGTATTTTGGAACTTCACCTGGGTACGAGTGAGGAAAGAGGGTGAAGTGTATGCGSAGATTGTATAGCAAAGAAATGCTTCGAATTGCCCTGTAAATTTTTTGTACACTGATATGAATGTCGGCTTCGAGTTTGTGTAAAGTTTTATTGCAGTCATGCTTATTTTGTGATCATTCTGGAAATGCTCCTCGATGCCGAGTTGCCGACGGAGTAGACAACATAAAAACTGAAAAGTAAATGGAGTAAATTATTTCAAGTATTTTAACATTTAGCAATTTAATTATTAGCTGATGATTGTTCAACTGTGGAGTGAAAAGGTACGAACAAGTAATTGTGCATGATGCATGTCATGTCGTTGAACGACTTATAATGGTTGTAGGCAGGCCTTTTTTTTGGCTTTTTGATGTTAGATTGCACTCAAAAAAGTACTTTGGGTAAAAAATGCAAAAAAAAATGTCAAAACTTGGATGAAAGCGCCAAACAACTTTGAATTTTAAAAAAATTGTACATGAAATCGCCATATTGTGGATGAAAACTATAGTATGCATCCAATGTGGATGAATGTTGTAATATGGAGTAGCACTATAACATTTAATGTCGCCATTGTGGCACTTTATAAAAAATGAAAAAAAAAAAAACAGAATGTATTCAGCATAGCTGGAGGAAGCTTTTTCAAGATAAATGTACTGTGGTATTATTAAAAATGAATTAATGAATTAAAAAGACATTTATTTAATTTTTGGATAAGAGATGTAATATCCTAAACGAATTTCTTCTGAAACTGAAATGGATAGTTAATGATTAATCAGCCGTAAATATCTAAGGGAAAGCTATAAGCACACTTTGGGGGATACTGTTAATGGAAATGGACATGTTTGGAATGGATATAAGAGTAGTATTGGGTGTTTTCTTCTTAGTGGAGGCTTGTTGGCAGTCAAAAAGTGAATATTTTTTTCTCTCATAATGGTTTATTTTTACTTTTTTGAAATCCGGAATAGAATGCATTTATTGGATATTCTTGAATGAATTATAAATTTTCAAAGTGTTGAATAAAATGATTTTAAAACTAGCCTCAGACTCTTATGAATGGTGGGGGTAAATCTTAGGCAAGAATTTGTAAAGGTTGGGTTTAAAAAGAAGTTGAAGGTTCATTTTTGATACCTTATAACGGTGAATGTTCAAATTTGTCAATATCATATGTAATATCAAAGTAGAATTTGATAGTTGTACTTCAATATAAGTGATAGTTTAGTAAAATAAAGGTATTTTTTTTAAAGATATATGAGTAAGGGAATAAAGATATGACCATCCATTTTTAAACTATGAGCATAAATGGATAAGTCATGATAGATTTTTAGTAAAGAATTCTTTTAAAAAAGTCATTGAACATGTATGTTAGTAAACTTACAATTACACTTTTAAATGTTGATTATGTTCCTATCAATGATTTTGAACGTTCAAACTTTCTTGATGCAATATCCTAAAATAATATGCTGCAAAAATCTAGTATAATTTTTTCAATTTTTAATGAGACCCCAAAAGAAATGATTAATTCAAGTACCCAAATGATTTTAGTATCTCCTAATTGACATAGGATTCTTTTTTAAATTTCTCCATATCATCCTATATTTATATTTAATTGATTACCAGATTCCAAACATCAATAGTTGAGCTTGATAGTTTCCATCAATTCAATTACTTATTAAGGTAACTATACCTAAAATTGATTGCACAAATAGGCAATTTAGCATAAGTTTTCCATTATTATATTGAATATTTTTTGTCAAGTCTTGTTGGTAGTCAAATAAAGATTCTAGATTCATTTAGAATGCATTTTTTGAATAAATTATGAATTTTCTTAGTGCTAGAAAAGGTGCTTCTCAAATCGCCTAGAGACTCTAATAAATAGTGGTAGTACATTTCACTCAAGATTATGGAGTGGTCCATTTTAGAAAGCAATTGAAATTAGTTGTAGTTCCTTCATAGGATTTTACAATGTAACCTATTGCACAATATAAATCTGGTAACATTTTCCTCCCATTTGACTATGAACTTTTGAGTAGTCCATTTGTGAAGATATTTTTCCACCGAATGCCTAGACTAAATAGTGAAATTATGTTGCCTTTATAATAAGGTTGCCTTACCCCAAGAAAGTTACTCTACTAGCCATCAAAGTCAACAAATATTTCTACAAATACTTGCATTTATACACATGAAGGTTCATAAGTCCCAACTACACCAATAACTAATTCCAAGGTAGTGCATTTTTGTACTACAAAATAAATACATATTTATATAGAGTGGAATACGGAGAAATTAGTGAGCGGCAATATGATTTCAATATTTAGTGTAATCTACTGCAGTAAGTTCAAACCCTTTTCTTGTCTTGTAAGAAATTGCTACGGTAGGAGGTCCACAAATGGAGCATCTAAAGGGTGATCAACATTTTTCATATATTTCCATTGATGGAAATATTTTTTTCTTATTTTTCAGACAAAGAGAATTTGATTATGATTGCAACACAAGTTGTTTTGTATTTTTTGAAGCATTTTTTAATTACTTATGAATTTTCAAACAAGATTAGTCTTAGGTCCCTATTTATGACCCTAGGTCTTCCATAAACTGTTCACTTGCAACTTCTAGAGAGAAATGGGGAAAGCAAAGAGAATGATTGGCTCTTGCAATAAATAATATTTTTTAAATCAATCCATTGGATGACTATAGAAGGTCCATTTAAAGACCATGTCATGTCCATTTCAGGAGAGTCTAAGGTCAAGCCACCCACAACCGATCACTTAAGCAATTCTAGACATGATTTAGTGTAGTTCAACACAAAGAAAATATTTTCATAGGTGCAAGGATGGAAATGATGGCGATTGCAAAAAAATTGGTAATTTTGTCACATGAATTGAAATTACTATGAATTTTCAAAGGCAAAAAGTGTGTCGGACGCATTGCCAATCACTAGAGTCTTCCAATTCTGATCACTCAAAAAACTACTTTTCCACTCACTTTTTCCTACTTTTGAGCGCACTAAGTTGAAACATGTGTCATGAACTTTTAGTCCCAACTTTGAAAACAAGAAAAAAAAAATCATTCTCGCCTTGATTGAAAATACGTCAGTCTAATGGTTGGTAATTGTACCCTGATTGGGAATGGGTGGCTTGACCTTACATGGGCGATTCTAATGGGCAGTTCTAAATGCCCGCTCCACTTTAGAGCCTCTTACCTCATTGTTAGGGGCAGGGTATGCTTGCTTGCTCTTGCCATGAAGAGTCATGACTGTGGTGACTACGTCGCCATGAATTTTCTTTCCATTAACCCTTGAACGCTCGAGCGGACGTTTTGCGTCCAATGAATGACAGGGAATCAAACCGTGTAGGATAGAATTGCGACTTTTCATCGTGGGTATTGGGGACACTATAACCAAAGGTCAAGAGGCAGTTGATTTCCACCAATCACATTACAAGAAACCTATCATTTAGCAACCTGATTGGTGAAAATTGACGGCCTCTTGAACTTTGGCCTTAGTGTGAAGTGTCCCTTAGGAGTGGAAAAGAAAGATCTTTTCAAGTACTTTGACTTCCAATGAGTATATTTGCCTTCTCAAAATAGATATGTCACACGGTTTAAAAAATGCATATTTCCATGGCCACCGGTCCGTCCTTTAAGGGTTGAGTTAAGGGTGTCCACAACAAATATTAAGCACTTTGCTAACACACCTTAAGTACGGAAGAGCATCCTAAGTTCCACACGTGGATGAGCTCCCCATAATTTGCAGTTCAATTTTGTAAGCAAGATTTTGCAGAGATTCACTGCAGAAAGTAATGATAGAATTAGTCCTGGGCTCATGGCTCCCGAAGAATAAGGACCACTGCTCGTGCGAAACAAACGTACAGAGGACGGACACTTAAGAAGACGGAGTCTACAGTACTTCTCATACTTACTGGGCATGAGACAACAGAGCTGCCATCGTTGGGGAACTGAAAGGCAGTGAAAGCAAGCCTGCCTGTGTGTACACTAAAGTAGGCAACACAAAAGCGCCACAAATTGGTACCGTGCCTAAGAGCATCCCCACCGCACACGGCCAATCAAGCAAACCTGGGGATTGGTCGGGCCGGCCCCATTCATTTCCCCTACAGCACACACGGGAAAGCCAAAAAGTTGGCCGGCCGCGGCCAATTGTAGAGGTTGGACGGCCAATTGGGGTGGCTTGCCCGTGAGGTGGTTATGGGTGAATTTTGTTCTTTGCTCACTTTTCGAGGGACATTAATTGCTTCTCCATGCTTTGTGGGGGTGAGGTGGCGTTCGTAGAGTCCATGTTGACTTCCTCCCCATGTCTCTAGGCGGAGTTGCGGTGGGGTGATAGCCTAAGAGCATCCCCACTGCGCACCCGGCCCAAAGGGGTGGGCCGGCCTTAATTGGCGTGTCCAATGAGGGAGCCGGGCCTTACTTTTTGGCTATCACCCCACCGCAACTCCGCCTAGAGACACGGGGAGGAAGTCAACATGGCCTCTACGAGCGCCACCTCACCCTCACAAAGCATGGAGAAGCAATTAATGTCCCTCGAAAAGTGAGCTCGCAAAGAACAAAATTCACCCATACCGCCTCATGGGCAAGCCACCCCAATTGGCCATCCGATCTCTACAATTCGCCGCGGCCGGCCAACTTTTTGGCTTCCCCGCATGTGCCTTGGGGGAAATAAATGGGGCCGGCCCGGCCAATCCCTGGGTTTGCTTGATTGGCCGTGTGCGGTGGGGATGCTCTAAGGTAGCAGCACCCATATCCATGAGATTAAGAAAAATGAAGCATGAAAACCGGTTTGTGGAGCTTGAAAATAATATTAATAGGTTTGCAAGAAGTAACCAAAAATATTGGCATGATCCAAAGAATTTCAGTGGCAAGCATCTGGTCACACGAATTTTTCAAAGTGCTAAATCATTCTAAATCTATACTTACTTGTAGGAGACTCTATACTAGTGCTATGTTGCAGTCACCACTGTGCTAAAAGGTTGTAACTATTGGCCGCTTCAGTTTCAAAAATAGTGCAATGATGCATTTATAAATTCCGATTAATTGCCTAAAATACCAAGCTCCAATGATTCTAAAAACGTCCAAGTGTACAATCACTGAGCGTGGTGGGAGGATCTACTAGCTCTTGGTGGAGCCCTCGGGCCGCTGGCTCCAACCCTGCTGTTGATTGGAGTGACTCCACCTCCGTCACCCATGCTCCCTTCACCATGCCAGCCTGTCCGGTCACCTCAAACAGCGTCCGTTGCCCCTGTGCCGTTCGAAGAGCCGTTTCTTCGGTGTTATCCCCCACTATTCGATCCACCGAGCCTTCGACCTCCGGCGATCCGTTGTTTCCGCGTCCTCAGCTTCTGCAGTCTTGATCTAAGCTTTTCCGAGCTCGCTCTGTTGCCTTCTTCAATGTCTCCCGCTCCCGCTCTGCCTTCTTGCGGTCTGCTTGAATTTTACGCAGCATCTTCTCTGCCTCCTTGCGCGCCTTTTCTTCTTCACATTGTGCCTTCTTTTGCTGCGTTTGTAGCTTACGTTCCTCCCTCTCTTTTGCCACTTCTTCTTCCTTTGCCGCCTTAGCAGTCATAGCTGCAATGTAATCCTCAGAGGTCATAATGATGGACTTAGAATAATCGATGAGAGGCTCTCCATGTGCTTGTCTGCGTGGAAGACGTTGAACTTGAGGCAAGGGGAACAAGTTTTTTTGAACGCCGCTTGCTGTTTTTTTGAACGCCGCTTGCTGTTTCTTCTTCCTCACTGTCTGTAGTCTCTGAGTTAGTGTGGTCGCTGAAAGACTGTGTGTCCACAAAAAATTGAGGTTGCATAGGCTGCGTTTTAGAGATACAATCTTCCATTGCCTCTATATTATCTTGCACCTCTTCCTCTTGCACATCCTCTTCATGCTCTCCGTCTTGGGCCTCCTTTCCTGCATCAACTTCGACATAGCATGCACCGGGTTGCATGAATGACTCCATAGCAAATGGGCGCAACGGCCAAATACCCGCGGCTGAGAATCCCTTCAAGATTTTGGCTTTTGTGAGTGTTTTTTTCAATCCCATGGATACCCACTTAGCTAGCTCTTCCTTCCTTGCACCTCTTCCTTTGTTTTGTATGGTCCATCTATCTCTGTACATTCTAAATGCTACTTTGAATGGTTTGAAAATACTAACATCTAGTGGCTGCAGTCTGTGGCTTGTGTAGCTAGGCAAGGCCCTCAGATTTTGCCTTCTGGACCACTTCAAGAGTCATGTGCGACCCATGTCCATCTAAAAGCAACATGTGTCTACTCTCCTGTGAGATACTATACTTCTTTTTGACTATGCCTATGAAATGAGTGAGCCAAGCTGAAAATAAGAATGTAGTCAACCAACCATTTGGTTGCATAGCCATGCAAGAATGGGGCTCACATCTACCAATGTAATTTCTGAGCTTCCTCTTACCTTTAAAAATATAAAAGTTTAGGATGGATTGACCTGTTGCATTCACACAAGAGAGAACTGTCAAGTGTTCCTTACTGTTTGGGATGGTTGCGTGGACAGATATGCTCCCTCGTTTTGCAAAAACAAGGGTGCCTCCTCTACCCCTTCTTGCTTGAGCACCAGATTCATCAGCATTCCATAAGTGGGATGGTGGATATCCTTGTAAGTTGTATGCATTTTGCAAGTTGTCATAGAATGATGTAACAGTGCTAGGATTTAATCCTCTTGCACGCCCCTCCTCCAATCCTTGAGGGCATCTCAAGGTGAGTTCTGGATGACAATTTCTAAACCAGCGAAGCCAGCTACGCCCAAGGATGCCATCTTTAAATGGTGTCCACCGTTCTTGAGTAATCTCTGCAATCTTCTTTCTCAGCTCAAAGATGGAAATGGGATGAGCATGATCTTGCATGTCCATCATCCACTTGACTAATGCACCTTCTTCGTCCACCGTGACCACTCCCTGCCTCCCTTTCTTTCGTTTGGTTGTTCTTCCTTGAATGTGGTCTCTGAGAAAAGAAGCAAAGATCCCGATGTCTCAAGACGTTGCAGCTATAGGAAAGCCTGCATCGACAATAGTTAAAGCCGCTTGTAATTGCGAGTCTGTCCAAGTGCCGGTTCTCTCTTTCCTCTTTCTTGGATGCTCATTTGAGTCCCTGCAGATCTCTCGATCAAATGTGCTGCAATTTATGTCTCTGCAGATCTCCACCCCGCAGTTGCCATGTTCAAAGTCTCCACAGGTTCCCACCCCGCAGTTGCCATGTTCAGAGTCTCCGTAGGTCCCTAGCCTACAGCTGATGTCTGCATCGCCGCAGGTCTCTAGCTCACAAGTGTTGCGTCTCCGGTCTGGGCAAGTGTCAAGATGCCCCTTACTGAATGCGCCTAGATTCGCCTCCCGCATGCGTTGTCTCCAACGTTTGGGGCGGCAATCACGCTGAACTAATGCTCCGGTTGTGGGTCTGCGGCAAGTCCTTCAAGACTTAAGCACTACAATTCAGTAGCTCCTCTCCATTCAGGATAATTGACTCCACTAAGTCTACTCACATGGGCTGGTAGAGGCATGCAAATTTGGTGCAGCACTCCGTCTCTCTCACTCCCTTCACCTCCCCTACGCTCTGAAAATGCAGACCACGCACTCCCTCCAATCCCTGCGTAAGATTGTAGCTCGGGAGCCTAAGTTTCTGGCACACAGTCATGAGTGTCAAATTGTCGCTCATTCTCACCCATTGTGGTTGACATGGTCACTCAATACTCTCCAATGTGTAAGCTCTCCAACTAATTTACCAAAGCAAATTCACATATCACTGTTGATCAAACTCAAAAGCGCACTTTCAAGGCACACTAAAGACCTTCTATTACACCATTGCTTCAGTTCACAAAGCCGCCACAATTATGAAACCCTGCTTCTGTAAAACTGTCACAATGAAACCCATGTCCCCACCCACTGACCATGAAAACGCAACTAATTGCTTTTGTTAGTGTGATAATTAGACCCATAGCCGCCAGTTACAGTGCAGTGAATTGCCACCTAAACCATCTAATTATTTTCTTCATTGATGCTAGTGTTAACTATATTCCACCATGTACTGCACACATCTCCGAGGCAGTTGGCATTAAAAGAAGTTGCATTTATCACCCATCACTGTCATTTTTTAACTGTTGTCAGTCATGAGCCCAAATCGAGTGGATATGGGACTATTTCCAACGGATATGGGTGCCATTGTAGGTGACGCCCATGGAGACAGTCATTTCTATGGGTGCTCCTACCTTAGTTACTATTATTAGGTTGGTTAGATTTTCATGTTGTCTTGTTGGCAAGTGTGAGGAGGTTCCAATGCACCAAAGAATGCAACATTTGGATACAATATGCAAAAGTTATGAAGGGTCAAAGTTTGGTTCTAAAAGCGTTTCTTCCACATAGGTACATAATTGATTTTGGAAATGTATAGAGTGTGGAGATGGTGCTTCTAGATCAATGGCGCTTTTGGACTGCCTACCTTACAATATTTCAAACTTATCGTGTGGCAACTGCACCTAATTGTGAAGTTTGTGATCCTTTTTAAAATAGACCCCAATATAACATTCAGTAGCGTTTGGGGAGGTTGCCTTTTCCTTTCCACAATCCTCATATACAAAATTCATCCACACGTATTTTGTGTAAGCTTCAATTTTGGTATTGTTTTTTTTGCAGATTTTAGTTTAGGGCCCACTTGTGTGACGTTCGGTGGTTTGGAGAACCGACACTTTGAAAAGTCATAGAAATTACATACTACATCCAAAAAATCTAATGTTTTTTTAATATTCATGATTTTTCACTTGTTGATGCTACAAAATATGACCAAATATGGTTAAGTTCCATCTCCATCAATCCGATTGAGATTTCAAACCTCCATTCAAAAGTTATGGACAAATTTCAAAGAGGATGCTTGAAAATGTCAACGAAATTGTCCCTTCCAACCCCTCTCTAAAATTTGTCCACAACTTTTGATTGGAGGTTTGAAATCTCAATTAGATTTTCGGAGATGAAACTTAACTTAAATTCCCAACTTTTTTTAGTTCAAACTTTATTGAAAAAAATCATTCTACTATGCCCAAACAAGGTCTAAATTCTACTTTAAATACAATTTCTACTCTAATTTGACTTAAATATGAGAGGTTGAGTTCCTACTAATTCTAATTTACATATCCTAAAATGTTTGTTTTACCTCCTACCACCCCATATGTATAGAAAAAAAATGGTGCAACCCATAGACATAAGTTATTGCCACTATTCTGATACCAATAATTATTGAAGCTTACACTAATTATGTGTGGATGAATTTTGTAGATGAGAATTGTGGAAAAGAAAAGGCATCTTCCTTGAAGGCTATTGGATGTCATGTGTCTTATGAGGGTTTAGAATCTATTTATGTTCATTTGACTTTGAAATTTATAGTTTATTCATTTGATGTAAGAAAAAATGCATTAATAGACTTGTGAACTATTTTCACCCAATTACTCACGTTAGTCAAGTAGTGTGCCGAAATTTTGTTGGAGATTATATCTTTAACAAATACAAAATTACATTGATTCTTACATGCCTTGCAATGAACCAAGGGCATTTATAGTGCATGCATCATAGTGGTTGCATTGTACAAGGGCCCATGAGTTGTAGATGGCAAATTTGTCCAAAAGTGGCCCTTTATGGCAATGGTCCTCTTCCAAGCAACAACTCCTCAACGCCAAAATAAAACTCTATATCACTTTAAGAGCTAAATCTTCTATATTATATGTATCCAAAATCAATGTTATGTCTTCTTGTTGTATATTTAATGTGCCTAAATGTAAGATTTATATGCATTACATCAATTTTATTTGTTGGTTGGTTTTGAATGTACTTACCTTAGTCTCTAAGAAAAAGAAAAAGAAAAAGGAATTTTAAAAAGTTTTATTTTTTCTAGGTGTTCTTTAGACAACAAGAATTTTGGATTCTACTAGAACAATGTCAAAGAGACTCAAAGAATCCTCATTCTACTGTGAAAATTCAAAGGCTCTATAGAAAATATAAAAGTGGCGGTCATTGGACACAAAGTCTACAAGTGTCACATTGGTAGTAGCGGTAGTTTTGGTAGGTGATTAATCATATTTAAAACAGTGTTGAACTCACATACATGCTACATAGTAGGTGTTCATAGCTTTTTAGCTTTGAGTCTTATTTGGTATGGATTTTAGGGTTATTTCCATCTCTTTCTTGTACTCTCTTTTCAAGTGGGGAGCTTGTTTGTTACTTCTTTTGCAATGAATCCAATTTTCATTTGTGCAAAAGAAAAAATGAATACAAAGAGAATACACTTTTGACTTCCAATACTATCTAACAAAAAATTAGGCAATATGGTAATAGAAAAAATGTTTAGTCACTCCTTTGGATGCAATTAGATCTAATTACGGTGATGTAAATTTGTCGCCAATGGCACTTCTCTAACCAATAGAAGTCTTTTTGTTTGAGTATCAAAAATTTTATTTTGAAATTTTTATATTTGATGAAATTGTCATAACTACCTATTAATAAATAATTCAAGTTCTTGTTGAATTTGTTGGGAGTAATAGAGGATTAAAGCCATATTTCATTATAATGAGACTTTTCATAGTCTCATTTTTATCATGGACTCAAAGATAAACCTTTTTATCTCTTTACTAATATCTTTTAAAAAATAGGCAACAACACCAAATTTTAGAATTTCATTATAGGGTCACTATTTGAGCATTATTTATTTTTGGTTTTAATTACTATTTTTTTAAATGAATTTATCAATAACTAGCATTCTGTCTCAAAATCTCAATATAACGAATATGGCCTTGATTTTGAATTGTCATAGCAAACATTCTTTGGGACACTATAAATCCATTAACTTTAATTTGAAGTGTCAATAATATTTGTACTCCAAATCAATCTTAGATTTGCAAGAATAGAGAGAATACAATTAAACCTCTAATGACAAAGGAGTGTTTTTTAATCTTTCATCAATTTAGGCAAGTAATTGCAATCTCAATTTTCTGACCCTAATGGTGGAATTTTTCACATCAATGCGGTAGAGAATTATAAGGGGCCTACTTTTTTTTAGCACAATGAGGTGTACCATGGTTGAGAGACTCTCCCCACGGTTGACAAGTGAGCAGCCTTCTATTGAAGCGATTTTCAATCTAGAAGCACTTAATATATTTTCAACCCAAAACACCTCATTCTTCAACCCAACTAACCCCTTGAGCAACTCCTTCTCAATTCCCATTTTTGACCTAGTATCAAGAAGTTACACTTATCAAGATTTAGAGTTTATCAACAAGGTATTTTTTGACACCATGCACATATGTCATTGTGCAAAACCTAAATTATTCCAAGGGTTGAGCAAGGTAGATACAAGGAAATAATAAGAGACTTGAGGACTAAAGAATTTCCTTTAATGGAGATAATGAGAGTACATTAAAATGAGAGGGGACAAGAGACGTACTTTAGAGTTGCACCTCGAATTGAAAGAGCTCCCACATCTGGTGGCAACTCTCCAGTCAATTGGTTATCATTTAGCAACCTGTAGAAAATCATCATCAAAATGAGTGGATGTTGATGATGCACAAATCTCTTGAAATGTTTGACATTGACTTCTTATGATCACATAAATATGTCTCAAAGGCCACACTCAAAAGGGATAGAATGAGAAAAGCTTACAATTGTTTGATCTTAGGAAGCAGTCCAAGACTGCTAGGTATTGATCCATTCAAACGATTGTGCGAAAGATCCCTGTGCCATGATTCACCGTCAAATTACATTTTCAAACACATTGGGGGATGACACTTGTCCTCAGCAATAGAGCCATATTAAGTTTTGTGCTCCATTTTGTTTAATAATCTAACATTTTCAAACACAAGATAGGTTGCAAAAGACTACAATGCCTTTTGGAGGTTTTTGTCATTGAATGCACATTTGGTTGGAACTAACCAAAAGAGATATATTTTACTTCATTTCTCATGCAACTTTCAAAGCTGGATGAATGTATGATCCTTCTCCAATTTGTGTATTTATATTTCTATACCTACAGTGTTTGAGATGATTAGAATATTGAATCCATCAAGTTTCAATAGGTATAGGATGGTGAGATGTACTTATTGATTATTAAGTACACTACTCCAAAGTCAAAGAAAAAAGGCATCATGAAAATTGGAGTTGGATGTAAAGGATACCTCAATAGGAGGCGATTCTCAAACAAAATTTAAAATTCTAGTATTTCTAACAAGGATTTGGATGCAAAATTGTCCAAGTCCCAAAATGAAAAAAAGATGCAAATCTTGTAGTTGAAGTCATGCTATTTTTAACACCCTATTCACAAATGCATAACTTTTAAGTGAAATGTTGAAGAAACTCACAAAGTGTCAAGGTTGGTCATGTTGCTAAAAGAGGAAGGAACCGCACCCATCAACAAATTGTTGCTCAAATTCCTGCTCAAACAAAATCTGTTTTAGAACTCTAACTCTTGAAATTGCACCAAGAAAATCACTTGCACCAAGAGACAAGTACTTACAGTGATTGAAGTTGTCGCAATGCCACCCAATTGTCACCCAGTTCCCCCCGAATTCCTTGTTCACCTAAATTTCTGAATCCCAAACCAACACTTATACTCATCAATAGCGCCAAAGAATTGATTAAAGGCTATTAAACCTCAATTATGTCTTCACCACGGGTTATGATTACATTTCTGTATTATTTACTAGTAGAAAACTCAAGTATCGTAAATGAAGGTTGCAATAATCTTGAAATTAATCTTACTATTTATATCTCCATTAAGTTGCCTATCAATCAACATAACATTAAGTCAAGACACTCCCATAATAAGTGGCTTCTAGTTTGAAGTTGGATATTCTACACTAGTTAAACTATTAACAAGCATATAAGATACACAAGCTTCATCTATCTTTGGTGCACTATTCAATTCAATAAAGAGCCCCCATCTACATGGGTTAATAACGTCATGAAGCCACATAATCATTGTGGTTGTAAATGGCTACTATACTTTAATTCTCGAAAATCTACGACGTTCCAAAATAGGGGCAAAGTTAATAATGAAGGCAGTTTCGACAAGTCATTTCACCGCCCATAAAAACATTATATACCCAAGTTGGTTTGAGCACCATTCAATTAGGAACTTACACATKGACRATGRACCAAGCGCCRGCCACAGGATCGAACTCACAAGAGACACCACTCCAAGTATGCACCGAAGGCACACACGGGTCACCATTCCACCCCAACCGTGATGGCAGTTGCAAGCTTCGTTTGATTTCCTGAAGTGTCCACACTGCAATCGAGCGGCCCCATTGCCAACAAGTTAATCACAACATTCATTGATAAAAGCTTGTACATCCTAGAACTTTCAAGAGCACCTGAAGCTGATTCAAGGTATTAAATGTGCTCCAATCCTCTTGCATCTGCTTTTGACACACACCCCTAGAACAATATTTTTGCAGAAGGGAAACCCGACATCATATAATTTCAATTGCTCCTCAAATTGAAACTCGTGATACGGTATGAGCACCCGTAAACCACTCCCAAGGAAATTGTCCGTCCATTTCTTGGGAGGGTTCTGCAGCCGTAATGCCCGATTACGAGGACAAACCTACATAATCGAGCATTGAGGATTCTTCTTCCAATTTTGTTATTTCATCCCTAGTGTTTCATCCAACTTCGATTTTTCTGCTCGTGATTTACGTCGGGCAATGTCCCTCATCGTCGGGCATTTTGCGATATAAAGCGCCTCCTCCTAGGGCTCGGCCCTCCTCGTTGGCCCTTTATATCGCAAAATGCCCGACGACGAGAGGGACATTGCCCTACACATAATCACCGCTTTAAAACGAATGGCCTCTGTACATTATAGGTGGCAATTCTGACTGCACATACCTTGAACCCTAAACCCTTTACAACCCTTTTGTGCATTCTGGGTTCAAAAGAATTGAGGGATACGTGCTTGTACCATTGTCATTCAGGGTCGCGTACTGCCGCGGGATGATTTCATAAACTTCGAAGGCGTTCACCGCGATGGATCCCACGACGGGGACGAACGCGATGGTCAGACTTTTGGTGTCGACCATGACGGTGGCGTTCAAAATGAGCGCCCTTAGCGGCCCGCCCGCCAGTTTCACCACGTCGACGTCATGAAACAGGATTTCATTGTTAGCCGTGATGTTAAACACGCGCTGTCCGGGCATGGTAATCCCCGTTTGAATCTCCGCTAAGTGGATCCAGATGGAGTAGTTCTGGTGGGGCTGCACCGAAAGCGTGTAAGTCAGCGTCACCGACGGGCCAGTCGTGGTCGCAGACTGGTAGATCGCCTGCGGGTAGATATTCGGCGGGTTGTTGTAGTTGCTGATATTCTCCGTGACGCGAATTACGTTCACGACTGAGCCCGGGGCGAAGAGGTCCTGGTCAGTCGCCCAGTACCGGTCRCCGCCCCAGAYGTCGGCGTTGAGGCGAGCGCCGTAGCCGGATTGAGGAGCGCCAGCCGAGATGCGCTTCACGGTGCGCATCACCACGTTCAGATCCGACGATGCGCCCATGTTGTAGGCGTCGATGTAGAGCTGCAGAATTTCCAGCGACGCGATGGAGGGGTTGCCGTGGCCGGAGCTGTGGAAGCAGATGGTGGCCGCGCCGTCGGTGATGTGAAGAAGCGCGTCGGCATATTGGGAGTCCGGTGTGGAGCTCCAGCCGGGGGAGAAAGAGTAGACGAGCGTGCCTTCTAAGGAGACCTCGAACAAGGGCTCCCGGTTAGCGTTGTCGATTTCGCCGAAGGAAAAGAAGAATCTGTCCCCATAGCCAGAACAGAATTGGTGAGAAATAGTGCAAACCGTCAAACAGTGACCGCAATATTGGGATTCAGAGTTGCCAATTCCATCGTCGCGAGGTTCTTCCTGAACTCTTCAACCTTGAAAACTCATCTTCATGTTTTGTCAGTTGAGACTCATTTGCATATTTTCAATGGCATTCCAAACGCTCATCTTCCTGTAATTAGAAAATTAAGAGACATGGGATTTCAAGGTTTCCAACATTATTGCACCTTCTTATTGGTCTTACTTTACCAGAATGTGTTGTTGAGGAATTGATGAGAGGGATCTTTCAAACTCCCCACACATTCCTCCCTTCAATCCCTCAGCATTCTGCTAGTGTTCCCTCTGTTCCAATGATGGAAGTACTCTATATTAGGAAATTTTGCCTCCAAAACTACTCTAAAACCCACTAATGTCGCCCTTGATTTGAGTAGGAAGTCTCAGGTAATTGAATTGCTCCCCGGGGGTGCAGGGGAAATGAACGAACCTTGCCAAGTAGTGGCCGCTGGGCACGCTGATGTTGTAGCAATTCTCCGGWCCATCCGAGACGTCAAAGTAGCGCAATGTATYGAGCTGCGGATTGATTCGGTCGGTGGAGTTGAGAGGCGCGGCTCGGCCGCCGGTGTAGCCGAAGTCTTTGGACCACGCGAAACCGGTGTCGGCCGCAATTGTRTCTTCGGTGGCACCACATGCAATTCGCGCTGCGAATGGACCTGGCAGACCTGGCACCGTSTTGTTGCTCTCTGCAGTCACACATCCGTGAGCAGACAGGCTAACCAATGTAAGCAGCAAATTCGGGAACTACAAACACTGGAAGGACCGCGGATAAAAGTTGCTCAATTGGGGGTTTAAAATTCCGTTGAGGAAATTGGAGATCCCGAGTTCCCGACACTGAAATTGTTTTGGGTCCTAACCTAATTTACGAAAACAATAGCTACAAATGTTAGTAGCCCCTTCAWATAGTAATCCAAAGAGGCTAAACCATCCCTGCTTAGCTCAACCCACGATCCTCCCATTGGAAATCTCAGCCTCCCGGTGTTCAACACAATGACTTGCGACAATCTTACCGTTCTGAGCGGCAACGAGAGGAATCCTACAGACTTCACAAATGATCGCCACCATGACGACGTAAGCGAYACCAGCGAGCGCCATGTTCCCAATCGAATCCCGACTCAAACTCTAACCGACAATGCTGAAGTCAAGATCCTTTCCTTCTATACCATTCCGTGCGAGATTGCCCGTCACGCCTCGATCAGGTTCCTCGTCACCCCAGTACTCTCAAACAGCAAACGTTCTCGAGTAATCAATCCCCGCATCAATCATCACCTTCAGAATTCAGAAATTCGACTCCACTATTCCTATGTCCTGTTCCTCGTGATGAATTGGAGCTATCTCATGAGTTCCACATTACATCTGCAGCTTCTGGATCCCGAACTAAATCCTAATTCTCGCATGCGACATAAACTGCAATTCCAAATTCAACGTTGAAATTTCACCAGAGCGGCTTCCATAAAACTCTATCTACAGTATATAGATCTCTCTCTCTCGTTCCACAATGCTGCAAACTCGAAGCGGACTAAACGTAACAAACCGACTGAAAACCAGCGTTACCGATGCTCAATTTGCCGACACAGCACGGGCACAACACATGACTGCGGCCGTGCAAACTAACAGTGGCATCGGTGTTCGCGCTCCGGCACTGGCAGACGAAGTGGAAAGTAACTTACGAGAGCGCGCGAGTGCAGTTGAAAGTGGCGTGGACTCTCCGATTCCCAAGCACCACTACGCCGAAGGCGGATGCACCTGTAGCGCACACCCGCGTTCACCGCGGCCTTCGTGACTGGACCAGAGTGCGCCGAGGCATGTCTCGATTTCATTCCCGAATATTCCAAACTGCGATTGGACTTGGTGATGCCAWGTCAAGCGTYGGGCGGCTGAGGGAAACCGGATATGTAMGASWTGCATAGATGCTGGGGAGGGGGARTTGCCAATTCCGGCGCGATTGCGTATGATTCTACAGTGCGCGGGTGCATTATGAAYGGGGCATTAATGGCGTCGTCTCGATTTAGTATTGCTTTTGTTAGTTGAGATGGGGCATGCGAGCTCCTTCGTTCATTTGGAAAGGTGGAAGGGGTGCATGATGTGGACGGCCAGGGTGAGTGAACTGACCCCCACATTGCCCCTTTCCTTACCCCTGGGAAAACACTGAAATTCTTTCATCTGCCTCCTATGACAAAATTTGCAAATTCTGAATTCATATTTGCAATCAGAGGCCCCAAATTAGCTAGGGAGTGTGAAGAAATACAAAATAAATGCGGCACAAAATAGGGGGCATTTTTTACATTTACCCTGTGACAGGGGCAATGAGGGGGTCAGTTCACCCTGGCCGATGTGAACCCCCAGCAGGGATGCAGGGGGCGAGTCTGTAGTACACCAACGAGCCCAATGCGGAGGTGGTTTGCCCCCGTGTTTTAACCCTAGGAAAACACTGGAACTTTTTATTTCTCATGCATAAATTTTTTTGCAATTTTTGAATTCATATTTGCAATCAAAGGACCCAAATTAGCTAGAAGACGAGTTAATCACAAAACTACGACAGCATAAAATAGGGGGGGCTCTTTTTCTGCATTCACCCATTGTTACACCTCCGCATTCGGCTCGTTGGTGTACTATAGACTCGACCGATGCAAGGTAAGGTTAAGCCACCCAATTAAGGTCCAATTACCAACCATTAAATTGACGTATTTCGGTATTTCCAACCAAGGCTAGAATATTTTTTTTTCTTGTTTTCAAAGTTGGGACTAAAAGTTCATTACACATGTTTCAACTTAGTGCTCTAAAAAGTAGGAAAAGATGAGAGGAAAAGTATTTTTTTGAGTGATCAGAATTGGAAGACTCTAGTGATGGGCAATGCGTCCGGCACACTTTTTGCCTTTGAAAATTCATAGTAATTTCAATTCATGTGATAAAAGTACCAAATGTTTTGCGATTCCCATCCTTTCTATCATTGCAACTATGAAAATATTTGCTTTGTGTTGCACTACACCAAATCATTAATCATGTCTAGAATTGCTTAAGTGATTGGTTATGGGTGGCTCGACCTTAAATACGCCACATTGAGAAACTTTATGAATTGAGTGTACTACGGGAGGCAACCCATTTCCAGTGACCAGGGTGAACTCACCCCCTCATTGCCCCTCCAAGAAGGTAAATGTAAAAATTGCCCCCTATATTGTGCCGCATCAATTTTGTATTTCTTCATGACCCCTTGCTAATTGAGGGGCCTTTGATTACAAATATGAATTTAGAGTTTGCAAATTTTGTCATATGTGGAAGATAAAAGAATTCTAGTGTTTTCTGAGGGATAAAAAAAGGGACAATGTGGGGGTCAGTTCACCCTGGCCATTTCAAATCACCCCCACATTTCCAATCAATAGACTATTGTCTTTTCATGAAGTTATGGCGCAATCCTAGAGTAGTTGTGGCTCACGATGGTTGCAAGGCTCTCATTATTGCAATCAGCCCTTGGTTGATTTTGCGATTAGCCTATGGTCAGAAATAGAAAGGTCTATATCACCATTATAGGTTAAAGAGAATCTTCTACTAAAAAATAACTAGTAATTTCGTTTTATATAATAAAATTTTGGAAAAATATGCAATCCTTCCAAACTCTATTGTTGTACATGGGAAAAATTCCACATTCAAAAAATTTGCGCTCCAAATATGCATGATTGCTTATTTGATCAGAAATGGGTTGCCTCCCCTAGTTCATTTTGTTAACCCTTTCGATCCGGAGGCCATTTTTCTATCAAAAACGACTCAAAATTGTCATTTTTGCTTCGTTCATCCAAGAAAGAAAAGAAAACATTGTTTTTTTCAAAATCTAGTTGTAAGAGCTTATACTTCACTTGTCTGAGATCATGTGGTAAAAATCTCATGAAGTTTGATCGTCCGGATTGAAAGATATGAGCATTCATAGTTGAAAAAAAGAAGTTTTTTAAACAATGGCTTACAATTTCAAATGACTTTCAACTGCCCTTTATAGAAAAAATTTGCACTAAAGACTTTGAATTAAAAAAAATTATATTGAAGAATTGAGTCAAGAGTTTAGGTCAAAAATTTTAAAAAAAAAAAACTTGATTTTCATTCTTTAAAAAATTGTTAAGTAGAAGTAGGTTCAAAATTGAACAATAAACAAAATTGTTAATAACTCTAGGATGGGACTGAAACACAATAATCCCAATGATAAGATTATTCCAGCAAGCAGACTTAACCCTGTCAAATAATTTTTTTTGAAAAACTATGAAAAATGCATTCAGAAATGAAATCTATAAATTATTTTTTCAAGAAGATGCTCTAATTGCCCAAAAAATAAGATTGTCCATAACTTTCACATGAATCAAAGCTCCCCATGTGTACAAAATTACAATCTATAAGAAATTAATTTGTTTAATTTTTGTTCAATTTCTTTTGTGTGAGATTGTTTCTACCCGCCATACCTAAAAATAGGATTTTTCTGTGTCATATCTTTTGCTCTCAATCACCAATTAAAATAAAAATTATATTCCCATAAACCTAATGTGTTTTCCTATCTTCACAAAAAAATTCAAAAAATCATGATAAATATTGAGACCGTAGGCGCCTGCCCGAAATCCATTTTGTCTCCCAAAGGGACAATGGGACTGTAGGGGTTAAATTAGCCAACTAAAGCTCCTAAAATAAAACAACCAAGCACTTTATATTAGCTCGTGGAGCTCTATCCAAGCCTCTAGCCCCCCTCCAACTTCCAACTCTTGTTTTCCTCTTGTATAAAGTTGGAGGGCCTAGACATATGCAAGAGACTTAAATATATGAAGAATGAAAAAAAATTATTAGGGAGTCACCAATTTTGCTTTGTGTTGGAGATCTGAAAGTTACATTGCCCAAATTTGAAAGTTGCGCTAAGGTAGGCGAACCTATACCAACCGTTGACCTAATACCACCCAAATGTAGGGTTGTCATTGATCCTAGAATGAGAATCTATGACAGTAGTACATGGTTTATTTTCACTTATTGTGAAGTTAAGGCATGTACTTTTGTCATAGATTCTCATTCTAAGATCAACAAGGGTCCCACATTCGGGTGGTATTGGGTCAATGGTTGGAATTGGGTTCGCCTACCTTAGTCATGAGCGTGGTGAATGGAAACATATTGCCCTTTCTTAAATGTATAAGTCCTTCCAATCCTTTGACAAGGTAAGGAGCTTCAAATGCTCAATGGAAATAGGCTCTAACGATGCATGCGTGCCTCATGAGTAACTATCCCTCCACTATCCCTCCAAAAGATGGGTACACCCTTGGTTTGCATTAGTTGCCCTCCTCCCTATCTCAAAAAATGTACAAGCCGTTGATTGTTTTTAAAAAAAATGCTTACCTTTGAAATCGCCGTTGATTTCTCAAAAAATCACAAACCGTTGATCTTGTGAGATTTAATCTGAGCCATCCAAATACAAATATGGATAGGGATACAAAATGAATATTAGATATGGATACAATATCATATACAAATACATAGTGAATACAAGATATGGATGTGGTATAGATATGGATCTAGTATTGAATATGGGTACTAAATACGGATATTGGATACAGGATTAATTGTCCCATATTGATTGTCAATTAAAGTGGTTTCTCAAAATTATAAGGTGGGGGGAAGTAGGGGAGGAAGGGGTATGAAAAACTTAAAACTTAAAATTTAAAACTTAAAATTATTTTGAACGCAATGTGAGGCCTCATTGTACCTCTGCTTCACTATGTGTTCTATGCGTTCAAAATACATAAACACATAGCTATTGGTCTGAATATTGATGTGCTAGCATGGAAAACAATTTTGGAGGATGTGGCTCACTTGGTAGAGTGTTGCAGAGAACCATTATAGTAGCAAAAAATATTAATTTTCAAACTCACCATATTTGTTGAATGGTAAAAGAGCAAACCAAGCTCTTCCAATAGCAACACATACGAACACAATGTAATGTGATCTATAGAACATATCTTCTTGCTACAAATGACAATTTAGAGTTCTTGGAGCTATGGTTTTTGAAGGTTTTGTAGCTAAATTTAGAATTCTCTTGAGCGGGATTAAAATGATTGTCTTTGGAAGGTGATGAGCTCATTAGTTTCTCTTGGCTTACATATTATGAGATTCACTTAGAGTAATTTACCTCGAAGAATTAGAAGATTGAACTTGAGCAAGTTTGTAATGTTGTGTATATAGTTGCAAGCACATTTATTTAAGCAATTCTTTGAACACTTATAAACACTTGCATTGATTATTGTGCACTTTACATTTCTATAATTGCATTTTGCCAATTTCATTGAAAATGCTGATGTCTAGTGAATGTAAGGCATGACTTTAAATCCAAGCAAGACCGGACATTGTTGCTGCAACCCAACTTCCGTACTTGTTGTGAAGAGTAATTGTAGTTATTATGAGTTCAACAAAAACAAATAAGAGTCTCCTACAAGCTCATAGAATGTTGGTTATTCCTCTTTGGAACAAGTTTAACAACATTGGATTTTGAGATCAACCACCATTCGGAAGAAATTGAACCTTCTAAGAGGCTGTGAGTTTTTTTACTATTAGTATAACTAAGTTTGTTGAAGAGCTCAAGAAAAACAATGTTCATGTTGGCAATAGAGGCGCCTTGTAGGCATAGATAATTTCAACTTTGGGGATTCAAAATTTCCATTTCTAAATTGATTCTAACAATTTGCAAGTTTGATTATGAGGACTATTACTAAATTAATTAAAAGTGAACAGAAGCTTGTCTCCATGGAAGTTGGATGGGCTTGGAAAAAAAATTTGAATTCAAAAATGTTGATCCAGAAAATCCAAGAAATTCCGATGTAGCTTGTTAAAAAGCTAAATGAGGACACACATGACAAATGTCGAATTGATTCCTTGTAAAGCCTGTTGTAGCCTCAAAGAAATCAATATAACTTCTTGTAGCTTTACACTAGACAGAAGTCAAATTTTTCTCAATAATTACACCAATATGCGAGTAGATAAAACTTTTTCTCACCAAGTTATTTACACTATGAAGCAACCTCTTAGAGGGTTCATTTTTTATACTTATAGATGTACTATAATGTGATCTTGAAAGGACATAGCTTTCCTTCATTATTTATTTGATGCTAACCCTAGAGGACATGACTTTCTTTAATTTATTGTTTGGAGTGATTGATTCTTATCAAGTTGGGGACTTTTAAAGTGTCAAATTGTCAATGAGATACCTTTGAAAATTTGGAAAAAGAATCAATGCAAGTGCGTGACGGAGAAGATGGTATGAGAGTTGTTGTACAAAAAAATGGTTGTATACTTACAAGTAAGAGTGGCTCTAGGTCCAAGTGAGTTTGCCAAATTATAAGAAGCACACGCTATGGCTTATGATTATGATCAAATGCCTCACTTTCTTCTCACCATGGCAAATGAACACTCTACAAAAACTTGATACTTATGCAATCTCTAGCTGAAGATATAGTGCATTGTACTTCTACGGACTTGCCCATGTACCATTTTGAAGTGAAGGAGACACTTGGAAATATTACAAACAACATCACGTACCAATGTGCATTCATATGGTCATCTATCTATCGAAAAATTTGCCAAAAGAGTTCAAGAAAATAGAAATTAGTCCAATACTCAATTGATTGTAGTTCTAACAACTAATGATGGAGGCATGAATATGCATGAAGCCACCAAAAATTCCACATACCATGAACATTCTTTAAAGAGCATTTGTATTGTAAAACGCCATTCTAGGCATCATAGAGCAAAGGAAATCAATTTTTGGATAGATGCTATCATGTTTTATAACAAATTCAATAAAAAATGCAAAATCCATGTGGAAAATAGGTAAGTAGTCATCTTAGCCCATTATTGCATTGCCAAAATCCTAAACTTGGGCTTACAACTCTCTATGTAATTCTTTCCAAATTGTTGTCCTCTAAAAATATAGAACAAAGCTATAGCTAACCCTTTGCATTGACACATACTAAAACAAAGAACCATTCACGTTGGTCTAGAATAATACAATGAATTTGACGTACTTCCTTTTCTAAAGCCATGATCGCCTTTCTTCCATCCTTCCCCATTTGTGTCCCTTGCTTATCGCAATTTCAAATTTTGGAAGGTGATAAATGGTGTTTGTCATGAAGAGCTTGCAAGTTTTTAACATTATCTTTGCACAATCCTTTTGCCCTTGCAAACTATAGGCTTGTGACATTGATTTGCAAACTAAGTTTGGGGTGTCTACACATCCGCTGTGGGCAAAAGATTCCATTGCAAAATGGTGTTCCATGATTCATGGTACGTAATCTCTCTCACTTTGAGCTTCAAAGTTGCGGGTGACAATCTATGCCTCCGCTTAGCTATGTACCCTAACGACATTGCTAACTAATCCTTCTCCTCCCAACTTAAGATCTAAAATTAAAACCTTTTCTTCATTCTTTGTTTATATTGTTTGTTGCCAAGAGTTAAAGTCCAAAATTGGATGAGAAATCCTTTAGGTCCCTCAAAAATATTCTCATGGCATTCAATCATAGTGAATCAAGTGATGGCCCTTGGAATCATACTTCATCCTAAGTTTAGTAAGCTTTATATTCCACTTGGTGATTCATTAATCAACTATTTATAAGGTACACTTGGTGAGCATAGCTTGGAGGATGAAAATTTGATGAATCTTCAAAAATAGATGTCAACCTTTACACTATAACAAAACATGGTAAAAAAAAACTGTGCGTAGTACACGTTTTTGTGCAGCCCCACTATGCGCATAGTCAACTTCTTTTACAATTTTTGACTGCAATTCTGATCTTTTTAGAGTGCTGCACTGATGATGCCCTTCTACTCTAACCTTAATCTTCCCCTCTGTTCAAGCGGTGCAAATTAAAGTATGCTTAGCCAACCATGGAGCGCCATGGGAAAGGGACATCCCCAACCACTATTTTGGTGATAGGGCTGCATTCTTCCATGGTTAAAGTCAATTGGATCTACATTCTTAGGCATTGATTTGAATATTATTGAGTTTTTAGGATAATGCTAACCTTGTTTACTTGAATTTTTTTTGTTTATTGTTGGTCTAATGTTGGTCTCTTGTTTAATTCATGTTGGAATAGGGAGTGATCCGGAATTGTGTGTTGGCGATTCAACGAGAGTTATTGGAAGGTGACCTATTGCGTGACGTGCTTCGACTGGGACCAAATGATCTTGAAGGAATTGTGAGGATGTTGAAAGATGTTTTGCAACGGACTTTTGTCACCGCTCCACCAAGCCAAAGAGAAAGAGCATTGTAGACCAATTTGGATTTCATCCATAAATTAAAAGTTATTTAGAGATTGATGTGTAAACATGGTTCCATTGGGGTTGTTCAAAAGCCACATATTTAGTGTAAGAATTTTGTAGTCCTTTAGACATGCTCATCGAAGTTAAGTTTTTTTTGTAGATAGATGTTATTTTTCTCAAATTAATTTAAGTTAATTCTACACTCCTTCAAAGTTCAAAGATTATTAGTGGTGTGAAAGGCTTCTAAAACTCTCAAACAACATGCATCCAATCCATCTTATTTCATCACTATCATTGTTTTTATGACACAAAATTTTTTAGTGCATTTCATTGTCAACTTCCGAAAATACTAAGGTCATTGCTTCCATTTTTATGTGCAAGACAACTTCAATCTATATGCATATATCTAATTTCATAAGACTCCATTTCCATGCTTTTTTTGACCAAATAGTATACAAACAACATCACCACCTAACATGGATTTATAGGCCAACTTCTAGCTTGAAAACGGATAAGGCATCATCCACTTTTCAAGTTGCGGGAATGTGGATAGACCTTCTTGTGATCTCTTAAAAGACCAATTGAAAGGAAAAAATGCGCTAAAGAAGGTGAAGATTGGAGGTAAAAATCAAGATTGTGTATATTATTGTAACTAGATGAAATTGAAGTCGCTTGCAAATTTCTTTCTTGGGGATCATCCACTTTCCAAGTTGTGGGAATGTGAATAGACCTTCTTGTGATCTCTTAAAAGACCAATTGTAAGGAAAAAATGCGCTAAAGAAGGTGAAGATTGGAGGTAAAAATCAAGATTGTGTATATTATTGTAACTAGATGAAATTGAAGTTGCTTGCAAATTTCTTTCTTGGGGATTCTAGAACATACTTGACAACAATAGTCCGGGTTTTTTCTCAGAGTTGTATCAATCAAATAGATTGATAGATTGAAATAACTCTARAAATCTGAAATTGATGCTCGAAAGTCTAAAAAAATGTTGAAAGATGCTAAATTTTTTATCATAGTCATACATTATAGTAAACAACATTGAAGAAAAAATTCATGATGGCTTCAAGAAACCAACTTCATTTATAAATGAAATTGTCATCAAGTAATCATCATACTCATTATTGTTTATCAATTCCATGGAAAATAACTTTATTTAGTTATGATTTCCTGTTGTAGTGCCATCATATTTCCCATGCCCCATGTCCTATATTCTTAACTGACAAATTAATGAAATGATTGCAATGCAAGTTTGCCTATGCATTATTATTATATATATTAAAAAAAAATTCATCATAATTTAAAGGGCCAAAAAAAAAAATTCAAACACAGGGTATCTTGTGGTTACAAAACTAAAGTTGGTTATAGTTAATGCATGATCTTTCTAATTAGATGCTACTAGGCGGCTTGCCCTGTAAGCGCCGCGACTTTCTTCTCCCTTCTCCTCCTCTCTCTCTCCCTCTTTTTCTTTCTTGTTGTTTTTTTGTCCTAGGTCGCTTGTGGCTAGGGCCTTGTATTTTATCATTATTGCAGTAAAGGTAACCTTCCCTTGTGTCAAAAATAAAATAAAATTAGATGCTATTGAGAAATTAGTGAAGTCAAATGAAAAAAAATTCAATTCAATAATGGCAAAGATAGTTAAATTCATTGCATGTGTCACAAATGTTAATTCTAAGTGCCCAAGGCACGCAAATGTGGTGTCGACAAAACTTTGAAGTTGAAGAAAACCTAATTAAATTTCTATTTTTAGTAGTTGTATTTTGGTAAATGACTATTAAGATCTAGCTTTAGCATCAAAAATACGATCTGGAAAATAAATGACTATGATTTTTCTACTCAAGATTTTGTGCAAGGGTACGCTATGTAATCTTGACTTTTGCTAGTCTTGATCTTATGTGCATCCTCTTGCATTCTCAATAGCCATGTCTCTTGAATCTTATTTTTTAATTAGTGGGGCCAACTTGAGTGTCTCTGTAGCTTGCTTTTGAAATCCACATTGGGCACTTAGGGATTAATTATGCTTTTCACAGTATGATCAATGAAATTGGCTTAAAATAATACCAACAAAATTGTGGACAATCATTTCAGGATGGAGGGAACTCGTATAAATCCGATTCCATGGCTGTGGAGTGGTGGGCTTGGATTGTTCTTCAATCTTGAGCAGACTCTGCTTCTTGGGCAGCTTGAGAATGATGGTGCCAAAATGTGGGTGCAGTGGGTGGAAACAAAGCAAGCAACAGCGCGGGTTCCTGTTTTCAAAAGTGGCTCCGTGGGTCTCAAGAGCAGCGAGCTCCTGGACAAGCTGCTACAAAACATGAGGCATTCATACTACAGATAATTGTAGAGCTTTCTTCCAATCTTGACCTGCAATGCAGACCTTGGTTCTTGGAGGTACTGTTTACAATAACACATTGTCCATAACATACGATCATTATAGTTAACATTTTCTATTAACATGATTGAATTTTGTAGTAGCATTTATCAAATTTCAAATAAGCTCAAGGGCAGCCTATGTACTTAGTTCGTGGTCTCAAGGGAGTGGAATCTGATCTAAGTCCTTTTGTGTAGATAAACGCGTCAAGAGAAAGCCTCGCAAAATTTTGTACCTGGAGTTTCATTCAATACTCTTAAGTAGTTTAACCATCGGTGGAGAACAAAAGAGTCTTGGGAGTTTATTTGTAACAAATCATTTTGGGGTTTTTTCTTTCACTTGGCAGGCAGCATTTGAGTGTCTCGGTAATGAAGCGAGACTAGAGATGGAATGCAGTGCTCATGCACATAAGATGTGTGCAAGAGCAGGCATTATAACTCAGGGATTTGCAGTTCTCATAGGTTAGACTCAAGAGGTGCATGCATAGCTGCACTACCACCTTCACACAGCAGATCATACAAAAGGTGAATTGTGTCATAAACTTGTTTTGCCATTGAAATTGTAGCTCCCTGGTCACATTTTGCCTCATTTGACATCCTTGGCCTCAGTGGAAGAGTAGCTGTGAATCACCTTACCTCTCTCTTTGAATTTACNTCAAGATTTTGTGCAAGGGTACGCTATGTAATCTTGACTTTTGCTAGTCTTGATCTTATGTGCATCCTCTTGCATTCTCAATAGCCATGTCTCTTGAATCTTATTTTTTAATTAGTGGGGCCAACTTGAGTGTCTCTGTAGCTTGCTTTTGAAATCCACATTGGGCACTTAGGGATTAATTATGCTTTTCACAGTATGATCAATGAAATTGGCTTAAAATAATACCAACAAAATTGTGGACAATCATTTCAGGATGGAGGGAACTCGTATAAATCCGATTCCATGGCTGTGGAGTGGTGGGCTTGGATTGTTCTTCAATCTTGAGCAGACTCTGCTTCTTGGGCAGCTTGAGAATGATGGTGCCAAAATGTGGGTGCAGTGGGTGGAAACAAAGCAAGCAACAGCGCGGGTTCCTGTTTTCAAAAGTGGCTCCGTGGGTCTCAAGAGCAGCGAGCTCCTGGACAAGCTGCTACAAAACATGAGGCATTCATACTACAGATAATTGTAGAGCTTTCTTCCAATCTTGACCTGCAATGCAGACCTTGGTTCTTGGAGGTACTGTTTACAATAACACATTGTCCATAACATACGATCATTATAGTTAACATTTTCTATTAACATGATTGAATTTTGTAGTAGCATTTATCAAATTTCAAATAAGCTCAAGGGCAGCCTATGTACTTAGTTCGTGGTCTCAAGGGAGTGGAATCTGATCTAAGTCCTTTTGTGTAGATAAACGCGTCAAGAGAAAGCCTCGCAAAATTTTGTACCTGGAGTTTCATTCAATACTCTTAAGTAGTTTAACCATCGGTGGAGAACAAAAGAGTCTTGGGAGTTTATTTGTAACAAATCATTTTGGGGTTTTTTCTTTCACTTGGCAGGCAGCATTTGAGTGTCTCGGTAATGAAGCGAGACTAGAGATGGAATGCAGTGCTCATGCACATAAGATGTGTGCAAGAGCAGGCATTATAACTCAGGGATTTGCAGTTCTCATAGGTTAGACTCAAGAGGTGCATGCATAGCTGCACTACCACCTTCACACAGCAGATCATACAAAAGGTGAATTGTGTCATAAACTTGTTTTGCCATTGAAATTGTAGTTCCTTGGTCACATTTTGCCTCATTTGACATCCTTGGCCTCAGTGGAAGAGTAGCTGTGAATCACCTTACCTCTCTCTTTGAATTTACTAATGTTAAGGCTGCCAATATTAATATCGATTCTGCTGTTCAACTTCTTCCAAGTTTCCAGATTACTCAAATGAGTGGTACTTTTCTCAAGGTCGTGAGTGGGCAAAAAGTTCCTTTCAAATCAGGATTATCTGATTACTTTTTCCAAAAAAATTAACTTTAAGTTTTGTCTGTATAATTAAGGTAGGAGGTCCTAAAATGGAGCACGTTCTAAAACCAATCAAGCTCTGGAGGTACATTTTGCACTCTCCAATGTACAAGCAATCTACATTTGAGGAGGTGATCAGTTTTAGAGCCCATTGAAATGCACTTTTCTGCAACTTCAAAAATTCATAATTAATTCCACAAAGCTCCAAAAAAATATGAAACGACTTGGGTTACATGACAATTCCACTTGTCTTTCAAGAAAAATTTACTAAAAATTATTTCAAGCAGTTTCACCTTGCCAAAATTCAGCTTCAGCCCTTAGATGGGTGCTTTATGGACCTCCTACCTTACAATGGGTTTTTTTTGTGACTCTCCTTTGTTTTTGTTTTTATTTGTGCTGCTCTTTGATTTGTTCTCATCAATACCTCACTTGGAGTTAAGGATTTCTTTTTTGGCGTCTGAGTTCTGTCTTTGGTTTACCTCATTTCAGTTCATTCTGATGTCCATGTGGCGCAGGCAGAAAACCGATGGAGCACATTACTACTGCTAACCTGGGTGGTGTGCTTTTTTAATGCCCTTGGAGCACTGATTTTGAGTCTAAGCTTACAAGGTAGTGTGCTCTAAAAACGACTATTTTAAGAGTGGATTGCCTTTTTCCAGGAAGCTAAAACTCCTTGAAACAATTTTTGATAAATTTTAATAGGAAGAAAAATGGAATTGGCATCAAATCCAAGTCCTTTCAGATTTTTTTTTGAACCTTTGAGGAATTAGATACAAATTATTGAAGTTGAAACACAATAGTCACTAAAAGCGACCACCTCTTGAAATGTACAGTTCATTGAAGGAAGTAAAATGTACGTTAGTGTCATGATTGTTTTTAGAGCACAGTTGCTTTTAGAGCATCCTACCTTATAGTGAGCTGGAACTTGAAAGTCTAAGCTTACTTACCTAACCATGAAGCATGAAGTCTCAACACCAACCAGCATGAAGTCTCTGCCAGAGTTCTGTACATTTTAAGAAGTAAGTTAAGGTAATAACAGAAGAAAGAAAGACTAGTTTTTTTTTTTAAAATTTTGAAACGAGCATGTCGAAGAACACACTGCAAGGGGTTTCCGTCATTTTAAGAAGTAAGTTAAGGTAATAACAAAAGAAAGAAAGACTTCTATTATGACTGTTTATCCACTAAAAGTGAATGGCGCATTTTCCTGTAGTGGTTTATGCAAAACTAGGTCACTACGAGCTCATCCTTTTTACAAATCAATGCACATTGATTCCAACTGAAGTCAAAATGAGTCAAAATCTAATAAAACAAATTAGGCATATGAAGAGATGAAGTTGGGTAAGCAAGTGTAATCCTCAAATTCTTGCCAATGTTTATATCAAATACAAATTGTAATGCAATTTGTCAAAACTTGATGTGACAAATAGGGTCATGTTTTCATCCTATTATTTCATTCAATTATTTCATAATGCCCTATTTCTAGTATTCTATGCGTGTGTGATTGCCTGACATTATGCTAAATCCTAATGGCATCTCAAAAATTCCTTGCAAACTTCTCAATGGAACTCTAATGTTGTTTGATGTGCATTGTAGCAACAAACTACTTGCTAGATGATTAGTTAGAATCACTCRAAGCATTGATTTTTGAGGCATTGTATCAGCGAACTAAACAAATTGGTTTGGACAATTTCAGAGCTAATTTAATCATAAGTTAAAGGTTTTCTTTCTTTTTCAATTTTAACAATTGTTCAGTGAGTTTTGCAAGCAACGGAGTGGCTCAAGCTTGATTGATTGAATTGCCATCAAATTGAAGGCCACTAATCAATCACAAATATCACATGGGCAACAAGTGGTTGCATTGTGGTAGGTGTTGTAGCATGTCTTTTGAATCAAGGTTTGATTAGAGTTGTCCCGCTAGTGGATCATTAGCCACATTTTAATTTTGATCTATTTTTCAAGTTTTTTGGTAAGTATTGAGGAATAGTTTGTTTTTGTGTGTGCAAGTTGTTGAGGTGGATCATTGCAGTGACACAGTGTTTTGTAAAATATAAAGTTATAATGGAAGAAAGATACATGGTCATTCTCTTATTGTAATATTTTTGGCAATTCATCTACCAAAACAACATTTTGTTGATTTTCAAGACACTATTAACTTGAAGGAGCATCTACAAAGAGATTTTATAGTGGTGTGTTATATAAGTGCCCGTCTCCTTAAAATTGACCCTATAAATAGCTATATAATAGATACTAGATGATCATTAACCATTGAATGAATAAAAAAAATCCATTGCAAGAGCCAATCATTATCTTTCATTTCCTCTCATATCTGTACAAGTTGCAAGTGGATGGATTTGGAAGACCTATCGTCACACATAGGTGCCTATGCCCCAAATCTTTGAAATTTCATATGTAATTCAAAAATGCTTGGATAAATATGAAATCACTTGTGTTAAGTTCCACATCCATTTTTTTCTCTAAAAAAATGAGCCAGAGATATTTTTGTCCATGGAAATCTATGAGAATGGTTGACCAACCCTTAAATGGTTGTTTTTAGAGCAAGTACTACCTTACTTCAACATTGGAAGCTTAATTTTTGTTCAATACATTTGATCCAAATGCAAGAATACATCTCTATGCAAATTTTCTAGAATATATTGCTTGGAGAAGCAACAAATGGCATCTTTGACATAGAAACTTGAAATCATCAACAATTAATCATCAATATTTTAAATGTTCCTCCCACAAAGTTAGAAAGACTTTGTTGACAATGTTGTTGCATTCAATAAAAAAAATTGCTCATTTAAGTATTTATGAACATTTGAGAGATGCAAAATTGGACTACCAATCATTTTTTTGAGAAATCTAAATCCTGTAGAAAGGCTATATATGTAATGGAACTCGATTATATTTGCCTTGGCATTTAAAGGCATGCAATCATTGTTGAAATTGCTATTGGTATTCTCTACTTTCATGCAAGAAATATCTCTACTTTGTGCAAATCTTTGGAACACATCTATATTGTTGTAGCGTTAAGTACAATGTACTATTTACTAACTAGTGKATACAATAATAACATACTCTTGCATATTTTCAATGGCATTCTAATTACAACCAAGAGATTATACTGAAATAGTATTGAAAYTRTAATTCCTAGTCCATTAATCCAYTGYATACAAAMCAACATGGCTACATATTAGAGGATATAAAATGGTTGATGGTATATACTAAATGATCTATGTATTTCATTTCTATAAGATAATATGKTCACTTGGTATCTTTTTATGGAATTTATAATAAACTTGGATTCTATTGAATTAAAGGAAATCCTATTGTCGAATAGTGTAGGTGTACAAATTGCATCTTTACTATATTGAATGAGGAAATTCCAATGGTAACATGATATTATTGTCATCAATGGATACAAGAAAAATCTACACCTAAGCAACATTGTCACTTTATACAACTATGCACACACCTCACAACAAATATTCTCTTAAAATTATGGAAACATGTTGTTGKTTGGTTGCATGAAAAGAAAGCTTTGTCAAAACTTTAAATCACTAAATCAATGCACTAACACYCTAGCCCGTCTACAGCATATCACYTTCTRTAACAAGTCAAYCGTATTTSCAAGACAATGCAAAATTACCATTGTAATGAGGCTAAATTGCTTCATCACTTGAGCCTATTTTTAGCTTTAGTATTGTTGCAAAATCTCTAATAGAATTGAGGTGCAACTATCAAATTGTTGCAATCAAATGTTTCATACTATCTATTGAAGAATAAAAATRTCTTTTTCACCTATATTCAAACACTCTCTTGGTATTTAAGATTATTACTTTGGTTAGCAAATTTCAGAGTGCCAAATATAAGTTACAACTGTGGAAGTTAGGAAGAAACATTAATCTATGTTATTATATCGTGTAAGCCCCATCAAAAGTCCTTTTTTGGCCATAACATTTGCACAATACCAAACCACTTCCAAACTTCTCAATATTTTAATATTTAAAAAATATTGTATTATTTATAAATAATCAAAATCAATAATCAAAATAAGTTACAACTAGTTTSAAAAGGATGTACAAAACAACATTATTTCATGGGCAGATGTCCAAGACACAACAATTATTGGCTTATTTGAACAACTCAAACTCTTGACATTTTGAGTTTGTAGATAGTAAGAGACATAACTTTATTAAAATAGAGTGTCTTGAGAGTCCCATGGTGTCACATTAGTGAAGATAATTCTTCATACTATGGTCCACAATTCTTTAGCAATCTTTAATTCAAGATTTTCTACAATTAAAGGATCTTTGATTCATGAGAAGCAAAGGGGCCCTACCATGAAGATCAAGAACGTTGTAGAGTGAGAAAGAGCATTTGAGTAAATCCATTGATATTATTTTTTGAATGCAACCTCTCACATTTTTTTCTTGAAAACTACAAYAGAAACCATTGCAAAGGCTCTTAATAGGAGGTGCTAGAGCAAGGTGTCTCTCCTCAATTTGAAGAGAAACACCAATCATATTACTAAAATAATAACTCCCTTTAATGAAATCAAAAATGCTACCATTAATACTTGGGGCTCGTGCTTGCTATGGGACGCATTCATTGTATCACATATTAGTAAAATTTTGATATATTTGAATAGAATGCATGATAATGATTTCAATAAGTCTTTAAAACAATTATTTTAAATATTTTGTAAGAATATATTCAATCATGCATACATAGAAATTGTATTTTCACACAATGTGATATTACAGAAATAGAGTAGCAGTTTGCAATCACTTTTGCAATATCACTTTTTACAAAAGGTGATATTATAGAAATAATGTAGTTGTTGCAATTAAGGTGATATTAAAGAGGTAGCAAAAATCCATTGCTTCTCTTGACTTTACACTTCTTTGCACTTTTATGATTTTGTGCTTTTGTGAATTTTGAGCTTTCATGATTTTAATTTTCTATTGCTACTACCAAATGATTTTGAGAAATTTATTCAATTGAAGCAATTTTGGATTCCACAACAATTAAGCTGTTCACAAAGTTTTTGAGATTTATAAGTTCTTCTTTTCAATTCTTCGATTTGCGTTGTTATTTTTTGAAACAATGGAGTCAAATACCTAATGCATTCTAATGTATGTGTATCTTTCATAGTATTCACCATTGCATATGTTTCATTCATCATTCAATAAATTTCTATTGTACATTTCAATATATGCTTGCTTGTAAAGAAAATTATACAAAGATTTTAGTCATTTTTATTTGAAGATTTATTGAGATTTTTGTTCTACATTCTATCTAATACATAGATATTCTTATAAAAGTCTAATGATGAACGCATAGCATAGCAACCGCCAACCGCTAGTACACCCCTAAAATTCTAGTTATTTTCAATACAAATTTTACCCACATGARGGTTTGATTTTGAGAATAACCATATAATCTTGAAGGTTGTGATGGTATATTTCATCAAATGGAAGAAAAAATTGGTTCATACAGCTTAACCTTAGAAGGACAAGATATATCACTAAGGAGGTCACCTAAATATGATCCAATTTTTGAACCAAGAGGTCCATTCTTCATTTCTACAATGATCTTGAAAGTCAATCATCTCTCATTGAGAAGTGCTGACTTCAACATTCTTACAATAACATCCATCAATGATGAAATCTTGAATGGAATCCCTAAAAAATTATTGTAAAGTTGTATTCATTTTTTCACAAATAGAACTATAATGCATGTACAAAAACACTTCAAAAGAAATATTAGCTCTTTCGTGAACACGTTTATATTCAAGAATATTATACTAATCACAAATTGAAGTTGAAAGCAATGGAGGGATGATTCATTGTTGCAATTGAGTTGGAGGTGATTTTAGATCATCTTACACAATGTACCCAAAAGAGGCGTCCCACCACCTGGTTTGCATTAGTCCCCCCTCCCCCCCTCTCTCTAAAAAATCATAGGCCGTTGATTTTTTTCTTAAAAATTACGCTCCCTCCCTGCCGTTGATCTTCATACGGGTACTAATACTGGGATACAAATACTGGGATACGAATATTGGGATATGATACGGATACGGTAAGCATACCAAAACAAATTAATCCATATCGATTGTCATGTAAACTGTTATGTTTCCAAAAATATAAGAGTGGGGGATACTAGGGTTTCCAAATTGTTTTCACATTGGATTATTTTTCATACCCCTCCAATAAAATTGGAGGGGTTATGAAAAATAATCCAATCGGAAAGTTTTGGGTACATTGTTACAATGTACCCAAAAGAGGCAGTCACTACCTATCCCCACAAGTTGGAGGTGATTTTAGATCATCTTACACTATTCAAAAGCGAGATCGTTCTAAATGATATTTTATGGAGGGCTTCTTCAAATGTCTCGAAGGTCATTTTGCCAACAATTTTAGGGTTCAAAGTGCCTTAATCCCTAAATGTCCGAGGCCATTTTTGAGCTTTCAGAAATTTGCTCTAATTTGAACAAAAGGCATGTTGTTAAGTTGCATCAATTATTTTTGAATTGTAACTATACAAATTCAAACTAGACATGTTAGGGATTACGTAGGAAAAGAAATACAACAGCATCACTTATGGATTGAAAGATTATAATGTTTGATCATGAGGGTGTCAAAACTCCAGAAGTGATTTGAAATTTTTCAATTGCAATCCTCTTTTCACATGTCAAATCTGAAAATTTTGTCACTAAAAAATATGAAATTAAAGGGCCTCACATGCATAATCCCAATCAATTTATGGCTTCTCAAAATCTACTCTATAATTTTTTTAAATGAATTTTTTATGTGATTTTTTTCTCTAAATTCTAGTGTATTTGAGGCTCATTTCCAAGAGCCCTCAACACTACGGAAAGTCAAGATTGCAATGGACAACCTTGTACAAAATCTTGAATAGAAAAATCAAAATCAATTATTTTCAAAATCATATTTTTGATGCTAAATCTAAACTTCAAAAAGAATTTTTTGAAAACACAAACTACTAAAAATAGCAACTTGGTTAGGTTTTATTTAACTTCAAAGTATTGTCAACACCAAAATTTGGTGCCTAGGGCATTTAGGGGTTAAGCTTAGAAAATTAGGGCTTTCAATTACCTGAAGTTAAAGACTTAGTCTTTCTAGTCAATTAGGTCCAAAGACTTGGTCTTTCAACTACCTCAGGTCCAAGACTGAGTCTTTTAAGTATCTGAGTTCTCTTAGTGTACTGTGCCTTCCTACCTCCATTCTAGAGAATCTTTGGTATGTTTCTTAGTCACAAAAATACGTATTGCCAATTGGTTTAGTTTTCTGAGAAAGGGCAAATGCGAGACTCATGTGTGTGTGTACGTTTGGTTGCAGGACTCCCAGGTGAAACATTTGCAGACGTTTATAACGAATTTCCTACACATTTGACTCCACAGCTAGCATGCTGAATACAGTACCCAGTGCAAAATGTACATATCCGGTACATGGTTGCCCTTGGTTCCCAGTACAGTACTAAATTTATGATTGCACAGTTCAAGGAGAATTTGAGTTTTGCACAGAGCATCCCCACGGGCGGGGCCTAGTTCGTTGGCACGATTTAACGCTATGCATACCGAGGATGAAAAGTTGCAATTATGTCCTATACGGTTTGATTCTATGTCATTCAAAGGACACAAAACGTCCGCCGCTACATTCAAGGGTTAAAAATGCGGAGTTTGTTCTAAGAAATGACCAAGAACAAACGGTGGAAAGATGAGAGTAGAATATAGAGACACAATACTACGATGCACATGAATGAACCAAACCAAAAAGAAACAAGGGAACTCAGCCGCTATGGCAGGCACTACTCTAAACAAGTCTAATGGAGTCCTACTTCTTTTTGTGAGGTTCATTTTACAAGACACATAACTTATACATCACACAAATTTTTGGGACTGCAACAAACATGACGAGAGTTGTGCTTGTCATAGACTAATTTATCTTACTCAAAGAACCCATAGACAGGTTTCCTAAAGTGTCAAGTCATGGTTACGCCTTGATGAGTGCCAAGGAAGGAGGTCTGCAATCAAATAAAATTCGATGGCCTTGGCATCAACTTAATTTTTAGGGCAAGTTGTTTGCACCATACATTTATTCTTGATCTAATTTTGGGTGATTAGTGGAGATGCATGTCACAATCTTTGGAGTCCATATTTGTGCCAAATAACCCCTAAATGTTCAAAGTCTTCTCCAAAATTGACAATTTGAGAAAAATTGATATAAAGTTCTATTTGGAAGTATACTTTGGAAATTATATAGGAATGGAAGTTGTAGATTTTGAGTATGGGATGCCATCCATAAGGTTAGATTCACCAATGCTATCACTAATATTTTTTTTTTAATTTTGAAAGAAAAATTCCAAAATTCCTTCTAAAGTCAATTACAAGCAAACTATTATCATTTGTTTAGAACATTTTGTTGGAATGGATTTGAAAAGAGGTTCTCTCAACATGGTGATTTTTTTTTATTTTTATTTATTTATAAATCTATGACCTCATTTTTGCAAATCTAGTTTGAACTAGAGGATGCAATTTTGGCTTGTTCAACCACTTGACATACTTAGACATATGTAATTTTGGAAAAATATATAGTCTAGTTACACCAAACTCAACCATTAGACAAGACAACAACATGATAAAGTATCTTCACAAATTAGGATGACTTTCATCCAAGCACTAATGCAAACGAAACTTAAATTTCAATTTGATAGATGTCCAAAAATTGGTAGTCAAAGCACTTTAGGGTTATACATGCTTTTGTATCCTCAAACAATGCAAAGCATTGATAAATTTTTTATAAGAATACCATAAATGCAAGATAGGGGCAAATTTTGGTACCTATATTTAAAAAAAATCTTTGTTGATCATGCCCTACAACTATAGTAAACAAGTTATGGGAGATTGAACATCAACCTTGAATCCACCCCCCAAAAAAGATCTCTTAAACATGACATTAGAAGATTTTTGAAGCCTTTGGACGGTTGTGAGTTCTTGGACTATGGGAACTGTGGGAACTCTGCCACATAAGCAACTTAACGTCGTCAAGAGATTGCTAGGCTGTTAGATAATAATATTTAATTAATATGTAATTTTTTTTGCAAAAAATATGTAATTTTTTAAATTTAAAATTAAAATTAAAATTTTTTTTAAGATTATTTTTTATTTTGGCTAGCAATAATTGGTTCACAACACAAAAGACATGCGTGAAATAGTCTCTTAATGCCCTCAAATCTCTTCTAATGTATCTTTCATAATTGTCATAAAATTTGAGTATCAAATTCATGAGCCAAAGTCACACTTTTTTTTAACTCCTACATGAGTAACATTGTCGTGGCCATACAATGCACGGGTTACAATGCATCAATGAACTCTTTGAACTTTTGTTAGTCACCATTTTGAGTGGAGAAAAAGGTTTAGTGAGTTCATTGAAGCAAATCCATGTTCCCACATTAGGTGGTGAGCAAATTGGCTAATTGTGACTCCCTTTAATACCTCTATTAATACCTTGAGGTTGGCCTACACAATGACCTTAACCCCTAGAGGATCATTGTTCCCTTAAAGTACAAAATTAATTTTGGGTAGGTTTCTATGACCTCGATTTTTGTGAAACTTTCTCATAAGATAGAAAAAATTATTATCTTTGTGAAAATATAATGTTTTTTTCAATTGGTATCCAGAAGCAAAAGTTATACGACAATAAGGACAAAATTTCAACTCGATAGGTAGAATAATAAATCCACAAAAGTTTGAAATTTAAATTTAAATTTTTTGTCTTTTAAATTATATTTTTCTTTACATTTAAAACTTTAGTTTATTCCATTGATGTGAAGTTCTAAATAATCCTGTTTTTCATGCAATTTGAGCATTTTCTTAAAAAAATAACTTGTAGGATTCAATTCTAAATGCAATTTTCACATTTAAATAAAAATTGTTTGACAAGGTTAAATTTTATTGCTAGAAAAATCTCACTATTTGGGATTGTTGGGTTTCAATCCCATCTCAGAGCTACTAACAAGTTAGTTTTTCTTTTAATCTTGGACCTACTTCTACAAAACAATTTTTTGAAGAATGAAAATCAAATGGTTTTTTTTTTTGAATTTTTTCTAGACTCTCAACCAAGCTCTCAACTCAACTCTTCAACGCAAAAAAGTTTAAATTCAAAGTTCATTATTCAAAAAACTTCAAGAAAATGGCGATCAAGTCATTTGAAATTGCAATTTAGTGTTAAAAAAAATTCCAACTTTGTATGCTAATACCTTTCAATTTGAATGTTTAAACTTCATGAAATTTTTTCCACGTGATCTTAGACAAGTACAAGATCCTATTGTTAAATTCTAAGAAAACGTTTTTTTTTCCCGGATGAATGTAACTAAAATGATAGTTTTGAGTTTTGAGTTTTTTACCAAAATGGTCTTAAATTTGTAGGGGTTAAGAGCGAAAGTTCACATTGAGTGTAACTTCCAATTGTAACAAGATAACCTAGCTCTTCCATAGCAATTGCAATTTCCAAGGTTCTATTGCCCATCAATGTTTAGGGAGAATTGCGTGTTAGTTCATTGTTTAGAGCATCTCCACTAGTTGCGTTGCACTTGTGTTACATGATTTGGCGCCACCCTAGGAAGAAGTGGCATCCCACCAGTTGCACCCTTCGTCATTTTTCAATGCTCATCGCGCCACTTTTTGTATCCCACACTCCAAGCTATAGTGCCCTTCCATTTTGACTTGTCACATGTCAAGCTTGAAGAGCATGAATTTCTATGACGCCTTGGGAGTGATGAGAAGTTTGGACCAATGACGTGACATGGTTGTGCCTGATAAGCTGGCTCAAAATGAATTCCCTCCTTGATCACCGTGAAATCCCAGCGAGATGGTTTATAACATGTTGAGGAGGGTACCAGTGGGGGTGTCCTGCCCCTTCGGTAGGTGGTCTCCAGCAGCCTGGCACRTGGTTGTTACGCAACTGCTGGAGATGCTCTTAGCTTGGGGTTAGTTCACCCCGGCCCCTAAACACTACCCCATAACTTAGGGCCTCCTTACATGTGGAGTCAGGCCGGTGGACTCCCTCCGATTCATCGGTAAGATCGGTACTCCAAATTAGCCAGACTCCCATCTTACCGATGAATCGGTGGGAGTCCACCGGCCCGACTCCACATGTAAGGAGGCCCTTAATAGCAATTGACTACGTTTTCAACGCATCAATTCACCGAGATTTTGTAAACTGCGCCGTTGAAGTTCCCTTTCATTTGGTTAAAAAAAAGCACCTGAAAAAACTGCACCGACTATTCTCTACCTACCCCAGCGAGCATGATGTCCATTAATTTTTTTTCTTTTTTTTCTTGAAACACGTGGACTCTTTCCATTGAAAAAGAAAAAGTACACATGATGTCCATTAATTTTTAAAAGCTCAAAAAGTTATGAAATATATTGTAATTGCTCAAGTCACAACTTACTTTAAGTTAGAGAAATTTCAAATTATATGATGTTCCTATGAAAATTGGTGCGGTATCTTGTGCAGTCTTTGGTTCATATTGCATCTCATGTGATATTGAGTTCATATTGCATCTCGTGCCCCATCAAATTCGTATTGCATCTCATGCAATATTGAGTTCATATTGCATCTCGTGCGGCATCAAATTCATATTGCATCTTGTGCAGGTTTGAGTTCATATTGCATCTCGTGCGGTATTGAATACATATGAATGTCATATGGAATTTTAATTCTACGGAAGTCTTGTCTATTACGCAACATAGATCTTCATACGAATGATTACTGTCATATGAAAGTCAGATGAAAGGGGGGTCCCGTGGGGGCGCGTGGCTCAAGACTTTGAAGAAGTTGTGTGAACCATACCCCACACAAGTCGGCATCTTGCACAATATGTGGTTACAGCTACCACCTTGATGATACATGATCTGGGCTGGGCCGGTGCCTTTTGGGCAGTTTTTGTGTCTTTCAGGTGTCTTTTGCTTCCGTTTTGATGTCTATGTCCTCCGACAATGTAAACGAAGGTTTGCAGCAGCTTTGCCTCTGGTTGCTGGACTGTTTCGCCTTACAATGGAAATCATCCACGTGTTTAGAAAAAAAGTTTTAAAAAAAGAAAAAGAAAAAGAAAAAATTAAAAAAAAGGCATTTGATAATGATTGTGGATCTTTCTTGAGATGCAAGCACCTAACTGTCAAAATGCAGTCTTTTTACGGTCAAAGAGCTAGTCAAAGTGTTATGGAGGGTTCCCACTAGGGAGTTTCGCCAGGGACTGATTCCCCTATCAATCCTCATTGTTCATGTGTTTCATGAAAAAAATAAGGAAAAAATGTTTTTTTGGGGGGGTCTGCATGGGACTAGTTCCCCCTCATTCCAATGCTTATCACTACTGTATCGTTTATCAAGTGTAACGGTCCATGTGTTTCAAAAAATGAAATAAAATAAAAATAAAAAGGTGTTTTGAGGGGTATGGATCTTTTGGTGGACAGAAAGTCACCCATTGCCAAAAACGTGACCGCATGGAGTGGCCTCTAAGATTACATCCTTCATTGACAATAACACCTGTGATCCAAAAAAAAACTCAAAAAAACTGTGTACAACACTTTAGAATGTCCGACAGATTTTTTTATTTGTAAGCTTACTTGTTCAGCGAGGAACAGTTAGGCAGTAGGAGAGGATATTCCAACACATAGAACAATGGATTGAGGTCAAAACATCCAAAAGCAACAGTTTTGGGGGCCCACTAAGGTAGACCTGCCCAGGCAGAATGAGTTTTTTTCTTTTTTCTTTTTTTAAACTAATGGGAAATTACATTGCAAAGAAGCCGAAATTAAGGACATCCAAGTCATTAGAGAAGCCCGAAATTAAGGACATCCAAGTCATTAGAGAAGCCCGAAATTAAGGACATCCAAGTCATTA
>VACF01001374.1:0-19363 GCA_006891605.1 Pleurozium schreberi | reverse complement strand
TACATAGCTATATCATTTTTTTTGACAAACTATATTGTATAAAATCAAAATCAAATAATATTCCTTGAATTTAACTTAATGATGTGAATATAACATTAATAAATTTGCATAGAAGATATTGAATGAAAATCATTCATTCTTCAATATGAAATAAGATTGTTTGACCATCCATCAATCCAAATTCCAAATGGTCCGCATCGTCCTTATAAGATTAATGTTATTAACCATGGCAAAGATTTTTTTAAGTTTATTGGGGGGCTAGTATGTCAAGGTGGATGTGGTTAGTAATTGATAATATATGTGAGTATGTTTGACAATTGTTGTTGCCTGTAGGTAGTATATATACAAGGTTTTGTAGATTACATGTGATTATTTTAGCAATCTTTTCTATTGCTTTTGTTTTTTTCTACGTAAAAAGCCTCCATTGTTTCTTGCTCTTGTAGTGAGTGTTAGAGTAGGGTGGTGTAAGACAAGTGCTTTCTATTCATCTATAGTTAGTGATGTTTTTTTGTTAGTTGTTGCATGTTGTGAATGGCATTGGCCAATAATTTGACATGTCTGTTGTTATTTKTGAAGACGATAATGTGGAGATAAGGGTGAAAATTAGGTGTGCATTTCCTAACTTGCTTCCAATTCCTCTCAAATTATATATTATTTCTATTTTTCTCACTCCAAATAACCATTTACAAGAGGTCATTGCCAAACTTCACATGAAAAAATCACTWTAGTAATTTTCATGCGGAGAATCTACGAATCAGACGACCCGATTCCAGATCTACCAATCCCAAGTTCCCCACGGATCAAACCTTCCTTTGTCTGTGGAGGAACGGAGAGACGAACGGAGAGGCAGCCGTTGTGCGATCGATTTTACTCCCAATTCACGAATGCGAGGGCGCCGTCAATGGCGCCATTCTTCTCTCCCCTTCCCTGAGTCTTCCATGTCTCTTTGACGATGTTTTCCTTGCCTTCGACGGTTTAGAAGCACTTGGAAACCACACTTTTCAAGATCTTAGCTTCTTCCATTAGAGGAATTCCGGCATGCTTTCGCGACAGAGATTTGAACGGTGACGACGACACCAGGGGAAGGACGGGGTTGTCCGTGAGAGCTAAGGCGAGGGCGAGAGGCGTGGTGTGTTTCCGTGATATTTGTGATTGAGAAGCGCATTGCGACAATGGCGGATGTCGGGGCAGTTGTAGTGGAGCCGAGTACCAGGACGTTCGAGGATGCAATTGCGGCGATGAACTCGCTGATCACGCGCAAGGCCGACATACCACCGATTGACCCTTCCACGGGGGCGCTGAATTACGTCGCTCATTTCCAGGCCCTCTTCCATTGTGTCAAGGTTCGTTTCTCCTTGTCTGTGGTAGTTTCCACACTGTAGCTTCATGTTTATTTTTTAGAAAAATAATGAAAATCTTCGAAAATAGTTTTGTTGTCATGCTATTGACATAATTTCAGAGCTTCTACTGGAAATCGCTGTCCTGAGAATATTTTCTCCCTGGACTTGGTGGATTGGTCGCACTCTGAATGTTGGAGTTTCCTCGCCCTAGCTTCATATTTTAAAGAAAGTTCAAGAAAATCTTTACGAGAAACTGTCCGTTTCCTTCTGGTGCCAATGAATTCCCAGCTTCTAGTGGAAATCATTGTCCTCTAATTTTGTCAACCTACACTTGGTTAATTAGTCATGAGATCGTGTTTAAATGCTTGTTTAGTGAAGNTGTCTCTTTGACGATGTTTTCCTTGCCTTCGACGGTTTAGAAGCACTTGGAAACCACACTTTTCAAGATCTTAGCTTCTTCCATTAGAGGAATTCCGGCATGCTTTCGCGACAGAGATTTGAACGGTGACGACGACACCAGGGGAAGGACGGGGTTGTCCGTGAGAGCTAAGGCGAGGGCGAGAGGCGTGGTGTGTTTCCGTGATATTTGTGATTGAGAAGCGCATTGCGACAATGGCGGATGTCGGGGCAGTTGTAGTGGAGCCGAGTACCAGGACGTTCGAGGATGCAATTGCGGCGATGAACTCGCTGATCACGCGCAAGGCCGACATACCACCGATTGACCCTTCCACGGGGGCGCTGAATTACGTCGCTCATTTCCAGGCCCTCTTCCATTGTGTCAAGGTTCGTTTCTCCTTGTCTGTGGTAGTTTCCACACTGTAGCTTCATGTTTATTTTTTAGAAAAATAATGAAAATCTTCGAAAATAGTTTTGTTGTCATGCTATTGACATAATTTCAGAGCTTCTACTGGAAATCGCTGTCCTGAGAATATTTTCTCCCTGGACTTGGTGGATTGGTCGCACTCTGAATGTTGGAGTTTCCTCGCCCTAGCTTCATATTTTAAAGAAAGTTCAAGAAAATCTTTACGAGAAACTGTCCGTTTCCTTCTGGTGCCAATGAATTCCCAGCTTCTAGTGGAAATCRTTGTCCTCTAATTTTGTCAACCTACACTTGGTTAATTAGTCATGAGATCGTGTTTAAATGCTTGTTTAGTGAAGMGAGGTGCKGAAGATAAGGTAAMATTCTGAGCGTAGTTACTATTATTAATTATTTTTAAATTTTTTRTGTTTCAAGAGGGTTTCAAGAGAATCCCGACAAATGTGTTATTTGGATACTGTATGCAAAACTTTTGATGTTTCAAAGTTTTGTTGGTAGATGACCTAATACCGACACAAATKTATGTTAATRTTAAGGTGGTTTACAATATATTCATGGTGTTCAAGTTTGAGGTGTTGCAGTGATCTCTATTAGGTTTCTCGCACATCAGGTCGATGTTTGGCTAGTCAAGTACTTAGCGTTATAGTCGTACCAGAGACGCTTGGGTTTGGAATTTTCTCTCGACTCTAGGTTTTGGCAGGTGTTGACATCAAAGGACTTCGTTATAACTTGACATAACTCTTAGGATTAATAATATAATACCCTCATGTTTTTGTGATTCGGATCCCTGTAGCTGGAAACTAGGGATGGGTTCGTTAGGGTGGAATCCTTTGATTGTCATTTGAAAGGACCACCCTCTCGTTTGAGTGTGGGCTTATTTGTGAAGGCTTGTTGAWAGCAGGTACTGGAACTTGAGGATGCTATTGCAAATCTAAGCRTAATTCACGTTGCAGGAACAAAAGGAAAGGTACGTTATTTTTATGAGGCTTGATATGCTGCACCCTTTGCAAAAGTCAGTTTTTATCCATGATAATKCGATTTACATTTGTAACCGAGAGTTTTGAGCTTTTGCGCTCAACTTTCCATGCCACTGAGAAAGGAGCCCTTTGTATTGCACTATCAAAGGGATTTCACTTTTTTTGTGGGCAATGCAAGTAATAGTCATTAAATGATATGCTCATGGTTGTGCAGGGATCCACGTGTGCATTCACAGAAAAAATATTGAGRGAATCTGGCTTTAGAACTGGTCTCTTCACTTCACCTCATCTCCTTGATGTTCGTGAGCGCTTTCGGTTGAACGGGTTAGTGTTTGCATTTCTCTTTCAGAAGATCAATGTTAAGTTTTATGTGCTTGAAAGAAATCTTCAATCCTGATGGCGGGTTAGAATATCTTTGGTATATCCAAATTGCATTGCTGCATCAAGAGATGTTAGGACGGGATTGACAGATTCTTATTCCAATTCTGAACTGAGTGATGAGTAGATGTACATCAGGATACATAGTTCCACATAGTTCCAGGTCGATGTTTGGTGATCATTTAAGTCCAAATCATGTCTTTGTTTCAAACGCACTTATCCTCCTTCACACACCCAAAGCCTATACCCCAAATCCTGAAGTTCATTACAGGGCTGATGTCTGCAGTGCTTTCCATGGCCCTGCCTGCCCCAACCAACGAGCGCCAAATAGCTATCTGCGGTGTTAAAGTTCATTAGCCGGCGGAAGTTATGTATTTGTGCTTGCACTTGCAAGGAGTTTGGCTAACTGTGGCCACTGAATTGGTGGGGGTCGATTTAGCACTTAAAATGAATTGTTATAAGCACAATTACCTTACTTCTTAAACTTAGAGAGTTTGCAATTTCATTGATTGATCAAAGTTAATAAAGTCATTGCAAGTTTAAGTCATTGATTAGGAATGTAAAGTCATTGCAAGTTTAGCTAGCAGGACTTAGCATCAAATTGCTAACTGACACAACGTGGGAAGTACAAGCTTTAAGCAACTAATTCCAATGAGCTAATTGGCGCTGCTTGGTTGGTATGGGCGGGGCCTTAGAATATTTATCTAAAAGTTTGTGTAGCCTGAGATCCACACTTGCTTCTTGATTACAAATCTTTATCTGGCTCTTTAGTTTCGTCTTGTTTGATTTAAGGTACAGATTTTGGTTCTCTATAAAATTTGAAAGTTAATTCGTTGGATGGTTGGCATTGTTTTTACAACCTGGACTTTAAAACTTTAAACCGATAAATTCTTGTCGCGTTGGTGCGCAGGTGCTCGTAACAGGCTCATTGTATCTGGTGGGTGACCTCTTGAGACTTCTCAAGCATTGACTTCTCAATCGTCTCCTATATGGAATTTATGAAATTATTGAAGTATGTCACAGGGTTGTTGTCCTAGTGTGGTTGCGTGTTTTGGCTGCCCCGAACCTTGTGATCCAGAAGCTGAGGGAAAAATCGTGCTTGCTTGACCAGCACTATTGTACAACTTTGGAGCCACATCAAGCAATYGCWYTGTTGATTGTGCTTCCTAAACAAATGTATTTWGTGAATCTTGTACTTYCRCTAACCTACAGTMCCACTTTTATGAAAGATCTTCCTTGCATCTTGCTATGTGCCTTCATAGGGTCAAATGTTGAGATTTGTAGCTATGCACATATTCACTTATTTTACTTCTGTGAAATTGTTGCTCAACCTTAAGCCTCAATTGCTGAGGAATGGCCAAGCATAATCCTTATCTCAAATGTGTTTGAAATGGACTCTGTAAGGATGCTGTGGACCAAAGTGGTCCAATGGATGACAAAGAATCTATCTATTTAAGACAAAAGTGCATGTTTTCATCTTTGGAATTTATGTGAAAAGGGGAGATCTTGCTTAGTAGTTTGACCTCCACTAAGTGCCTTTTGTTTTTTTAGGTAGATGGTTCACACTATTTTGTACAAGAAAGGATGATTTTTAGAGTGACCGACTTGTCCTTGTAGGGTTAACTTCTTAAGATGGAGTCCATGATCGAGTAGTCTAGCTCGAAAGTCCTTCACATTGGTTGGGGTGTATTGACCTCCTCACTCGGCCACTCAGTAAAACCCTAAAAAATTTATTTTACACATATGCGGTGATTGCAAGAAACACTTCTTGTTTTTGTCTCAAAAACATAGTTTTTGGCCATAGGATTGGCAGTACTAAGTCGTACTACTAGAACTATGTGTCTGCGGCGTGAACATGGACTCCATCTTAAGGACACATAGCCTTTGCACAAAGGAAGGTCACTTTGACCCCATATGTGCAATCGGCATATTGCTATTTTCATAAAAACTCATCGTGAGTCCTTTCAATGTTAACCCCTAAGCGCTCAAACGACCATTTTTTGGTCGTTGCCCGACTTCGGGCAGAATTTTCGGGCAAAAAAAAACTTTTTTTTGAATTTTTTTTTTTTTCCTTGAAAATATTGGGTTGTCTTTCAGTATTTATATTCAAAACTAAGATCACTACGGTAAAAAGAAAATCATAAGAGAAATAGCACAATGTGTTTAGTATTTTCTAGTGTTGGAAAACTTACTATTTGAGGAACAAATTGAAATTTTTATGACCAGATCGTATGCATTTTCTTACAATTCAAAAGAAACCACTATTTTGACCAATCATAAAAAATTTCAAGTGTTAAGGATAGAAATTGTATTTTTGATGAATTTTTGAAGTTATATCTTCAAAATTCATTTGAAAAGAATCTCAAAATAATTTTATAATTTTGACCGTACGGATATCTTCTACTTTTAGTGCTTCACATAAACTTCTTTGATGCAAACTTCAAAAAAGTTATAACACATTTGTGTTTTGTCCAAACCCCTTGGGCTTTTAGGGGTTAATTGACCTCCAAGACGTCCAATTTGTGGCTTCTAATTCAAATTTTTGGTCAAAAATAGGACTAAAAAACCCCAAAATGGCCAAGGTAGACACCCAATCGGGAGAAGATTAAAAATAGTAAACTAATTTTTAAAAATTTGAAAAAATTACACAATGTCTAAAACAACCACATGTACCTTCTTTTCAAGTTTCATCCTAAATGGACAAAAATTGCAAAAGTTATGAGCAAAAAAGCACATGTCCAAGGGCAAAGGGACAAAAAAAAGGACAAGTGTTTCTTGCAATCATCCTATGATAGAATTTGCAAGTTTTGAATTCATATTTGCAATCAGAGGCCCCAAATTAGTTAATAGGGATATACTAGGTAAATTAATTGGGCCCAAATAAGGGGCTTTTTATTTTACTTGCACCTTTGGAATTACTTGGAGTGGCCGAGCGAGGGGGCCAATCCAACTCGGCCTTCACATTGTATCTTCCATTTTTTTGCTCTTTATAAGTGAAACTATTAATTTTTATTTTTTAAAGATGAAATCACATGTTTTGTATACGTTATAGAAAATCTAGATCCTCTAGTAAAAAATTCCAACTATCATGAATTTTCAAAATAAAAATGAAAGAAATTCATATCAAATACATAACATGCTCAAAAAAAATTTTAATTCATAATAGAGTTAAACTATAGTGTAGAACATTGTAGTATATAGAAATTTTTTATTTCACTCCATATTTATAAATGTGGCTATAGATCCTTAACTTTGAACACATGATTGAAAGTACTTGATGCAATCTAGAGTACCAATAACTTTGTTGAAGTAATTATAGCATGTTTCTAACTATAGGTGCTTGTCTAAAATATATTGTACAACTTCCATTTGTAAGAGCATAGGGTTCATTTCAAATACTTTTATTTTGACTGCTTTGAAATTCAAAATTTATTCAAGTGGTGACCAAAAAGATGCATACTAAGAGAATTATATTGAATCTCCTTTTGATGCAACAAGATTCAGTGCCTCGACGTAGCTTACAGAATGGCAGAGGCCTTTTCATTGCCACCTAAACAATACCTCGAAAAAAAAGAAAAAAAAAAAAAGGCTCTGTGATCAACAATGGCGGGATATTCTACTATGGTACAGATAACATACCTAAACTTGATTTCGAGGGCCTCGCTTACTCTGCTCGATCACAATTTGGTAATCCGCTGGGAGGAACACCCATTTCACACTCCTAAACAATATGTCGGGTAACAAGGCTGCCATAACCACAAGTGGCTGCAACAACCAGTAACTGGCTGAGGGGGCCAACACTTCCACGAACTCCTTGTACGCAGTTGTCGCCAAAGTAGAAGGAAGTGCTCCATAGATGATAATGAACAAGTACCAAACGAAAATGCTTGCCCAGATGGCCAAATGGTGAATCCAGGTGAARTAGTGAAACACGAAGTAGATTTGCAAGTTGGGCACGAGCACGAGCACAGTGAACATGGCCGCTCCAAAGTCTTGCACTCCAGCTACTTGGCCGCCGGGTCGGAAAGCACTCAACCCTGAGTAGACGAGTAGCGGGAAGAAGAAAATGACGGCAGAATGATAGAGTGAAATCGCAAGCCACCAGAATATGGATCTCTTGTTGAACAGCTCACCCCGCTGCCCAGATCCGTAGAGCTCCGGGTTGGCAAAAGCCTGAGCGGGTGTGACGTCCTGATCCAAGATACCAATTATGACGATGGGGACTGAAGTAAACACCGTGTTATAGAAGGACGCGTACCAATCGTTGTACAAAGGGTTTCCTGAAAAGTATGCAAATATGTTGGAGTAGAAGGCTATCCAGCCAATCATGCACACTTTGTAGAAGAARTAAAGGATCTGGTCACAACAATCAGTCGATCAGGAAACAGGACATAGGAAATGGGACAGTCCAAAGGCTTGCATCACAGAATGATAGATAACCATAGTATCAGCAAGCGTAATACACACAGCATCATATTAATTACACTGATTTGTCCTATTAGAACGTGTCACGAGATGAACTTACACATGCTTATAACTTTCTAAACATTCATAATTATTCAACATGAAATAGTACTAGTAGACATACGATGGGTAAAAATATTCCTCCCTTGTAAAAAGTTATGACCATGTGTAAGTTCCTTTCATAACACGCACAAATAGGACAAATCAGAGTAGTTATGTCAGTATTCTGAACTATATTATATTGAATGCTATTCCAGACACAACAAAACGCCCATTCTATTCTGAARGATAATGAGATGGAGCACTGAAGAGAATATTACCATGAGGGAAATACGGCGGTAACACCACCGTCCATGCACAAGTAGTAGGCGCTCCAAAAACCGGAACTGCCCAATAGCAAAATCACCCGCCATTGCCGCCTGTACACCACAATAGAATATCAACATCTAGGTACCCTGCATTTGAAGCCCCATCATAGCACAGCAGTCAAACGTAGCAGAAAATTTTACTTAAAAGTTGCAAAACAGTACCTGCGCCCCTTCCACGCCCAAAATGCCGACACCAACGTTGGCGGCTTGAATCATTCCCACGTCGTTCGCGCCATCTCCAATTGCCAAGCACAACCKATGCAGACCAAGTCCCTTTCTAACAAGAGTGGTGACCTGAGCTTTCTGACGGGGTGAAACTCTACAACAAAGAACTGAGGAGCAATTGATGCAAACTTGCAAAAAAAGCTCTTGGAGAGCATCTTCTGCCAAAATGTAAGCGAGGGATTGCCCATCGATGACAAGAGCGTACTCACGCGGCTCTGCAGTTGGTGCGCGTCTAGATCGTGTCAAAACGTTCTCCTTGCTAAAGGCCCTTTCTCGCTGATCCAAGCCTTCGCCATTTTCTCCCACTTTCTGACCATCTACCAAGGGTACCAGTTCGAAAACATTCTGTCCAGCACTTGGATTTCGCGAGTGACGACCATTAGTAGCGCTAAGATTACGCACCAACACGGCACCGCTGGCGCTTAAATTACGCGACARAGTTCCAGCGTTCTTACTCAAATTACGTGACAGAGTACCAGCGTTCTTACTCGCATTTCTACTCACGTTCCCCGAAAGAGCACTCTGCAAAGATTCAGAGAAACTAGTCTTTCTTTCACTGGTGCTTGTCCCCCGAAGATTTGTCCGTCCTCCCGAGACCAGATCCAGAGCATCCTTTAGCTTCCGCAGAACAAAATTCTTTTGTCCCTGATGAAAGAGAGGGCCACATATCAGAAATAAAGTTATATCGACACAAACTGAAATGTTCACTGCTAGAGATGTGCCTAAGACTTTTCCTAACTTGGTATCGAATTGGAAACTGAACCAGAGGTAAAGAGAGACTCTAGGTACCTCAGATATTTTATCACGTGGCCAACCCTCTCTTTCTGCTCGTTCTTCAATTGCACGAGCATCTGGACCCTCCAGGCTCACAATCAGATTGTCCATGCCTTGCCTCAGTAAACTGCAGACCACACAAGCCCTAAAATCAGTAGAGAGGTAAGACAAATCCATCAACGAATACAATAAGCAGGAAACACTACGGTGACGCAGTGACACAGGATAGTCTTCAAGTGTAAAGTGTATCAAGAGCCCCATTTCGAGAGCTTCACCCTTCAAACATACAGGGGGCCGTAGAAACGAAATAAAAGAAAACACCAAGCTGCAGTGAGAAGGGGCAAGCCAACCTGCAGGCATAGCCAATGTTGATCGCAGTTTCCACCTTGTCTCCCGTCAAGACCCAAATGTTGATGCCTGCTCGAGCAAGACGATCAACAGCCTCTGGAACTCCCTCTTGCAGTTTATCCTCAACCCCAGTGCCACCAACAACAGTAAGACCCTGTTCAATCTCCTCCGCCAATTCCTCTGTTCGCAATTCCCTCTCCTTCCCTATTATGGCTCGCGCCTCTGCGAATTTAGCATGCCACCTGAGGTACTCTTCTTCCTCCAGATGCTTGTACGCTACTACGAGCGTACGAAGGCCAACTTCGCCGTACTGTTTCAGATGTCGCGAAGTCTCGACAACGGGTCCGCTGTTCTTCCGATCCACGCGCTGGAGAATCATGGTATCAGCTCCTTTGGAAAGAAGTAACAAGCGGCCGTCAGGAAACCGAACAATGACGGACATCCGTTTCCTAAGACTGCTAAACTCTAGCACATTCAAAAGCTGATAGACTTGATCCGTAGGAGCCTCGCCAGGTCTCAAACTCTCTCTAACATGTAAGGTTGTAGGAGTTCTCTTGTAGAAGTAGAACCCGAATTGCTTGGCGGCGACAACCAGAGCAGCTTCRTCCGGAGACTCGGCCCTGTACCGCATCTSAGAGGGCTCCTCAGGAGTACCATCCGGGATGGCGGTGTGGCAGAGTGCGAGAATTTSGAAGAAAAATCGGATCCCAGCAGAATCCTTTTCTTCCACCCATTTCCCTCGAAGAAGACGGTCATCATAAAAATTGAACCCTTTCTCTTTGAAAGGATTATTGTCAGGCCCTAAATCATCTGTACTATTCTCTATTGTAGTCCCTAAATCGACACTCCTAACTTTCGGCTCTGGTTTCGGATCACGGGGAGAGGGACCGATGGGCATGCCAAGTTTCGCCGCCGCCCGCTCTACTTCCGTCGATCCTTGCCCGTATGAAACCCCTTGAATTGAGCATCGGAAGAAATCCATCTGATTGCTAGTCAGAGTCCCTGTTTTGTCAGAAAATATAGTGTCTACTTGACCTAATTCTTCATTCAGACCAGGCGACTTTACCCTAGCACGTTTGCCCGTGGCCAGATCGTACATTTCCGAATCGTATACCATGAACAAAGCTTGAACCACCCTAACAACCTCTAACGACACATAGAGCGCAATGGGAATCAGATACCCATAAAGCACGAGACCATTAAAGAAACCTATAATGCCGACAATGGCAGCCCTGTTGGGATTGTAGTAAGCATTACTCTCCGTCGGCCGCATGTACCACAAATTTGTGCCTTCTGACTTCGTCCGCACGCCTATAATCACACCAGTTAATATGGCCATGGCGATCAACAAAAAGAACATGAGCCAGATGACTTTGTCCAAGTAGCGGTCCACCCGACTGCGCTTATTCGGAGGAGGGGAAGCATTTTGCATCGACTTCGTGTCATGACCCGTGTAAACCACAACACCTAACACAATTCCCGTGTTCTGAAGACTGGAGTCTCGCAGGAGCAACTGAGGAGGTCCTACCGGGAGCTCGATCTCATTGATCTTAAGACGCCCTGAGAATGTGTACAAGGACGCATTCGGACCCTCACACAGCAACTCCGCCTTAAAGTCTCGCAGTTTCCTTTCATCTTGCCCGTCAACTTCCCATGTCACCTCCAGCGCCTGCCTAACCTGCATAGCAAAAGTGCAAAAATGTCCGTGAACATCTCCACACATAGGAGGAAAAAAAAATGTTCACAAGCTGGAAATCCTCAAAGCGAGAAATATTAAACTAGGCCTCACCTTCAAATTGGTTTCTCCATCCAGATTCATTGTCTCCACGTAGCAAATGCCATCAGGCCCACTTGATGAGATAATCAACAAATCAGACGGAAAATAGTCACCATCTTTCACTCTCACAAGATCACCCACACGCAAATCCTTCCAACAACGCTCGACAAACTGTCCGTTCCCATCATGAACTTCAATTGCTCTGTTGTTGAGGTCCCTGTCACCCTTAGCGCGCCGCAAATCTTCCCATGCTTCTCGCATCAGGCCCAAAACGAGCACAAAAATGAGAGGCAGCCACACACTGACAGCGCTGTAGGGCGCGAACGGCGCCAAAGAGAGACCGGCCATGGCCGTAAAATACCAGTAGGCTGCTCTCTTGTACTGGACAAATAACGCCAGCGGAACGAAGCTCCACCATGAGTACTTCCTTGTTGAGGTTGTGGGTGTTGACTCAGGATTGGCAGGTGAGTACTGAGTAGGTTTTATCTGGAGTCACKGTGTTGTTTGGTTGGTATGGTCAGGATTGGACCCCTGCCAGGGTGACAAATAATTAGAAAGTTACTCCGTGTTATACCCGGTGGTCAGGGTTGGCAACAAGAAAAAAGAAATCTAAAATGAAATGCCAACATTTTATTTATTTGAAAAGGTGGAGTAGAAACTGAATGAATTTTGCAAAATTTTGATAAATTTAAGCATCTGCTAAACCACATTTTCAGACTTTAATTAATCATACGGCAGGAAATGTCGACTCTGACAGTTGAATACCACATTTGACAAAGGATAGCATTCTAAAATATACGGCAATATGTGATGCGACACTTATCAGTGTAGAGATTATGTTGGTCAAAAAATGACCAGAGTTACTCTTCTTCTGTAGAGATTATCCGTTTGAATTAACCCTTAAAGGACCATGGGGTCCATCTATACGACTTGTATTTAGCCTTATATTTCTTCAATTGTGGTTGAATATGTGAATTGTGATATATGATTATTTACATGCAATCATGATCATTAAATTGTTTTGTATTGAAATATATATGGTCAATATTTTCTTGATGAAATACCACCAAATTCATAATATACCCRTATGATTGCAAACGCCTTCCTCGTCTTTTGAGGGTTACCCAATGAAACTAGCTTCAGCATAGCAAATTTCTTATCCTGAAATCCTGATTAGTGTGATTATGCCTGCCTGGAACCTGAAGTAGTGTGCCTGAGAGAAATTGGTTTTGGTTGTAAGCTTATCTCATGATTGAGAGCTGGAGCTTCCATATGGCTGGGCCCAGTCAGAGTATTTCTTACACCAAAGTGCTGGGGATCTAAATTAGTGTAGGTCGAATACAGTTTCAGTTGGTTCTATGCCATTATTGACATGTGAGATCATGTAAGGCTGGTATGTCAAGCTGTTGGTCCGTTCTTTTGTGACAAGTGTTGACAAGAGGCATTGACCCTGAGACCAACGTGAGAGTCGTGTTGCAGGTAAGCTGGCTTACTTGAAATTCAGTGTCATTGACACACCCTGAGACCATTGTCAAAAGAGACCTTGTTAATGCCCACATGGTGCAAGTATTTGAAATTGATCAGAAGTCTCCATTTGAATTGCAATGGAATGGCAGGAGCAATGGGTTGACCCCCCAAAAGGCTGACTTGCATATCCAGCTTTGACTATGTACAGAGCACATGCTTTTAGATATTAACTTAGGTTGAATATGAAGGAAAATACCAAGACAAAAAAAAGTCTTTGAAATTTGAAATTGAAGTCTGCACTTGAATACTTGAAATGGGGGTAAAAGGGTGAACTTCCATGCAATATCAGAAATGTAAAGTAGGAGGTCCATAAAGCACCCATCTAATAAGAGCTGAAACTGAAATTGGGGAGGTCAAACTTCTTGACTGAAATATTTTTGAGTACATTTTTTCTTAACCCCTAAAGTACCGTTGTTCCATGGGGGACAAAATGGATTTGGGGCAAGTTCCTATGAGCTCAATTTTTGGCGCGACTTTTTGAAACTTTCTCATAAGATGGAACAACTTGTTAGCTATGTGAAAATATGATTTTTATCTCAACTATTGCCCGAGAGCAAAAGTTGTGCCACAAAAAGCGCAAGACTAAACTCCGTTGACAAGCAAAAACAAATTTTTCAAAAAGTCTAAATTAAATTTTAATATTTCTTTTTCTAAAACGATATATTTTTGTCAAAATGTGAAGCTTTGATTCATTCTATTTGGACTAGCAATGAGAGATTTATCGGGACAATCTTGTTTTCCGGGCAATCTAAACATCTTCTTGAAAAAAGAACTTATAGGCTTCATTTTTTGAAGCAATTTTCACAATTTTTCAAGAAAAATTGTTGGATAAGGTTACGTTTACTTGCTAGAACAAACTCATTGTTGGGTTTATTGTTTCTCAATCCCATCTTAGAGCTACTAACCCAATTTAATTTTTCTTTCAATCTTGGACCTACTTCTGCTTAACAATTTTTTTTAAAATTGAAATTAAGTTTTCCTGTGGTAAAATTCTTTTCTTAGACTCATAGCTTAAAAAAAAATTTAATTCAAATTCTATAGTGCAAAACATTTCCACAAATGGCAGACAAAGTCATAGTTCAAAAAAACTTTTTTCTTCCAACTTTGAATGCTCATATCTTCCAATCTATGGGGTCATACTTCTTGAAATTTTTACCACATGATCTCATACAAATTAAGTACAAGATTTTATGATTAGATTTTTAAAATAATTTTTTGTTTTGAGTCTTTTTTGACAAAAAACAAATGACCTTGGTCTTGTAGGGATTCAAAGATAAGTGGAATTGGCATCTAATCCAAGTGGTTTCAAATGTACATTGTCTGTACATTCTTGTAAAGATGAAAAAGAAAACAATTAGTGTACATTTGAAGAAGTGGGTGATTTTGGAGCCTTAGCATATTTTTATCCTGGAGCAACCTGTTTCATCCCTACAATTGACAACTTGAGAAAAATCATTATAAAGTGCTATTTAGAAGCATAATTTGGAATTGATATACAAACAAAAGTTATAGACTGAAAGTTGTAGATTCCATCCGTATGGTTAGATTCTCCAATGCTATCACCAATATTTTTTTATAAATTTTGAAAGGGAAATTTCAAAATTCAAGAACAAGCAAAATAATATCATTTCTACAGTAAATTTTTTTGGAATGGATTTGAAAAGAGGTTCTTTTGACATGGTTATTCTTTGAAAGTTTTGTGTTCTTAAAATCTTTGACCTCATTTTTGCAAATTTGGTTTTGAATTGAAGTCAATGAAATTTTGGCTTGATCAACCACTTGACATACTTGGACATTAGTAATTTTAGAAAAATATGTACTCTAGTACGACCAAATCCAACCTTTAGATAGAACTAAATAACTTGATATTTGTGCAAATTAGAAGAACTTTATAAGCAGTTGTTATAATCCAAGCAATTACTTATTATATATCTAAGCAATTGGGAGGATGAAACTGAAGTTTCATTGTCCAATTTCTTGACGTTGGCGCACTCCAGGGTTAATATTTCATATTTCGTATTGTATTCCGTATCTTAAAGTATAAACGGTCAAGATCATCTCTCACAACAGCTTACAATGGTGATGGTTTATTTTTTTGATTGGAGATCAATGACATTGGGGGTGGGGGTGGGGGTTTGGAACCTACATCAATGGCTTTGGATTTTTCCAAAAGGGAGGGGGAAATTGTAGGAACACTTGCTTGCATCTTTAGGGGCCGTAGTTGCTAAACAACAAAGTAATACTCATGAAAGTATTTTTTAAATATTATTTTAAATAAATAAATGAACTCAAAAAATAAAATAATTCAAAATTTCTTTATGATTCAATCTCGAGTTCCAATACAATAGCAATAAATATACGACCTATTTATAGAAGATATTTTTGAATTGTTTTAATTCTAAGTGGCAATAAACTACATCATTCCAATATTTGGGTAGGAAACTAAAAGGTATTCTTAAATTAACTAGGTCTCCATTAGTAATCCCGTAGTGATTGAAGTATTTTTTCAAATTTGAAATTGTAATGGAAAAGAAGCAAATCATTCCATGTGCTTAAGAATGTTGTGATTATTAATTTTTGATATAAAAAAGACAAAAATCACTAGTCCATTGATTTTATGTAGATTTTTGTYATAATTTTGATCTTGGTTGGTGGAAGTAGGRGGATCTTATACATAGAAATTTTTGGTAATCTTCAACATTTATTATGATTGAACTTGGTTCASTAATCTAGTTCCATATTTTAACCCCTATAGGACCAAGGCACATTTTGGGCAAAAATGATCAAAAACGGCCACTTTTTAGGATAGCAAGAAAAAAATAAAAGATGATTTTTTTTCAGAATTCAACCGTACAAAATTGTACTAGGCTTCTTTGGGAATGTGTGAAGAAAATTTCAAAAACTTTGACCGCACTAGTTGAATGATTATGACGTTTGAAGTTAGATGAAAAAGTTTTTGTTCCAGCCTTGCCTGATAGGGCCTAGAAACTTTTACTCCTTCTAAAAAGAGATTTTTACACTACACATGATTATTGTTTTTGACATTTGCATCTTATATCATGTAAGCTACATAGGAGCCAAATTTCAAAATCATAGGAAGAGNAAGTTATTTTTTCAAGAAGATGCTCCAATTGCCCGAAAAACAAGATTATCCATAACTTTCTCAAAACAAATCCAAATGGAAAGAATCAAATGTTTCCATGTAGACAAAATATAATCTATGAGTAAAAAAATTTAATTCAAACTTTTGATATTTTTTTTTGGACCCTCTGCCCACCCACACCATCTTCCCTATTTTCAGTATTTTGAGTTGCTTTGGGCATAACTTTTGTTCTTGGGCACCAATTGGAAAAAAATCATATTTCCATGAAGCTAGTTAATTTTTCTATATTCAAAAATGTTTAAGAAAATTGGGACAAAAATTGAGATCGTGGGTACTTGCCCAAAATCTCCTTTGTCCCCCATAGGAACAAATGGTCCTTTAGGGGTTAAAAGACTACAAGTTATTTTGAGTTCCTGACTGTGGAAACTCACCACATTAGCAATCTAACATGGTCAAGAGACTACCACATCAAAAAATATTATTTTTGAATTTTTGAATTATCTTTCAATTTTTTATTAAGTTAAAAAATTCAAGCATCATAGGCCGGTTTGTAGTTTCTATACAACATAGGAAACAACAAGGGGAACAGTCCCATATCAGTCTTCGAGATCCCTCAATTCTCCTCCAATCCATTACACCATTATTTTCATGAAATTTTACTTTAATTCATATAACCACTCATAATGATAGATAAGATATTTTTTGAAATACATGGTTGGAATATAGTGGGACCCCCAATATCTTAAACCAAAGCCAAAGTTTCAACGAAGGGGAGTAAAGTGGAAACTCCCAATACGCCTAAACCCAAGCCACCATCATTATCCTTTGTACATCTCAAAGTCAATATATACCTACATGGAAGAAACAATTTTAGAAACTCTACCAAAAAACTGTGACCATTCATTGCATACGCTATCTACATATCCTGTTCTTTGGTGCATTGAAACTTGTTTTACTTGTCAATAAGAATATATATGATATTTTGACCAATATATTAATAGCAACTAGACACAGTGACAATTTTTTTAATACCCACCTTAGTTTACATGAGTGGAAGAACATGTTTTGTGTCTCTAGCCAATGAAGGAATATGGCATTCTAACTTAACAAAACTGCGCAATGAACTTAGACATGATTGACATTAAGAAAAAAGATATGATTTGCAATTATTATTTCCTACCCTTCATTATTTATAAAAAAAACTAAACCTATCATAATGATGCTAATTTACTTCCAAGACATGTCTAAAATTTAGGACTAAGGTAGTTATAATTAACAATTGATTGCACATCTCTGACAAAAAAAAAWAATGGGAGTGAATCCTTCGAGTTGATTTGTTTTAGATTTAACTTTGGTTAGAAGGTAAACAAACCATTTATCAATGAAATGATGAAGCAAATATCATCAAATCTTTTTTTTCTATTTTTCAATCACCTACATATTAAATAATATATATTATATATATTATATTGAAATCATGTTTTATATACTTACATTCCATTGAATTCACAATACTCCTCCAATTTTTATTTTGCTTTACGCTTTCACCATGTATACAAAAAAGAAATTATGATATCACTTTGATGTTATTTAAATTATATGAGGTTTAGTAACTTGAAAGTGTGGTATGATTATTCTAAATTCAAATCATTGAAACCTCAATTTTACATAATTTTTTATGCTATCTGGAAACACCTATAATATAGGTACGTATAACATAGTTATGTTATAATCATAGAAAGCTTTTATAATATAGACACATATACCATAGGTTTATACTCTTCTATGCTTATGGGCTCACACTTCTAGGCTCACATAATAGCAATGTTCCTTACAAAAGAATACATGTTCACACCTTGTAACAAAATTTTGTAAACATCTAACCAAAATCGACTTAATAGAAACATGCTCTATTTTTCAATTGTTTGTTGAATGGTGACAACATGCCTTTAGGGGTTAAAAGATGGTAAATAGTGTTACCCATACTAACTATTTTAGAAATGCTATAAGTTTTTACTCTTCATGAATATTTTTACTAAGTGCATGGATCCTAATAGTAATATAGTTAGGAAAACTTTGTACCTATAGTTGGTAAAAATATTCATTAAACGTAAAAACTTACGGTTGTTTTAAAACAATTAGTGTAGGTAACACTATTCACCATCATTAGTGTAGTGGTTACATGTGTCCAAAAATGTTTTTTTTTTTAATTTGCTAGTTGTACTAGAAATGGCAATTACGGAGTTTTTTTTTATTTATTGAGAAAACATAATCAAGAAAACTTAGGTGTCAACGAGAGTGCAAAAATCTGACCCAAAATTTCACTTTTGTGTTGAGACTGGTAACTCTTACCATACAATAATTGCTATAATTTTTAAAATGGTGTGATTTTGGTGAGTTAAAGGCACACACACTAATAGGTCAAATTAGTGTAGCTTTTCAAATGTTTTTATTCCTATCTATACTTCAATAAAAGTCTTTATTATCAGAGACCCAAATTTTTTTCATCATCCAACAAACCCTTCCGAGGTTCAAATACTCTCATCACTTCCAAGTTTACGCTTCCTGGACACTCCAAACTCGTCACTTGGCTCGTTATACGGAAGGAAATCACCCTCCAGAGCTTGGCTGAAACCCGAAAAGGACGGACCATCATCAAGGCCTTCTTGGTGGTGTTGTTGACGAGCTTCATTCGCGGCGTTGCACTGAACTTCCGTTTCTCGCCTGCTCAAGTCGATGGTCTCAGATTCAAAGTCCAATGACGATTCAAGCACATAAAGATTACGGCACCTCGCCTTGAGAATCTCCACTTCCGAAACGCTCAGTTTCACACCACACCAATCCAACCTCAAATCTCGWAGACCTGGTAAGAGACTGACATTGGGCCACACCACCAAATCCTTGCTYGCCGAAATATGAAGAGTTTTCAGAGCTGGTAATGGTCCACTGCTGGTSAAGCTCGTSAACYKGCAATTGGAAATGACAAGYGACTCCAAGCTCGTCAGTTGTGCCATATCAGGTAAGCTTTCTAAGCTACGTGAGTACGTGAGTTCCAGAGTCTTCAATGCGCTCAAGTCGTTCAAACCATGCAATGCCTTGAATCTGCACTCATGGATGACGAGTTCCTGTAAGTTGCACAGCTTCTTCAGATTGCGAATCTCACGATGCACTCCGCACACGTTCAGTGATAAAATGGATTCCAGCACCGCCAAGTCCAAGTCGTCACGCGGGACCTCTTGAAGATCAAGTTCATGGTCTTCTTCTT
>VACF01001373.1:0-12130 GCA_006891605.1 Pleurozium schreberi | reverse complement strand
AAGCAGTGAAGCAAGGAAAGTTGGACCAAACCGCAATTGACARCTCTCTGATCAATCAGTACCTGGTGCGAATGCGCTTGGGCTTGTTCGATGGAGACCCCAAAACCCAGCAATTCGGAAACCTGGGGCCCTCGGATGTGTGCACGCAGGCGAATCAAGAGCTGGCGTTGGAGTCTGCGAAACAGGGGATTGTGTTGCTCAAAAACGACGGTCAGACGTTGCCGCTGACGCTGTCACCGAACCTCACCCTTGCGGTCGTTGGGCCTCACGCAACTTCGACCGTTGATTTACTGGGCAACTACCATGGTACGTTGGTTTTCTGCGAGTGTGAATKTCTTGGAGAGTTGTGGAGAGATTTTTAGAACCCAAGTAAGAGCTACATTTATCAAGGTCGAATCATTTTTCTCTGATTATTTTATGTAGTTTCAAAGTGGCATGGGAGGTTTTGACTAGGATGAGAGATACTATGACTATGGTTTCTTACAACCCTAATTTCTATGAAAGATCCGCTACGGTTGAAGCTYTCTGAATATGTGATCTTCACATGAATTGATGATAAGTCTAGCCAAGTGCGTGAACGGATGAATTGCTATTGCTATTGGAGATGGGATCAAATCCTTACTGATGGTTTCTAAATCTATCTTATACACCAACTTCTCATTTTCCTGAGCAAAAGCAGGTTTTGATAGCGATACTAGATATTCTTCATAGAATGTATTTTGTTGAAAGAGTTTGGGATTTGGCAAACAAATTAACAAACAATGTGAATGGAATGGGGCGTCGGTCCTCCTCACCAAAAACCTGTACAGCTGTATCCCACAATGGCTTCCATTGGTAAAACCCTAAACCCTTTCCTCGAATTCCCCACAACGTGACCTAATTCGTCCGGGGCTTCCAAGTCTGACCTTCATATTCCTATCTCAGCCCTAATTTCCCCAAAGAGAGCATAATAATTTCAAACTCGTGCACATTCGTTATCCCGCCGGGTGCACGCGACTGCCTCCCCACTGTGAATGCTCATACCCCAGCTCGAAACCCTAATTTTCGGTTCGAGCAAAAGTGTCCATGTCTAGGTCTAGAAGGTGGTGACCCAAGCAACATGTTTGCGAGTTGACACAGGTAGAAAATTACCTTCACGAGAAGCTTAAGGTAAACATTTCCGCTCTTGGGAGCTGTACGTTTGACCTTCTTKTTGCGACCACCGGCCTTCAAATCGATACCCTGAGGTTTAACAGAAACAAAGAATCGCAATAATTGCCATATGAACCGAGAATTCACATTTTAAAAAGGGGTCAAAACACCAAACTGGTACAAAAGCAAACGGGACCCCTTGGAAAGCACAGCAGAGATTATTTTCTAGAAAAGGGTGCAAGTGTAATATCTACTGGAAAAAAAAATGAGCTGGTAAGAATCACAGATAATGAGACGAAGAAGGTTGCGTACCATGACTGTCGATAGAACCGAGCCCGCGGGGAAGAAGCAATGGAGGAAGCGCGGGGCTTCGAAAGAGAGACGATGATCAAACACTCGGGATTACTCGGCAGAGCTCCAAACCCTAGAACGCCTCCACGCCGTTCGATCCTGGATCAACGGCTGAGGTAGATCAACCTTCGGAGGTGTGATGTTATGTTGGTTTGCCCTGATTGTTTCCGGCACCTAAGGTACGCCGGGTTATTTTTTTCACCATGGGCACCCCTTCAAAGTAAATGTCTACTTTTTGCCAATTAAAAGTAACGTTTTTTTTGTTAGAAAATTTTTCTTTCAATTAAAAATATGGATGAAATTGCCAAATTTGGATGAAAAAGTGTATGAATTTGATTTAAAAGTGACTTTTGGTCCATGAAGAAAGAAAATGCTTCACCAAATTCGAAGTGATTGCCATCTCAGCACTTTTCAAAAACCAGAAAAAGGGGTTGGTACCTACAAGTAATAGTAGTCGTTTGAGGACACCTAAAAAACACCCTAAAGCCAGACATAGGTGGAGGCAAAGTGGACATGCATGGTTACATGAAGTTGGTGGTATACAAGTTACATGTTGATGCAAAATACAAATCATGAGTGTACGAATCCATTTAATGTAGTACTTGGATTCAATTAATTATGAGTATATGACTAATCATAAATGAAAACTTTATATACAATTATAAAATAACTTTATTTCACAAACTAATATTCGATGAAAAATTCGTCTCTTAGAATGTCAGGCATCTTCAATATTTTATAGTTTTCACAATTGTAATTACTTTTTGATATTTGTTGTCTATTTTGCGGTTGGTCATTTGTATTTCTTGGCTTTACAACCTAATTAAGAGTCTTTGATATCAAATCGATAATATATTTTACTGAGTAGCAAAAATATTATTAAGTATTCAAGAATACAAAAAGATATCACATTGTGTAACTCAAAGAAGCGAGGCCATTCATCTTTTAGAAATTGTTGTTTTCCTAAACACATGAAATTTTTCCTCAATTTGACAAGGAGCTTCCTACAACTAGTGAAAAATTCTATATATGAATTCAATTTTTTTTAATTTATCATTTGTGGTAAAAAAAATAACTTCTACTACTGTTTCTAATTAAGACAAGACAATGTAGCTTGATGTGTAGCTTGACACTTCTCCATGATAGTGTTCTTGTATTTTGAACGCATAGTAGCTTGATGTGTAGTTTAATCCTTGACAGTCTTTGAAAGACGAAATGAACTATATTTTAAGAAAACCTTACCATATAGATCTTGATTTTCCTAGTTTTCCTTCTTACCATTTCCTTTTTACCATCTATACATGAATTCATTCCAAACCTTGCACAAAAATGATGAAAAACTGAATGCCTATGCTAATCACCATAATAAAGAATAGAATATGTTTTTTCTGACAAACTTGGACGCACATCCTTTTCTTCTAGCTTCCATATGAAGTTCTTGAAGACATTCATAATCCACCCATTGATCGCCAGGATTCTTCTTAAGGATTAAAAATTAACCTCTTTTACTACCATCTAAATTCCAATATCATCGGCATGTACCTAATAATATACATTTTTTTTTGTAATGTGTCCTTTGGGTACACAAAGGCGCAATAAATACGAGGGTAGTAAGAGCATCATTAATACAGGCACAAAAACTAACTCAAAAAATTAGCCAATATTGATCAACTATAGCAAAAAAAAAAATTTGCCAGTGTATGCCTTTAATTTGAAGGATTGAGCGCTCCAACCATGCTTTAGTGAGTGCCATTGGACCATGCCTTGGGGTCACTTTCTGTGCAAGCTACCAAAGCTCTTTGCAGAATAGCCGGGAACCCCTTATTGAGCAAGTATGGAGATCATTGCTTTAATATGCTTTCTTGCAAGAGCCCCATAGATCAAGTCTTCTACAAAATAAGATAAATCTTCCTACAACATCCCACCAATAACTAATTCAAAAAGAGTGCATTCTTGTACATGTACAGTCAATATTATATAGTGTGGAATGTCAAGAAATTAGTGAGGGGCAACCTAATTTCACTATTCAGTGTAGTTATTTAAGTAGCTGTGCTAAACTCTTTTGGGGAAAAGCACTGTTGAAACTGATGAATAATGCCATGACTAGGCGTTGACAAGCATTTTTTACGGTGGTTTGATCATGAGTCCCAAGCAGTGTTGAACTTTTAAGAATGACTTTAATGTGCTTTACTTTAGACAGGTAATTTGACAAGGATATTTTTGGACAGGGTGGTGACAGGGGAACACAATACCGATCTGGCATCTACTACTACTCGCCCGAGCAAGAGAGAGTTGCAAACGAGTCCCTTCAAAATCAACAAAAGCTTCTACAAAGGAAGATTGTGACCGAGGTCCTTCCAGCCAAGAAGTTCTATAGAGCCGAGTCCTATCACCAACAGTATTTGGCCAAGGGTGGCAGAATGGGTTTACGACAGTCAGCTAGCAAGGGTTGCACAGACCCTATTCGGTGCTACGGCTAAGTTTGCTTTCATAACTCTTTCTGTATTATGCAAATGAATTTTTTTTTGTAGATTACCTTAACCTAGAAAATGTTGGACACTTTTAACAAAGATCTTATGGTATTTGAACAAAGATCTTATGTATTTGAGCTTTCTGTGCAAGGGTAACCCATTTACATACTGTACTAGACAGCGATTTGCCTTCATTTTCTATATAAAACTAAAAACAGTTGTCTCTAAACTTGTCTTTCAACAAGATTAAAGTCTTATGATATATGTTTAGTAGTGATTATATTCTCTCATGACTTTAATTTGAAACCCAGAAATCTGGCTAATTGTCCCTGTCATACTTTCATTAAAAAAGTCATGATATATACGTTTCAGTGTCCATTTTAAACTTCAAGATGTGATGGATTTGTTTTTTAAAATCGCATCGTTGAATTCCAATCTTCAAGGGCTAAAATAGTTGCTTGGACTAAAATGAATCATAAAACTTCATATAAACTAAAAGTACATTGTATGTAATGAAAATATGGCATTATGAATTGATGAGTTGCGTATCTGGGAGAGTTGGGAGCTGTGCATGTCAATGGTTTGTTTGATATTGCAAACAGTTTACAGGAAATGAGTGTGTTTCATGCTTCAGTTTCTCTCCCTTGAACAAGAACCTGCACACCACAAACAACGCTGTCCAATGCTTCAATTAGTTGAGTAGAATATAGAGAAAAATTAATGAATGTTTGCATTCAAAACTTCAATTTGAAACACTAAAATTGCAAAATGAGGCCTGTGATTGAGGGTTGTTTAAAGTAATATTTTTGACAAGTATATTTTGTTTTGTATAAGGTGTAGGATAGTCTTATATGCTTTGCCTATGAGTATCAAATCCATCAAAGGTATAAAGCAAAAGTTGTGGACAAATACAAAATTGGAAGGCATATAATATAAGACAAGGGTAGTGCTTCTTGAGAATACTCCAACTCTCCTCGATGCCCAAGCAATCATTTGAGGACGAAAGAAAAAATTTATTCAATTTATTCAATGATTAGTTTATRTCATAGTTTGAAGAAGAAAATGTTTTTAGTTGGGTTTTGGTATTTATGCATTTGCTTATGTTTATAATTTGTAAAGCCTAGGTTCCCCTATTTTCATATACTTAAGAGGCTCTCATTGTCATGTCTTTATTTCAGAAATCACATATAACGGAAATAAATTTTACATGCATTTTTAAACCAAAGACGAAACTTATACTTGAGAATGCCTCTACCAAATCTTTCCCGCTCTAAGCAATTGTCATTTGGGCTAAAGTCCTACTAATAAGAACCTTGATATTGTTAACTTCAACTATCAATGGCACTTGCTTGTATTTTGGTTGTCTATTATAAGGTTTGACTTTTTTTCAAAATAATCATTTAGGAGATATACTTTGACTCCTCTAAAATATGAGTTAGTATGTAAATTATAAAATTGAAGATACAATAGCCATTGATTTTCTCATGATTTTACAAAAAAATTGTAATGTCCATTGTTGATATGAGAGGCTGCCGAACAAGCTCAACAATGTATTTAAAAAAAAATATGTTTACAGCTCCACAATGTACACACCCATCCATCCCTCTATCCGCATCTGCCTTGACTGAGTACGCCGGTTTATTGTAGTTTTAGTTGCTTTGTTGGCACCTGGAAACTGCGACAAGAGCATCTTACACGTGATCAAATGAGATTTTAGGGTCTTAGGATTTTTTAATAAAGTGCATATGTATGCAAGCCCCCAAATGAGGGAGCCTCAAGCTTCATAATATTTTCAAAATTATTAACACGTCTGATGTAGCTAGAAATTGTGTAGTTCAATAGAAGACTTCAGCATGCATTCAACAATTTTTTTTTTAAATGAACAATAAACCACTCACTTGCAAGGTTGTGTATATCTCACTTAAGAAATGTATTGATGTACTRAAAGACATTCAAAACCACTTAGGGGTTAATTGTCTAAGAAAAAACTTTGGTTCTACTGTATACTACAGCTAATTTTCTATGTTTTTCACATCCTGTCAGTTATTTTTTTATTTTTTTATTTTTTTGAAACAAATGAAAGAAGATTCATTGCAAGGGATAAAAACAGTTATTTTTCTTGAAAAATAATACCTTTGACTATGTCACAAAAAAACCTTTGTCCAAGTGAAGAAGAAGCTGATTCATTGCTTTTTGCCGGCAAAAAATAATAAAATCCACAACAGTAACAAATCCCCCTCAAACCTGGAAGTGAAGTACTGTACCACAGTTCAGTGCCTATCACAAGTGACGGAGAGAGTTCAAATATTCTCGGTATTTTGTGTACAGGAATAATTGGGACTACAGTATTGTCTTCAAGCAAATGAGAACAGGATTTGACTTTATTTATTTATTTATTTTTTTGAAACAAATGGAAGAATCATCGCATTAGAGGATTTGATTTTGAGGCCGTTTAACTTAACCCCTAAATGACCAAGCTGCGTTATTTGGGGGAACATAGCTATTTCGAACATATCACTATAAATGGAGTTTTTATTTTATTTTATTTGAAATTTTCGCACAAGATGTGCCCATAGGAGTAGCTTTAAGGTGCAACAAATTTCATAACTTTTGACTACATGGTTAAAAAGTTATTGCATGATATGTAATTTTCATTGAAATGTGGGCACTCTATGCAGCTCAAAGTACTTCTTCAAATAATCACTTTTTCTAAAAATAAAAATTTGGAATTGTTTTTCAAGATTTATGTAATCGTAGGAAGCTTTGGATGATTATATTTTGATTAATCAGATGAAAATTATGAGGAGTTTTAGATTGCAGGTTGTTGTGGTTTTTATAGACTCTACAAACTAAAACTCCTCATAACTTTCATCTCATTAACCCCTAAAGTCCCATTGTCCCCTAGAGGGACAAAATCAATTTCAAGCAGGCTCCTATGGTCTCAATATATATCCTGATCTTCTAAATTTTTGAAAGAAGATAGAAAAACACGTTAGGTTTCCAAAAATATAATAATTATTTCAATTGGAGTCTGATAGCAAAAGTTATGGCACAAAAATTGGCCCTTTTTTTTGTTCGGTGGGCAAAAATTAACTTTTAAGAAAACATCAAATTAATTTTAATTTTAATTTTTTTTTTAATAAGCTGTATTTTTGCCTACATGAGAAGCTTTGATTCATTCCATTTGGATTTGTTATGCAAAAGTTATGGACAATCTAAGATTTCGGGCAATTAGAGCATTTTCTTGAAAAAATGACTTGTTGGATTCATTTTTGACCTCAATTTTCACAATTTTTCAAAAACAAAAGCTTTACAAGGCTTAGATCTCTTACTAGAACAATCTCACCATTAAGATTAGTGTATTTCAATTCCATCTTAGAGCTATTAACAATTTAGATTTTCCTTCAATCTTGAACCTACTTCTACTTAACAATTTTATAATGAGTGAAAATTTAGTGTGTTTTAGTTGAAATCTTTTTCCTAGATTCTCAACTCAAGTTTTTATCATATAAAAAAATAAGTTCAAAATGAATAGAAAAAAATTCATAAGTTATGAAGGTTCGAAGCCAAAAAATGTAGTTGAGCAAGCTGCAAAAAAACTTGTTTCCTTCACTTTAAACACAAATATCTTGCAATCTACATGGCCAAAGTTTGTGAATTTCTTCTACACATTTTTATGAAAGTCTGGTACAAGATCCTACGGTTATATATGCTCAAAAAACATTTCAAACTTCTTTTGGCTCTTTGCTTTAGAAATGGCAGTTTTGAGTGTTTTTTGATGGAAAAAAGGCCTTGGGATTTTAGGGGTTAACCCCTAAAGGACCAAGCTGTGTTTTTGGCAACATAGCGATTTTGGGCAAGCTACAACCAATGAAATTTTCATTTTTTTTCTTTGAAATTTCAAACAACATGTGCATGAAGAGTAGCTTTCAGGCGCAACAGTTTTTTAAACTTTGACTACATGCTTAAAAAGTTATTGCGTGATGTATGATTTTCTTTGATCTTTGCGTAGCCAAGGTAGCTCCAAAATCAATTTTCATTTTAAAAAAAAGTGATATAAAAAAGTGATATAAAAGAAAAGTTTTCTAAGCTACTCAAGCTACTCGCCATCAAATGAAAATTATGTATCATGCAATAACTTTTTAACCGTGTTGTCAAAAGTTATGAAAATTGTTGCTCCTTAAAGCTATTCCTTGAGAACATGTTGTGGAAAAATTTCAAAGATAAAAAATATAATTTCCAATTATAGTGAGGTGCCTGAAATAGCTATGTTGCCAAAAAAAAAAAAGCAAGCTAGGTTCATTGGGAGTTAAAACATGATCTAGCATGGTTTGATCACTTGCAAGTGCTTGTCCAAAATAGTAAGTAGAAAGAAGTAGAGAATGATTCAAAATACTAAATTGTTAATAAATTAGTTATAAAATTACAAACTCCAATCCAAATGGTTGAATTGTTTTAATAAACAATCTACATCCAATAGCATTATATTTTTTTTTCAAAAATATTGAAATTTCAGTAAAATAAAGGACTTCAAAGTTTTTTTTGGTGTAGAGATTCTATAACTGCCCGCAAACTAAAAAGCCTCATAACTTTCATCTCAACAATTGGAATGCAATGATTCAAATCTTTTTGAGTGCATATAAATCTGAAGAATGTATTTCAAATTTTTATTTCTTTAAAAATTAATTTTTTCAGATCTGCCCGGACTGCCCGAGTTGAGAAACAAACAACATATTATGCAATAACTTTTGACTCATATTTTCGAATGTCATGAAATTTGTGCACATGAAATATATTCCTTGTCCCCACATTTTGTTAAAATTTCAGCCCAAAATATGCAAATCTCCAATCACACGTACCTGCCCGAAATATCTATGTTGCCAAAAAACACATGTTGGTCCTTTAGGGGTTAATAACAGTAGAATACTAACAATAATAATGTACTTCTTTTTGTAAGACTTGTCGGGTGCTCTAGAAGTAACTTTTAATATAAAAGGTACATTTTGCATCAATGTATCAATAGTGTACATTTCAAGAGGTGGTTGCTTTCAGTGACCATTGCATTTCAACTTCAACAATTTGTAACTAATTCCACAAAGGTCCAAAAATTACAAAACCATTTTGACCCAAGGTTTGATGTCCCCCTTTTTTTTTGTGGAAATTTAATTTTTTTTCCAATGGGGTGCCTAGATCAAAAGCTATGTTGTCCTAAATTTTTACGGCAGGTTTGAGCAACATGTGGCAACACTCGGATAATTTTTAAATTTGGAAGGTATGAAACTTACATGATTTTAGATGAAATTGTAAAAGACAAACCATTTAGAGTTCAAAACCTCACTTCAAGAGGATTTAAAGTCTGCTTGTCCTATTGGACAAGGTCAAGAATAAAAACTTCAAATGTTATAATCTTTCAATATGTGCTGTCAACGTTTTTGAAATTGTTTCTACACATTCCCATAGTGGTCTCTTACAAATTTGCTCAATCAAATTTTGAATTTTGAATTTTTTTCATTTTTTTCTCACTATTTTGAAAAGTATTGGGGTGAATTGGCCCCCTTGCTCGGCCCCTCAAGTCACTCCATGGGTACAAGTAAGAAAAAATCCCCCAACTGTCTTTGAAATTGTTTCTACGCATTCCCATAGTGGGCTCTTACAAACTTGCACAATCAATTGTTGAATTCTGAATTTTTTTTTTTTTCATTTTTTTCTCATTACCATGAAAAGTGGCAATTCTTTACAATTAGTGCCCAAAATTACCTTGTACACCCCTCCAAAAAAATTTGGAACCTCGGATTGCAAATACAAATTCAAAATTTGCAAAATTTGCAAAATTTTATCATGCATGGAATTTTCTTTTTAAAATTTCAGCCTTTTCCCGAGGGGTCGAGCAAGGGGGTCAGTTCACCCCGGCCCATATGTGCCTAAGGGAGAAGCACTCAATGGCATCCATGTACCAAATGCCATCCCTTTCTAAATCATGCATTCATTCTAAAAGGTAAATGTAGCAGGACTGTACACTGCTTATTATTTTATGTCAAAGAAATAAGCCATGTACTACGTACCTACATTTATAGTCTGAAATGATTATGCTTTGTAGAATTGGATGACATTGGGTACAGGGACGCCATTAGGGACGCCATTAGGGACGCCATTGGGTGCCTCTCCCTTAAGCTTATTACATCCGTTAGGAGCAGCAGAGGCTACGGCTTCCATCAGTCCACCAGTAGCTCAAGAAGGTGGCCCTGGCGTGCCCCAGCGGGAACCTGGAAGGATCATGACGTCATCCCAAGCCGAAGTGAAAACTGAGAAACATACTCTCTCGCTCTTGCAAACCGAAATTCCTCCAATCTCAGACTCAGAATTCCATCAACAAACTCCCCAGCAACAAATTTCACAAAGACAAACCCAAATTTTCAGAGAAGAAGGCCAAATTCTTTGAGGAATTTCTGGAAAATTCAGCCACGGGAGTCGATGTGCTAAAGAAAGAACAACAAGATGCTCGCTGGTTCATCACCGAGTTTGCTCCCTGACAACATCCAGGAGAGACTCATTGCTGCTGGGTTGCAAAACTATCGATCTCATCCTTGGTTGACGAGTGTGCGAGAAATGTTCAAAGTGGGTTTCGTTGGGATCGAAATGCTGTGGAGATTTTTGAGCGATTGCTGTGCTTGTGAAGTGTGTATTCGATCGGCAAGTGAGGAAAGGGGGAGASGCTGCTGAAGTGCGTGACAAAGGGYGAGAGAAGCGCGRATGCCGCTTGAWCGGAAGTACCGGAAGATGGTGGTCGTCTTGGCTGGTAGAGGTGGTCGCAGGCAGCGGGCAGCGGGCAGGAAATATCGACGAACTGCCCGCAGATGCTGCCCGTGGTCATGGGCTTATGCCTTCAGTACAGTTTTGTTTTGAGCAGAGTCGTTAATGGTTGATGGTAGAACCACCCATTGTTGACCACTTAAGGGATTCTGTACATGTCCTGAATAGGATAAGGCAATCTAAATTTTTTGCCATGTAGGAAGATAGAAATCATAAAATTGTCAATTTTCTTTGATTTTTCTTCCTTGTAGTCAAATTATTACGAGTTTTGGAAGTCAACTTTCCTGGATGTTTTTCCTTGAATTCAAACACACACTCTCTCATCCGACTAAAAGCTTCCTAATCAAGCTGATTTACAATCTTTGCAGAAAGGAATTGGGAAGCTTTTAGTGGGATTAAGGGAGTATGAGTTTTGGAAGCCCAAAGTTGGCCTAAACCCATTACCAATATATAGAATATTCTAATTCCCACATTTCAAGAACTACTTTATCACTCACTACTTTGGGACATGTGTCATCAACCTATTAGTCCAAATCTAGAAAAAAGAGTAAAAAGCATTTTCCAAGCTTGGGTTGGAACGAGGGCTTTTTTTTTGGCTTTCTGGTGCTAGATTGGACCCCAAAAAATAATTTGGCTAAAAAATGCCCAAAAAAATGTCAAAAAACTTGGATGAAATCGCTAAATAACTTTCAATTTAAAAAAAAATCTTAGATGAAATCGCCAGATTGTGGATGAAAACCATATTATACATCCAATGTGTGGATGAATGTTGTAATTTGGAGCACCACTATAACATTTAATATTGCCACTTTGGCACTTAATAAAAAATGAAAAAAAAACCCGTGGTTGGAACTGATAGCTACACCTACAAGTTGGATCCCTGATTGGCAATAGGTGGTTCTACCATCTATCCTTTAAATCAGGTTGTTTGTTTGTTTTGTTTGTTTTGTTTGTTTTGTTTGTTATGTTGAGATCTCCCGGACCATGCATCCCCCAGTGGCGTGCTTGGTACCGTCGGAAAGCTCTCGGCGAGGAGGGATGCACGGGCTTCGTTTCATGGTGTTCCGACCTACAGGGTGAAAGTTATTGATTTTTGAGTTATTTTTGGTTTTAAAAAATTAGAAAATTACTTTTACTTTAATTTTGCCTGTGGCAACGGCACAGGGCACACTAGTATATTATGAACAACAAATGGAAGCCTGACATCTTTTCATTGAGGAATGCAATCCAACAACAATGAAAGGTGCTCAAAGTGAACATATAAAGGCAGGGACGCTTTCACTTTCAAAGACTTACAGTACCTTATGTGATTCTAACTTTAAAGTTCATAACTTTTTTCTCAAGAATCCAAAAATATAAATAAAAAA
>VACF01001372.1:0-15823 GCA_006891605.1 Pleurozium schreberi | reverse complement strand
CAACCCAAAGTTCAGTATGATATAATGAGAATGCATGACAAGCATGCTGCAATTGATGGTAATATAGAAAATTCTAAAAATTCTAAAGTATTATGATTTAAAAGATGAGGTTAAATCTTTAAGTTTTTGAACGGAAAATAAGGTTGTTTTCATATTTATTAGAGTTGAAATAAATTGTTGAGGAAGTTTAAAGATGGGCTTCAAAAAAGAACAAAAGTTACTAACAGAAAAAAAAAAAAGCATGCCCTACATTTTTTCAACAAGACAAAATGGGCTTCAAAAGTTATGACAACCAATTATGAGTCTACAAGAATGATTGAATTCTATGTTTATATCATGAATAGATGGACTAAGGGGGAACTTACTTTTGCTTGCTTAGAACATGTTTGCATTCATCTAATGTTCAAAATTTGAACATCTAACCCTTCAATTAGTGGTTCAATTTATTTTCATTGCAGTAGAGTCAATGTTTGAACACTCTTTCTTCAGTGCATAGTCTTCACACCTTGCACTTGAGCATTTACTCAAGAGAATCTCACATCCGCAATACGGAGTAGAATATATCTCCAAATGTGCATGTTAACCATGTAAAAATGATGCGGACTAGTAAGAGTGGTCCAATGGATGACAAAGATCAAAGTGCATATATTTTTCCTTGGAATTCTATACAAAAAAGAAGGTCTTGCACTATATTTCAACAATACATTGAACCACTAATACATTGAAATCCAACTAAGGTAGGAGGGTCCATAAAGCGCCCATCTAAGAGCTAAAATTGAATTTTGGGAAGGTGAAACGTCTTGAAATAGTTTTCAATAAAAATTTCTTGAAAGACAAGTGGTATTGGCATCTAATTCAAGTCGTTTCAGGGTGAATGCATGAAAGACTAGTATTGTTTTGCGTCACACTTGGAATTGCGGAGTTATCATCCACTATAACTTTTGAAGTATGAACTCAATTAACTTGAAATTTTAATTGGAGATGTCTTGCTTGATAGCAATAAAATTCCTTATTTTTCAAAAAATTTAAAAAATCATTTTATATTTAATTTTCAATTTAGCTAGTTTGTCACACTTTACAATTTAGGGTTTTTTAGTACTAGGGAGTACCCAAAATTAATCATCTTGAATTGAAATTTTTATGGTCTATTTCTACACTAGGAAGGCATGAATCCACCAAAGGGAATTTAAATAAATATTATTATATGTCCTCTACATGCGTGGTAATAAGGCTCCCTTGCGCGCGCACTTCTGAACATTCAAAATGGTTTTAAGATCATTCTTTTGACGAAATCTTTTTATCATAAAATTCTCCCAAATTGAAAAATTTCAATTTTTTTAAAAACTGTTTTTCCTATTTTTTACAAATTAAAACATCAAAGTGTCTATTTTCTTCAAAAAATGTGTCACTCTATTTTGTGAATAAGTTTTGACCTAAATTTTTGGGGGGTCTCAAATTTTGGTGACATGATATTTATAGTATTATGCTAATTATCCAGATTTCTTTTAGTTTTAAATATTTTTTTCCAAAAGTCAGTAGTATTGGCTAGTACTAGTGAATGCTACAAAAACCGGTCAGTCTTCCGTGCATTCACCATATCTAGAGCTTTGTGGAATTAGTTATGAATTTTTGAATTCTAAATGGCACAAGGCTCTAAAACCGCTTACCTCTTCAAATGTACACTATTTGTATATTCCTCTAAAGATGAAAAAGCAACATGTACAAACAATGTATACTTGAGGAGGTGGGCAGATTTAGAACTAGAGCAAATTTTGAGCCTCCTACTTCAGTGCAATATAACAAAAGGATGATTTCCATGGTGACTAACTTGTCCTTGCAAGGCTCATTAAATAAAAAACTAAAATTGAGTAATGAGAACATCTCTACTTCCCTCCTTTGCATGCGCAAAAAGGAACGCTTAGCTTGGAACTGCCATCTACATTGATAGGGGTATTAAGGAAACCCATATTGATTAATCCACATTTCACGCTATATAAATATCTATATTTGGTGTCCATCAATAGTTATTCAAATGTCTAGGGTTGTACATCATGTTTTGTTTTTGTTTTTGTTTTTGAACAAATGAAAGAACCATTGCATTAAAAGAAGTACACAAGACAGTCATGCCAAGGCCGGACAATGAAGAGAAATGAGCATAGACAAACAAAGGAAAGCACAAAAACAAACTAACTAGAGGTGCAAAAAGGGGAATTGATAGTGTTYCACACCACCTTTTTGCCATCCATCTTTGTGCCCTAAAACAAGTGAATGGAGTCAAATGCAGTCAAAATTGTCCCAAATGATAGAAGCATGGACGGTCATTGACAAGCAGCTGAGCTCGCTTTCAGTTGCAGATGGATTTTTGTGTAAAGTCATGAGCCCATTGATGATGAGTGAATACCCATTAGATGTTTTTTCAGCCCTGCAAGAGACTATTTTGGGGCTGTTCCCTGCACATGGAACCAACAACTGTTGGTCTGAAATTTTGAAATTCAAAAAAATAAAAACAATTATTTTTTCCAGAAATCTTAGAAAGTATTAAAAAAACCGAAAACTGATTTCAATTTTTTTTTTTTCAATTTTTTTTCAATAATTAATTAATTAGTATTATCTGACGTGGCAGTCTCTGTGCCACGTTAGACTGCCTACATGGCAGAGTTCACAGAGTTTCCAATGTGTTTTCACAATGCGGGAACTCGCAGTCTTCTAAACGGTCCAAAAAACATCTAATGCTTGATCTTGCGTGCAATCCAAATACTCCACAGAGCAATACCTTGGATAAGCGTCCATATGGTTTGTAAATCTTGAAGCTTCCTACGTAATATGGCACCAAAAATGCATTGGATGACTTGGAGACGTGGATGTGGACTTGAGACAGGAGGTTCACCTCGGAGATGGTAAATGATTGATTGTGTTACCTCTCATATTTCTTGAGCTTGTGGACATAAGAAAAATATATGAATTGGTACATCATGTTTCAAACATCTACAATTTTCCACACTAAGTTTCTTTAAACCTTAAAGGACAAACTAGTGACCGTGCAAATCATCATTTTTGATACCGTGGGAATCACTAGTTTAAAAAAATCCAAAAGTACTTATTGGAAATCAAAATACTATAGAAGATCTTTCCTTTCCACCCCTTATTCCATCGATGAATAGTTGCACTTCTGTATTGTACAGTTTGATTCTCTGTCATTTTTCGGACGCAAAACGTCCGCCGCGTCTTTCAAGAGGTATTTGTTTGGTCCCCTTAGTAAGTAGACTACTCTTAAAGCGACCATTTAAAAGTTGATTGCATTTTTAGGGAAACTAAACTCCTTGAAACAATTTTCAGTAAATTTTCATAGGAAGAAAAAAGGAATTGGAATCTAACCCAAGTTGTTTCATATTTTTCGGACCTTCAACAAATTAGTTACAAATTTTTGAAGTTGTAATGTAGTGGTCACTAAAAGCAACCATCTCCTGAAAATGTACACTCATGGTATATTGAAGAAAGCAAAATGTACTTTTGTATCATGATTGCTTCTAGAGCATGGGCGCTTTAAGAGCACACTCCATTAAACCCTACTCATTGTAAGATAAGACAACCCATTGCAGTTATTTCTTCCATAGTGGTTACCTATGAAGTGGCCCTATTGTGTTTTTTTTGGTTTTGTGAGATCTGGGCCACAATCAATGTCTTACATGGTCGCGATGGAGTGATTAGTGACCACATAAGGCGACTTCCAACTTTTTAGTGTGAAATTCATTACAAGGATTGACTTTTTAGGCATTCCATGAAAAAGTGATTTTTTCAGATCTGCCCAGACTGCCCAAGTTGCGAAACAAACAACATATTATGCAATAACTTTTGACTCATATTTCCGAATGTCAAGAAATTTGTGCATATGAAAGATGTTCCTTGTTCCCACATTCTGTTACAATTTCAGCCCAAAATATGCAAATCTCTAGTCACACGTACCTGCCCAAAATTTCTATGTTGCCAAAAAAGGCATGTTGGTCCTTTAGAGGTTAATGTCTAAAATTCATATCAAGAGTAAGGATGTGCAAGATGTCAAAATACTCTAAAAGAGATTTTTTGTCTTTTATTTTTTTAGCATCTATTCATATGCATCACCATAAACTACAWATCCATTCAAAGAACTCTTGAAAAAAATTGGATGTAAAATCTTTGTTCTTCATTCAAAACTTTGCATCTAAAATCATCTAGAAGTCACTTTGTGGTTTTGTACCCATTGACTACGGGTTTAAAGCAGCAACACCCTAGTCCATATGTGCATCGAATGCCATCCATGCATTCATTTCAAACAAGAATCCTGGAGTGTACATGATCTTTTATTTTTTGGAAGCTAGGTGATAAGAGATCATGTGGGCTCTTAGAGTCTTATTCTGAAAAAAAATGCGTAAACAATATTTGAGTGACATTGGATGCATCTACCTTAACAGTCAAAATTGTTTTTGATCTTCTTGAAATCAAAAGGGGATTCCAATTCTCTTACTAAGAAGTTTCTAAACAATACATGAGTAAACTATGAATTTTCAAAGTATTCAAATTAGTTGTATCCAAAATTAATCATAGGTTCTCATATTCAACATACTTRTAATTTAAATTTAAACAAGAATCTAGATCGAAGAATTTTGCAAATAATTCCCAATTAGGTGGAGCTATCTTTAGTGCACCTAATTGTGACCCACTTCTAATGGGGACCTTTTCAAATTTCTTTACTAAAATGTCCAACTTTTGTTGATGAGATTCTAGTATTGATTTTTTTTTATACTTATTTTTAGTGCTTTAATAATTCTTAATTTATTCATCTAGTGTATAAAAATGCTTTCGAAAAAATTTGAAATTTGTTTTAATTCCCTACAAGATTCAACATAAACTTTGACGATATCGTCATAGGAACCATTCCCAAATGCGATTTTGGACAATTTTTGACGTAAAGTTGAAGCGCCAATAATCACCTTGCCGAATAACCAACTTGTAGAGGTGTAATATTTCCAATCAAGGCTCAAAATGTTTTTTTTTTGTTCTTTTTGAGATTAAGACTAGTAGAGTAATAATATATTTCCCAAATTTGTGAGTGAGAAAGCAGGAAATAGTGAGCAAGACAATAATTCTTGAATGATTGGAATTGAAAAACTCTAGACATTGGCTATTGGTCAAGAGTACTTTTTGGCTTCCAAAATTCGCTGTAATTTCAATTTGGGGAATTAAATTTATGGGAAAAATTTCCTCTAACAAAATTGCTTAAATGATCGGTTACTAGTGCCTCAACGTTAGTACTGTTACTCCTAAAAGATGAGGAGTTTTTTTTTCCAAAATAAAGGATTTTCATTAGTGTTTTTGGAGACAATTTTTCCACCCTGCAACGCACCAACGTCTAGAAACCAGACGATGAATAGATTGATACTACAATTTCGTCCTCCTACCTTTTTGGATGAAAGTTCTTCTAATTTGTAGAGATACAAGATCAAGTTGTTGTCCTATCTAAAGGTTAGATTCGGTGTTATCAGAGCACATGATTTTCTCAAATTATTGATGTGCAAGTATGTCAACCGGTTGACCACGCCAAAATTGCATTGACTTTAGTTCAAAACTGGATTTGCCAAAATGAGGTCATAGATTTGAAGAACACAAAAATTTCAAAAATTCACCATGTCAAGAGAACCTCATTTCAAATCTACTAGTGTGCCTTGTACCGTTGCTACAGGCATAATTAAAGTAAAAGTAATTTTCTAATTTTTTAAAACCAAAAATAACTCAAAAATCAATAACTTTCACCCCATAGGTCAAAACACCACGAAACCAAGCCCGTGCATCCCTCCTCGCCGAGAGCTTTCCGACAATACCAAGCACGCCTCGAGAGGACGCAGTCCGGGAGCTCTCTACGTAACAAACAAACAAACAAACAAAACAAAACAAACAAAACAAACAAACAAAACAAACCAACAGCCTGATTTAAAGGATAGATTCCAACAAATTCTACTCCAAAAATGATAATATTTTTCTTGTTATCAAATTTTGAAGTGAATTTTCAAATTTCCCTTTCAAAATTTATAAAAAAATATTGGTGATAGCATTGGTGAATCTAACCGTACAGATGGAATCTAAAACTCTAAGTCTACAACTTTTATTTGTTTATCAATTCCAAATTACACTTCCAAATAGCACTTCACAATGATTTTTCTCAAGTCGTCAATTTTTGAGATGAATGAGGCCGCTGTAGGGTTAAATGATCAAACCTCCAACTCAATTTTGCTTTTCGGCTAACTATGTGACCTCAAATTTAGGTCAATTTCGAACCAAATCTATTTGCAACCAAATTAAATGATTATTTTTCTCTCTGTTACAAAAATGCTAATTCACCTGTGGCTAAAGTCGCCAACAAAGTTAAGAAATATGACCTCTTTGTTAAACTTTGTTTCAACTCAATTCTTGATGATTTCCTTAGGGGCTCCCGCATCCTTCCAGGGCTAAAAAAATTTATCATCAAGAATTGAGTTGAGAGTACAAAAAAATCCAATTGCCATTAGCAAAAAAAATTGTGTTTTTTTCCATACAAATATAGATGTGAGAAATGGAGGAAGCAATCAAAATTGCATTTTTGCATTTTTGGGACAGAGTAAAGATTTTATATGAATTTTTGAAGAGTGCTACACCAATTGGTCCAAAAGATTCTTTAGACTACTTTAAATCAGCAAAAGGTATTTCCATAAGGGTCATTTTACCACTTAAAGCAAGAACAACATTTTCTAACATGGCCATGACACAAAGGCATAACTTTTTATGACAAGTTCACATTAGAAAAGGCACAACATTTTGTAACATGGCTACAAGATTTCCTAACATGGCCATAACATGAAAGAATATAAAAATACTTGCTAACATGGCCATGACAAGTTCACATTAGAAAAGTGTGCCTATGACAGTCACTATGTTATGGCCACAAATCAACCTAATGTAGTCCTAATCYCGTTTYTTGAAAAAGTGTGTCATGACTTGACATAAGAGTCTAATGGGTAGTTTTCTAGGTGCTTGTCATGGTTGGTATGCTTGTTATAAGCARGTTTACCTTGTAAATTATAAATTTTTCAAATTTTTCAAGTTAATTTTGGAGTTTTGGTTAATAAACTCAACAAATTTGAAATTTTCACCATAGATGTATAGCATCACAATATAATCCAAAGTTATTTGGTCACTCTAAAATTAAAACTCAATCTTCAGTTATAGATTTGCAGTTCATATTGTTATTAAATATTGAGATTTAAGAATTTTTCTATATTTTCCAATTAGAATAGAAATTTTATTCGATGAACTTAATATCGTTATTCAAAATATATCATTTTTATGGCTAAAATTCACATCAAGAATAAATAGCAAGAAATGGCCAAAACTCACTTCAAGGGTGCTTTATAGATAAACATATTTAATGTTTTTAAAGTCAATAAAACCATAATGAAAGAATTTGTAGTTCTTTTCATTGAAAATGTGCTCAAACAACTTTTTCTTATAAAATTGGATGATAATGTGTTTTTTCCAATCCTACTATTTTAAATAAGTCATCCAAAAGGACATTTTGTATCTTCAAAAGCATTGTAGGATTAACCTAGGAAAGCGGACATGGCCTCAATGATCAAAGTACCTTGGTGATAAGCCTTGTCTTTTTAGAGTGGTTGCAATAGTTTTGTGGAGATATCTAGGTGATTATATGTACTACACGTGAAGATGGTCACAAGCTCCACATTTTTTCCTCACAACCTTAATTGAAGTGAAGATTGCATATACTTCAAGCATTTGCAACAAAATTTTGCGTAACTACTAAAAGACCACTAGTAGATTTGGTGTAAACTTATTTTAAAAATAAATGCCCAGAACCAAAAATTCATATCAACTCCAAAAGTCCTAAATGTCCTCTTCAAGAACATTTGAAGGTTTGGGTTGGTTCATATAACTAAAACAATAAACTTCAATTTCCGGCATAATTTTCTTAAACTTCTTTTGTAGGTATAAAAACATATTAGCTTTCTAAAAATATTATTTTGATTTCAATTGGTGCGCAGAGCAGAAGTTATGCCATCCTTGGCTCAGAAAGTAGTTCGTCATTCAACAAAAAAAAAATAATTAGAAACCGATAGATCATATTTTTATTTGCATAATTTCTTTTCATTAAATCCATTAATTTCTATTGGTGATGTGAAAGTTATGGAAGTCTTGCTTTCAAACAATCTAATAATCCTATTAGAAAATTAAGATATAGGATTCATTTTTTAACTCAATTTTCACAATTTTACAAAGAAAAAAGCTCACAAGGAGCAATTCTCTTGTTTGAACTGTTGAACAATATCACCATTGAGATTAGTGTGATTCAAACCCTTTTTAAAGCTACTTATAATTTAGATTTTCATTCTATTGCACGCATCAACTATTTCTAAATATTGTTTTAGGAATCAAAATCAATTTTTTTTTCCAGTCTCTCAATTCAACTCTTCAACAAAAAAAATTAGAAACTAAAAGATCTATGGTGCAAAATATTAGGATTCAATGACTTATAACCACATCACACAAAGTGCAAAATAAAAAAAATTCCTTGCTTTAAAAGCTAATACATTACATATAGTTTTTGAGGCTCAGGGAGGGCTGCGAAATCCCAGTTGCGTTCCTGCGTTCTTGCAGCACTGCAGTAGTAGCATGACGTGGGGAAGCGACTAGGATTCGGCGTATTGACTGCTGCAGGAAAGGATCGAAGACCGGCGCTTCGAGTCGGTGCGCGGGTTGTCAGGGTTCGGGCATGAAGGTTTCGATCCGGCAGCTGGGTCCCAACATGATTCAGCAGATGCAGCACGTGTGCTCGGACTGCAGAGGCTCAGGTGCTGGAACTTCCCTCGATAGTCGACTGCATGTGCGGGAGCTCGAGGAGTGTGAGGTGCATTGTTTATAGTGTGGTCTTGTCCTKGACTGAAGAATTCGTTCCTTTTGTGCAGGCGAGACCATCAGCGAGAAGGACAAGTGTGGTCAGTGCAAGGGTCAGAAGGTGGTGCAGGACAAGAAATTGTTGGAGGTGCATGTGGAGAAGGGTATGATGCACGGCCAGAAGATCACGTTCCAAGGCGAGGCCGATGAGGCGGTACGTACTGTTGCCACGCGCTGGTGTGCTCGTGTGGATAGGGGTCTGTGTCTTGGCGCTGGAGACATTTCGATGTGGTGGCTTGAGTAATCGTGATGTTGAGTTTTGGTATGGAAGCGTGCAGCTGACAGTTGGATCGGGTTTTCTGTTTGTTGGGTTGTGTGCAGCCTGATACGCAGACAGGAGATATCGTTTTCGTTTTGCAACAAAAGGAGCACCCGAAATTCAAGAGGAAAGGAGACGATTTGTTTGTGGAGCACAGTCTGAGCCTGACAGAAGCGTTGTGTGGTTTCCAATTTCCTCTGACGCACTTGGATGGAAGGCAGCTCCTGATCAAGTCGAACGCTGGGGAAATCGTCAAGCCAGGTACTGTTGGTGTAATCCTCTGTTTGCTTTGAATGCCATGGATAGATGGCGTGTACCTCTTTGATGCATGCTGCGGTAGTTGGTCGTCGCTAGTGACGGAGCAGAGTGAGGGTGCATGACGTTCTTGAGCTGGCCCATCGCTGCCTGAAGGGTATCTGATTGCAGGTCTCAAATTATTAATTTTATGAAGGGAAGGGCAAGGGTCCTATGTTCCGAACGAAGAGCGCTGTGTCGTTCCCCGGGGTGCGAACTGTTCACTTTGTTTGCTGACGTGTTCTTTTTCTGCGAGCAGGTCAATTCAAGGCCATCAACGACGAGGGCATGCCGCACTATCAGAGGCCTTTCATGAAAGGTAGGATGTATTTGCATTTTGCGGTGGATTTCCCAGAGTCGGGCTCAATGACAGCGGATCAGTGCGCGGCAATTCAAGCTATCCTACCTCGTAGACCGGGTAGCCAGTTGACGGACATGGAGTTGGACGAATGTGAGGAAACGACACTAATTGATGTGAACATTGAGGATGAGATGAGGAGGAAGCAGCAGCAACAGCAGGAGGCATACGATGAGGATGACGAGGATTCCTCGGGTCCTCGCATTCAGTGTGCTCAGCAGTAGAGTTACCTTCCTTTTTTTTGTGGTTGACGTTTTCCTTTTATTGATTTGATTTAGAGTAGAATAGTGTACTTAAGTTTTACCTCGACCATTTATAGAAAATTCGTTTCTTCTTTTAGATGTAACTTCGACTTTGTATAGATTTTAATCTCAGGTTGTCGTTGAGCACAACATTTATGTGCACTGCCTTTATTTCCATTGTCGCCCCGAAGTTCTGATTATTTTTTTCTGTTGGTTGGTTGTTACGAAATTTACTATTATTGACGTCGGTAGCTTTAGTTTCGTTAGGCATTGTCTTACTTTTCWYCCGTTTGGGTRTSGATTTTTTGTKTGTGATTTTTTGCGTGAAAGTATGTTAATAAGTATTTTTGAGGCCAAGGATCCTTATTTTCGTATTCTRCCAATTGGGGATAATTTTGTGGGGTTTCTATGAACCCTAGAAAGACGCAGGGGCCCTTTGGAAATCATTATTTCTGGAACAATTGGTATTCAAAAATTCAAAAGAACTCATTTGAAGTCAAAGTACTGTAGAAGATCTCCCCTTTACACTCAAAATTTGGAGGATGAATAGTTGCACTTCTATCCCATGTGGAAATATATTGTGTCATCCATTGGTCACTAAATGTCTGTGGAGTCCTTGGGTTTACTTTGGATGGATGCCGTGGATGTTCTGTCCACTACATGATGAAACAAGTTTTGTGCATATTGATGAGTGGATTATTTTCATGTAGTTTTTTTGTGCAACTGTATCCACATCATTAAACTAACTTTGAACCTTACACTAATTATCCAAAACGTTGGTGTGGTGTGCATAATATGTTTGATTTTCAATTTCTTTTTGTGCAATTACATATGTAAATGTCATTGATTTATTGATTTATGTTTTCAATGTTTTTGAAGGTTTAAAGCATGAATTGTTAAGTGTGCTCCATTGTACAAAAATAGAACACATATTTATAATTTAAACTATATTTTTAAGTTTTGTTGTAAAATGCATAGATATTGCAAAATTCCAAGGTATGCATGATATAAGCAATTTTGTCATTTTATTATTGTATTAGAAAATGTTGCAAAAAAGGCTCTAAGCACTTTAATGTGATTTAATGTAGTATATTGAATATTAAGGTTAAATATATTATTCATACACCAAAACTTAATTGAAGTTATTATCCTACACCCTTATAACTATATGTACATCCTAAATTATAAACTCTAAATAGTCAACATTATATCCCATACCAAAACAAATGGTACTTTGGTAGTGAAGAATGTAATGGACCCTCCAAAATGATGACCCTTCATATACAAGAACTAATCATTTATGGATGTCATATGTACGTTTGTACTTTGTAATGTACCTTCACATAAAAATTGATAGCCTATAAAGTGATTGGTTTTCTACATGTAAAGTAACATGGTTTTTTTAAAATCATATAAGAGTGATCACCCTAGACAAATTAGCTATGCTTGAAGTCAGGGCAAACGATAGCARAGTCTTTAAACTATCAAGGTCTCTTTTTGGCATGTTGCTCAGCTCAAGAGATAGGGATTAATTTCTACTTGCAAGGATGCGGTAGGAGGAATTGGCATTTTTAGTGTAACGCTAAAGTTAATACAATAAGGAGGATTATCTTGGTCAATCATGTTTAGTTGTCTTTGAAATATTTTTTTATTGCCATCCAGGCTTGGTAATAGCAGGGTTGTCATACCGAACGGACGTCCGGTTCGCCCGTCTGATAGAGGTCTCGCCCGTCCGATGTGGTCAATAAGAAGTCGATTTTTTGTAATTAGAAAAACAATTGATGTGGCTTCCATTTTGATGGCACCTGGCTGCCAACTAGGATCTAAGGCATGGACGTCACCAGTAGGGGCGCGGACTTTAGTGAGGGCGCGGATGTAATCTTGCCAAGGTGCGGACAAAAGTCTAGGCGGGGACAGAATTGTGTTGGGGCGTGGACGAATGTTAGGGCATGGACGAAAGTGGGTCGGGCGCAAACGAATGTCATGGCGCGGACATGAGTAGTCAGGGCGCAAACATTTTTAGAAAATTGGAGCCAAATTGAATTAATTTATTTTTGAATGAAGGGGGTTTTTGTACAACTAAACCATATTTTTTTTTATTGGGGCCAACTGCAACTAATTCCTTGTGAATTGAACCATTTATGGTCCGGGCATCCCGAAAGTGGATGCACCTTGGTCAACCTCGATTGCAATTTTCAAAATAACTATTTTTGAAATTTGATATATACTAAGATAATGAAGCTAGAAAAGTTTTGTTTCTACTCTATTTTAAAATTGAAAGAGTTATTGCCATTGAAAGCTCCATGTGTTCAAACCAAAATAACATGATAGAATGTGATTTTCATTCATATTTTTTTTTCTTGAAATGAATTTTACTTTGAAACTATAAAATTATGTTACTCATTATACCATTAATTTATGGTAAAAATTAAAGATTATTCTAAAATATATTATAATATATATAATTTCATTTCTCCTTTTAGCCTTAAAAATTCACAATAGTTTGGTTTTTCCATCAAAATTATTGAAAAAACACAATATAAATAGAAAAATCATTTGTACAATAGCAAAAAATATAAAAAATTTATACATCAATTACATAAAAGCATAAATTTGGTTTAATAGTTCAATTTGACTTGAAAGTCTTTGTTGTGGTTGTTTTGGGTTTAAAAAATAAAATAGGAAATTGAATTTTTTTTCCACTAATCTCCATTGCTACTTGCAACTCTTGAAAAAAATTCAAATAATATGGGTTGTTTTTGTTATTTTTTCTCATTTATGTTCAATTTTTGCAACAAAAATGATAACAATTACAATTTTTCACAAAATAAATAGAAATTTCTCAAAGTGACATAGAGTGCAAAGTTTTAAGTAAAAAAAATATAAGATTATTATTTGAACACAATTTCCAAGGGTAAGTTTAGCTTAGACATGATGTTTGACCATTTTACAATGGATCACGTCTTTTGTGAGTTAGAAGTAAAGGAAGAGGAACCTTGCTCCATGGACTCGTATTTGTTTCTCTTGAAGGCGAATGAATTTAACTCATTCTCTATTAAGAAGCAATAAAGGGGCCCTCATTCAMTCAAACCATATTTTTTTGCATTGTAGGCCAAAAATTACTAAAAATATATAATTTGTAAAACTCCTATCAAACTATAATTTTTTTTGTCCTTTTATAATTTTTTTCCTATTTATAGATATTGGCAAATCTACTCTACAAACTTCAAATGCCTATTGTACTCACTTCCTATGCCTACAAACTATACGCCTTCATGTTGAAGATCCATTGTTGCCTTTAGTAGAAATGTATGCATCCACTGATGCTTTGATGATTTCAATTTGTGTTTTGGGAATTTTAATCCTTGGATCTGAAGTCCCTGCTYTCACACGTGGCTTCCAAGCAGTCATGATACAGTCCGTGTGTGCCCAGCTTGTAGAGATAGCCTTGTCCTCGCACCATAAATTTCCTTGTTTTGTGTCCCACCCAGAGTAGGTGCCCTCATCAACTTGTTGAAAGGATGTAGGGTCCAATATTGAAGCTGAATTGAGTTCACATGCCCAGGATCTGGATTAGGATTTGTTAAAGCCCAAACAAGCCAAAATGGACGAACATCACCATCAGCTGGACGGACTGCGACAAAATAACCTGCATATACATCACGCCAACACGGAATGAAGGCGCTGGACGATCACGCCTACGACCAACAAAGGGTGCATCTTCCACAAACTCCTCACGCGTTGTGCCATCATCTAAATATTGGTCTTTCTCCTCATTTGAGATCATTGAATTTGGCCAAAATCCATCCCTCAATGTTGCACGTCTCACAAGTGGTTCAAGCAATGTACTCCTTACACCTTCCCAATATTTTTTCACTGGCTCAATCTTTCTCCGAAACTCTCCGGACAAGTCTTCATTAGCCATCGCACCCCATAAATCAATGTAACCATCTAAACCTTTACGAACCTCATCAAAAGAACGCATCAATTGTGGAGCTAAAGGTGCAGGACTACCCCGTGGTACCTTAGGGCATCCATCTGTTGTTTCTTTCCACAAGCGAATCCCCCCACCTTCTTTAGGCAACCAATCACCATCTGTACAAAGAATTTTGTACTGCATCAAAGGCCACCCATTGGAATCCTTGTAAAATTTGAATTGTTGCGCTTGAGAATGGCCTTGTAGAGAATCATCGCCTGTATGTAAGTACCCTTCTACAAATTCTTTGAAATTGGGAACCTCTTCAATAAAATGCGGGATCACGGGTTGTGTTTCGCAATCCATAAAAGACTTCATTAGCCTTGGAATCGTGGGGTAGTCATTTGTCTTCAATTTGCTACTCCACCGACCAAAAAGAGCATCAATGTCTTCATGAGTGTGCCCGACAATGAGGAAGTTGATGTATATTTCGCGAAAAACAGCTCTGTACACAAGGAGAGAGCAAAATGCAAAAACCGAACGGTTTTTGTTGTCACCTGAGGCATTGTCAAGTTGAAGAGTCAATGTTGGAGGCAAATTTTGAGGCTCGATGACGTCCCGTGCACGAGGGGGAAGGGAATCTTCACAAATCTCAGATCCTTCTAAAATAGGTACTGATAATGGATGAATGGGATCCTCTTTTGCAAACAACTTATAAGATGAAACCTTTGGTTCAGATTCCAAATCACGCAACAACTTTGCAATGGATCCGACTGTGTGATTCGAGTCCGTAGGAAAAATATCCAATCCATAGTGCGCATACCGCACATCTCCATGTCCGTGAGCATTGAGCAATCATGCTCGTAACGGCGACAGGCATCTTCATGAAAGACTCAGTCCCTTTGTTCTTGTGAGAGTAATGTAGAGAAGCCGTTTTAGAGTGATCCATTTTGTCATGAATAATGGTTAACATCTTGTCTGGGCACTTCTCAGACATCATGCGGTTCCCATAATACAACTCCCAATGAGCTTGTTGTTCCGCAAGGTGGACTTTCAATTTCTTTGTCCATATTTCTTGGGCTCGTGAACGTGGAGTGCATGCACTCCTCAATTGTTTTAATCTATCACATTGTCCACAACGAGCAAAACTATCACCACGGCCCTTCGGAGCATATTCAGGAAACAAAGCACGACGGATGTTGCTCAACCCACTCGCCAAAACATTCTGCAATTGAAACAAAAAATTCACAGTATTTATGTCCGGCAACGTGTCCCTCCACCGAAAAGCTGAGGGGAGGACTATAGAAGGAACTCTTTCTCCTGATTGAAGGGTCCGAGATTTGTGTGGCATTTGGTCGGCGCTATTGTCAAGAAGTAATCGAAGTGTGGCAGTCGCTTGTACTGTATGCATGTGTGGCTTCTTCAATTCAGCATTACCATTGCGCTCCGGCTGTTTATCATTTCGTGCTTGCTCTCTATACCTGTAATAGGTAGATTTGTGGACTCCGTGGATGGCGCACCAGGCAGTAGGACAGACTTCACGGGATGCCAAGGTGATCATCTCCCTTCCACTGGAATCATGGTGGATTTGCTTGTGCACGCCAAGTAGACATGACTGACGATTGTAAACACCACCATGAACATGAAGTTGGGAACGTATGGCTTGAATCTCCCCACGCGGAAATGGCTGTAAGCAATTCAGCCGGCAACAGACCATAGTTGACACCTCCGCGACCGCTCGCGTTGTTAGAAGGGCTTCTTTCTTGGGAGGGTTCTCT
>VACF01001371.1:0-192341 GCA_006891605.1 Pleurozium schreberi | reverse complement strand
GTTGCATTGACATGTCATCATGTCTACGTCACTACATCCAATTCTTCACTAACTGAAAACTGCCGGATGAACTCTCCCGGCCATCTCCCAACCTTGCCTCTCATCCACGCCACTAAGAAATGACTGCACAATGACTACTGCCTTTATTACCTTGGGCTGCCGGTGTAATTATAGAGTTGCAGTCATTTTTCAGTCGTTTAGGACACCCAGTCATACTTCAGTGGGTTGCATAGGACACATTTTTCTTGTAGTGCACAACCATGCACAACCTCCAAGTACACCAATACACTACAAAACAACTTCCAAACAAAAACTACCACCATACAAATTCCACTACAACCAACAACAAATAACAGTACACGTATAAGATACCCTCCCACACCTAAACACATATACACTAAACAACAAAATCACCCTATAGATGCCATATTAGATATAAAACCATACACAAAAAAAATAAATACGAAACTCAACAAATCACAACCCAATATCTATGCAAATGGATACTACCATATAATGTCACATATACAAAATGGACACTAGAAAAATATCTTTTCCCATGTAATAAACAAAATATTACTTAATATAACATTAAAATACTAAAAAGAAATACTATATACAAAAGCAAGAAACACACTTTGCCAATATCATCTTCCAAAACTTTTACCAATCACAACCCCTAGATACGAGATACATAATCCCTTCCCCCCCACCTAACCCATACATACATATCCACTAAAGATTGTAATCTTGACAAAGATATTAAAACAACTAAGTACACAACATATACCACATTAGAAAACACAGAATTATATGATAATTTAGGCCAATACATACATACAGTATCCAACACCCGAATACAATGGCTATGGAACCAATACCAAATATTTTCAAAACAACAAACAATAGACCCACCATTGCAAAATTTTGAAACAGAAGTAGTGTGATTATACCAAAGATACCTTGCAAGAGACACAACACAAGACAAAAGCATCAAAATCCAACATCATATAGACATAAACATACTCCAGTATATAATTGAAAAATTCCATATAGAACACTCATATTTCTCATCACCAATAACATGTCCAATACAAATAAAAACATACAACTCACCACACCCTTGAGATTGTATATTTGGATCTCCAGGACCTGCATTTGCCCAAAAATGGATCAAAACGAGCATAATACATGCACCCACCCATGAAACATTACAACAAGCAATCCACTGGGCTAGACTAGCTRCCGAAAAAGATAACTCAATCACTATGACAGTCATTGCACCAGATAAATATTGGTACACCAATAAGGACCCACATGCAAATATATAGCCAGATACACATACTATTGCATATCTCCCAGTAGATATAATCAAATATGAAACTCCTTTAGCCACAAAATACAAACATATAGTAGAACCCCTAGCAACACAAATACTACACATACATTGTAATCACCATAATTTAGCCCTAATTAATCTCCAAGAAGAACTCAAAGAACAAATCTACACTCACCTAAACATACAAAATATACACACAAAAACTCAAGAGACAATACCCCCAACAATAAAGCTAAATCCTTCAAAAACTTGGAACGAAGTCCCACTACCAAACAATACCACAATAAATCACACAAACACAACTATATACACATCCAATGCAACAAACTTAACTTACATTAAAATACATAGCAAACAATTATTATACAGACGGATCATACAATCCACCTACTAGACAAGAAGATGAAACAACAATAGGAGACACTTTTAGAAATAGGTAACAATACCAACTTTAAGAATTTCATTACAAAATCACTACTTGAGCATTATTTATTTTTAGTTTCATTTACTGTTTTTTTAAATGAATTTTCCAATAACTGGCATTCTATCTCAAAATCTGCAAAAAATCTCAATTTAATGAATATGGCCTTTTTTGAGAAAAATTTAATTTTAAAAAAACAAAATTTCACCCTAGATTTAAGATTTTGCTACTATAGTTATGTAAATGCATCAACTAATGCACTCCAACGGCCCAACCTTGACATTTTGTAAAGGGACRATTGCAAGAAAAACTGACCAGTTTTGTAGCGTTCATTAGTACTTGCTAGTACAAGCAACCTTTTGGAAAAACATATTTCAAAAAAAGATAAAATATGGATGATTAGCATAATATTGTAAATAACATATCACCAAAATTTGAGAACCAAACAAAATTTAGATTGAAAGTTATTCACAAAATAGAGTGACACATTTTTTCAAGAAAATAGACACTTTGACGTTTTAGTTTGAAAAAAGTAGGAGACAAGATTTAAAAATAAAAATAAAAATGTTCAATTTGAGAAAATTTTATTATAATGAGATTTCACCAAAAGTGTAATCTTAAAACCATTTTGAATGTTCAAAAGTGCACATGCAAGGGAGCCCTATCAGCATGCATGTAGAGGACATAAAATAATGTTTCTTAAATTTCCTTTGGTGGATGCATGCCTACCTAATGCGGAAATAGACCACAAAATTTCAACTCTAGATCATTAATTTTGGGTACTCCCCAGTACTAGAACGAGTCAAGAGAATTGAGTAAAAAAGGGACTAAATTCCTTTATCCTATGCCTAGGTGAGTTTAATAAATAATTAGGGAAAAATTGGAATACATTTTTAGTATGAAAAATTGAACAATTAACCAAAGGATTTTATGGTTAGATTTATTACAAAATAAATATTGATGAATATTTTGACTAAGTTTTGTAGACAAGTATTTTGAAGCAATTTTGGGTTTCTAAAGATGAAAGGATTTTAATTAAGGGTTAAGAGACTATTTTAGAGTCTCACTTTAATAAAAAGAAAAATTCGAGGTTTGATTAGGATTCTAAGTTATATCTAGCTTGCAACTTTACATCCTTTACTTTTTATCCATGGAATTGTAGATATCCTAATTGGATCAAATATTTAGAAACTTTTTGAGGTTTTTGAGTTGTTTTTGTTTCATTTTGGTACTTTAGTTTGATGTTTTTGCATCCAAATCAGTCATTTAGAGCTGTAATTGAATCCAATCAACTGAGTCAAGCAATTAAAAGGGTTATTGTATTTCAAGGTGGAAGTGGTGTCACTGTTCAACCAATCCAATTGGATTTTAGTAGGGTAAGTTTTACTTCAAGTTGGAATTGATTGTTTGCCAGCTAAGTTGAAGTTGGGCTAGGTTGAGCCGTGTAGTGTTTTTGTTTTGTGTCTATTTTTGTGTCAATTTAAGTTAAGAAATTGAGTATATAAGTGTGTGAGTCCCTCAGGAGTGTTTGTGGAAATTGGAATGTGGTTGAGAGAGTTTTAAGTGAGAAGATCTAAATGTTATAATTGAAAGAGATGTGTGAAAAAAGGAAGGATTTTAAAAATCTATTATGGACAAGACATTATGAGAAAGCATAGAACAATGAATATTTTGTAAATCTTTCAATAGTGATGTGATTGCCAAATTCATATTGTCCAAAATTTCATTTCATTTATACATAAAAATATGAAAGTAAAGRTTTATGTTGAAGAAGAATAATGACCAAATTTAAAGGGTTGTTGGAATAATGTGTTGTTGTTGTACTACCTAAGAATAGTACATGAAATTGTTTGAGTTCTGAATTTTTTGGGGAAAATTCATAAAAAACATATTAGTAAAATAAAAAACAATTACTTACGCATATAATTATATAAATAAGATTCTAGCTTTCAAACAATTTTCTTCAAAGTTTCATTCAAGAAAGGCTTGGGAAAATTTCAAGAAAATGGTGGTTGGATTGATCATTTTGTTTCTTAAGTATTAATGTTGGAAAGTGATCTTTGGTAGTACTGATATAGGATGAGGCAACACTACATTGTCTATGAGCTGTTTTGAGCAACTTTCATTTATTAGGACTTAAGAATACTTTTTAATTTTTAGTGTAGGATATCCAAAGTACCCAAATTAATTGAATGTGCTCAAGTTATTCTTGTTTTAAGGTTTGAATGGATGTTGAATGAGAAAATGGTGACTTGCTAAAGATTGAAGTAAGTCATTAAAGTCTCAAATCATGAGCAAAATGTAGCCTTGAACCATAAAATTGTAAGATAATCTTTTACTATAATAAAATGTAGAAATATCTTTTCAATCTATAAAATAGAAACCTCAATCACCCATAAACTTTAAAATTGATTTGTTTTCTACTTTGCATGACATTGCAAAACCATAATAGTTCATAACAAGGTATTGATTGTTCTCATATAAAATTATTGCTACAAAATTATTTAGTTGACGGCAATAGTACTATAATAGGGTGGATTGATGGATCCATACTCATTGGTATTATGTATAGTAATCAACTACTAGTAAATAAAACTTGGTGTTTCTAATACCAACCATTGTTGTTGTTGCCTCAAATATACACCCTCTATCCATGAGAATCTAATTCAAATTTTGGACAAAACTATTTCTAGCACTTTGGAAATTCATAGTTCATTCATATATTGTACATAAAATGCTAAGAAAATGGAAATTCTTGTAATGACAACCCAACAAACATTTAGACATTTTTAATGATGGAAACTAGGCTCAAATGCTAATTTGGTCAATTCTTGATACATGTAGTAACTATAGTTCATTTTAATGTAAAGATAGAGAATATGATTGTTTTTTCTAGTATGAGGTGATATCCTTGTTGCTTACAAGTATCCTTCTTGATTATCCTAAGACCACGTGTTACACTCCTTTATCCAAGTTACACAATGTGTAGAATAATGAAATTAGTGTAGCTTGAAGTATCACTATATTTGACCAATCTCTACAAAACAAACAATTTTGTAGTGATAGTAATTCTCATTAGAGTGAGTTCAGACTCTCAAAACGGCTAAAAGGATTTGATATGACAAGTTATTTTAAGAATTCAAGGCTCCACAATACCTATAAGAGGTACTGACATGAAGTACTGTCCTTGCCTTATGTGCCACATTCAAGAATCATGGTGTACCCCCACCAAAGCAAACCATTGATTTTTGACACCTTGCATATCGTGAAATAAAATAATAAACTACAACAAGGAGGAAGACAAAACAAATCACAAGTATCAATTCTTCTAAAGCACTTCCTTCCAATCATCTAGAGAGTCCAATTTTTCTTCAACTTTACATGAGCTTGAAGCCCATTCCATGCATTCATACACACCCTAATTAGGACACTAGAATAATTTTTTTTATTTGTGGAAACATAGCTATTTTTTTTTAAAGTCACATTGTTTCTAAAGTAGTGTGGGAATAGACCACAAAAATTTCAGCTCTAGATCATTAATTTTGGGCACTCCCCAGTACTAAAAACCTCTAAACTGCAAAACGTGACAAATTAGCTAAATTTAAATTTAAATATAAAATGATTTTTTAAAATTTCTAAAAAATAAGGAATCTAATTGTTATCAAGCAAGACATCTCCAATAAAATTCTCAAGTCAATTGGTCTCATACTTCAAAAGTTATAGTGGATGGAAACTCCACAATTCGAATTGTGACGCAAAATAGTACTGGTCTTTCTTGCATTCACCCATAATTCCCTTGATGCTCACAAAATTAGTTTCCATCTCCCGAACACCATCACTTATAAAAATAAAACAAGACCACATAAGCTACCAAGAACCAAACCTTCAACACTCAAAATCATATGTGAACATTGCTAAATAGCAATAGCCAATTCAAAGGATCAAATGCATTCACAACAAACTTAACCAAGATATTGTATATAATTATGCAATCCAACATTCCTACGGCACAAATAAATCAAAATACCAACCACATGCCCGGACCGCCCAACATTTTAGTGAACAACCATTGTAAATGAAAAAACACACCTACATCACTACCTACACTTGAGATGTTTGCACTTTGCAATGGCTTCTAATTGGCCCAGGAATTGGCCTTCCGCACATATCAACCCTTACAAAGGTTCTTGAAATATGATAATTCTTGATATGTGTTGAAGGCCAATCATCTTCCCAAACATCTTCCCAAACACATCAGAAGCTCTAGATTATCAAAATGACCACTCAGGACCTTTTTGTTTACACATCATATGTTCTATTAGTAGATAGACATACACCATACATTCATGCCAACGACATACACCACTTTACCTACAATTGAAAACACAAAATCCACCTCCACCCATCACATCCATTTCCAAAATGCATGACTTGTATTAATCAAAGATATTCATAACACAAAGGACCAACTTATTGAAAATCTATGGACCAACTAATTCTATGGACCAACTTATTGAAAATCTTTCCAACATATTTATTAAAACTTGTGCCAAATCTCCACCACCACCACTCACAACATTAACAAAAAAGCAAGGAGGGTTCCTTCCAAGAAAACTCCAAAATAAATGAAAAAAACAATTAAAAATCTACCACAATAGTCGAAAAGCCATCTACATTGCAAAGCATGACACCCATTGGGTTGGGCAGGCAAAGTCTGGCCAGTGGTAGTTGGCCACCCGGGGTCACTTTGTAGCCAGCACCCGTACATTTTCATTGACGCAACCATTCATGCCGTGAAAGTGAGTCTAGACAGTAAGTTGGGGTAACTTCTGACTAAGTTGTAATTGGCTGTAGTTTGTTTGTGCAAGTTGTAATTTTTGGAGGCATGTTGGTTTCTCAAACTCCCAGGGCAAAGTGTTTGGTGAATCTCATTTGGAGTCGAAGGGGTAGTGCAAATTCTCTTTGCATGCAGTTTTTGGACATCGCATGAAGTAACTGTGTATTCAATCATAATTATCGGTTAGACGAAGCCATCCTATCAACTCACGAAAATGTATTTGAGTTCAATAAGAAGACCAAGGCGCATTCATCGTTCTGCAAGTTCCTTCAAATTGTTTTCTAGAACACTTTTAGTCAGGAATGTCCTCATTTGCAAGGTTGAAGGATTGAAAAGTGAAAATGGGCGCCGAAAGTATGACCACCAAGTAATGTCAATCCTTGTCAATTCTTGACCACCTCCATCTTATCTCGGATACTTCAAACTGTCAATTTAGAATTTGTCACCTGCAATTGTCCATTGATTCAGTGAGACCTTGCAGTATGTCAACCAATCCAAACTACCAACTAAATTATTGACATTTTCACATCATGCTCTCCAAATGACTCATTGGATTGACCTTCCGCACGAAGCATAAAAGTAAAAGAGTCAAAACTATCCAATGATCATCCGCTTTTCAAAACAATACACCAAACGCAAGGTGTGAGAGCTAGAATTATACCATCATTAGGATACTCACACATTATAGATCACTTTTAGATGAACACATCAAACTCATAATTATGCATAACAAATCATAGATAGAATTTAGACTAGAAATTCCATAAAATTCCTTGTCTAGAGACAAAGAATCCCATACAATCAAAAAAACTTTGTGAAGAAGTGAAAAAGTCACTAGATGGAATTGAGGTGATAGCGACCAAGCACTTTCAAATTTCTATAATATCAAGAGAATCAAATTTGAAGTGTTGTTGCAAAAACAAATAATGGTGGTGCCGTGGTGGAAAACAACTTGGTGTATGTATCTATTGAATACTCTATAGGTTTCTAAGTTCCAAGAAACTTGTTAGAATTTTAGATGGTGATAGCCTTGTTGAGTCTACAAACATGGGCTTACTAGTTCCCTGTAGCCTTTTATTTCTATCTATCTTGTTGTAGTTCAACATATCTACTTAGTATAATAAATAACATAAGTTATGTGCACATTAAAATAATTTTAAACTCCTTGAAGATGATTGTCAGAAAGATATATTGCTTCACATGCTTTTAAGAAAAATTCTAATATAGAAAGAAAAATTGTCACCCCGTATCTTGCTACTAGGATACTAGTATGATTACACAATTCCATCAACTAATGCACCCCTTGACATTTTGTAAAACCTAGTCAAAAATAAAAGACCAATTAGGAACAACAACTTCGATCCTACTTTTCACAAAAGTCCCTTTTGATTCTATAAAGAAAARAACAATTTTATTATACTTGGTTGATGCAACAAAAAAATCCACAATCAATGAATTTAAAAAAATCAATAATTAAATATCTAACTAACATGATCATTGTTTTGATTTTTCTCCCTCTAACTCTACTAACAAAGTTGCAAAGACTCAAAGTTTCTTGGATAAGAATCTAGTTCAAACAATTAATCTTAGGTCACACAAATCAAATCATAAAGTTTTTAACTATTTGCAACAATTAGAGAAAAGGTCGTTTATGTGCACATTATAGGTGAAATTCCTACGGACACGGAGATTCTCCACCAAAGATTGGAAGAAGATTATTTTAACATAAAAGCACATCAGGAGCGCAATGGCGAAGTCGGTGCGTGGAGATTCCCCAGTATGGGAATAATTTCACCTCAAAGGAATTAAATTAACAGGTATTAAATTAATGGCTTATTTGGGAATTGCGAGTTCTATGCAAAACTTTGCACTTGGCTTTTGGTAACTTCCTAAAAGATTCCTAAAATGTTTCATAATTTTTTGCATTGCAAAATTGACTCCATGGGAAATCAACCACTTTTACCGGCATTTGGAAATTTATGGAAAATTTCGTGGTAGTGGTGAAATCCCACTAAAAACTAGAATAGTATGTTTTAGCTTAAATAAGCGCCCCACCAAATTTCAAAGGATTCCAACATCAAATGATACCCTAACCGACGGCTGCAACGACTTTTAACGATTTTCTCAAAAGTATTGCAAGTTGACCGACGTACAAGGAGCATACGGTGTTCGATTTGAGTCAACTTGGACTCTTTTCTTACATTTTGGGACCTTCTCGACAACCCTAGCTAGTTAAAATTTGAGGAAAATTTAACTCCGAAAGTTAGGTTTTTGATCTTTTTCACTGGGATCCAAACCCAAGTTTTTGAACGTTTTTTAGCTTGAAAAGTAGGGGTAGGGGGTCTTGAAGACGAATTTGGGTCTTTCAAGGCCAATGGCGCAATCCGTTTGGCATTTGGAGCTTTTCTCCAAAAATTAGAGTGGTCACAGCATTAGTGTAGAATTTTAGAAGTTAATTTTTAGTTTTTCCCTTTGGTAGTTTTTAAGTAATTTGAGGGTGGAGAAGGCCTTGGGCGAGTATAAAAGGCCTCCCCTTCCCCTCACTTTGCACCCCTTTCTTCATTTTCTTGTTGGGTCAACTCGAGGCCATTGTTTTCTCATGCTTTGTTAATTGCCAAATTCGTTGGCAGTGTATTGGATTTTGGGCATTTGGACAAAAAAACTTGTTTTGAATGTGCATTAGAGCTATTTGCTCCATCTTATGAAGTTGTTGCTTACTTCAAAGGATGTAGGGGTCCCTTTGGATATTGCCTTTGTCTTATTGAGTAGTTTAAAGTCCCTCAATCATTTTGTTTTCATTGATTATTAAGTATCGTACTAACCCCAAGGATATCCTAGCCGAATTCTGGCGGTGCCGTTAGTTATGATCCCTTGGATTTTGTTTTGAAACTAATTGTTGAGTTTTTAGTCCTTGTTGCCTACTAACAAAATTCCAACCGAGCTTTTTTGGAGAGGGATTTCACACCTTTGGTTGTTGCAAATCCCCCCTGAAGCCTAGACGTTGGAATTGGAGGTTCTAAGTGAGTCTATGTTATTTTGAGTGATTTGGGTGAGAACCAAACCTCATATATTAGTACTAACCATTCATAGTAGTTGACCAAAATTGGGACCTAAACCCCCCGAATTGCGAAGCTTCGTACTTGGCTTAAACGTTTTTTTGTTTTTTTATTATCTTTGGCTTTAAAATTTCGGCCTAAACCCCTCAAACGGCGAAGCTTCACACTTGGAACAAATTACCATTTTATTTGGAGGGGTCCCCAAAGGAGACCTAGTGTGGATTGGGGTTCCAAAAATTTGGGCTAAGCTAGCACCAGCCAGCAGCAGCTTGCAATAGCCAACAGCCAACTAATACTGAAACCAGCTCGGCTCTGGACTGGAAGGTACAACAGATTGAGTGGCAGCAGGGCCTCACCTGAGTGACAAGACCAAAGCTAGATAACTGACTGGCTGAAAAGAGAACAAACGTACTGGTCAGTCTTTGGACATGCATCTGTACTGATTTGATCATGTGATTTTGCAATCTAGGTTTTAAAAAGGGAGAAAATAGAATTGGAACCAGACAAAGAGAGTTTACATTTGACTAAAAAATAAAAATAAAAAAAAACCTTGATAATCAAAGCACACTTCATATTAAATCATGGTGTGATAACCATAAGAAGATGACATACAATTCATAATTGCTTAAAGTTTGGTGCTGCTTAGTAAATCAGAGCTTTGAAATTCACGCTTGACAATTCCTCGTAAGGAATATTAGCTTATAAGTAGTTAACACCATTCCAGTTCTCATTAGAAGGATGAGTTTGATAAAAAAGCAAACTTTAAATTCAAATCAATCATAAATAAGCGTAGAGCATGCTGTGAGAAAGAGAATTACTCCTCATCAGTCGTGGTTGGAGGTGATACAGAGCTCCGGGTTTTAAAGAAGGACCTCTCCCAACTGGTTGGGGGTGACCCCTCATCACACTGTCCATCACCACACTCTCAAATCAAGTCAATCCAGTGACTTCTCAAATTCAGCTTCATTTCCATCTGCCTGAGCTTGTACTCAACATGTGCAAACCTCACAATTCAAATACTATCTGTGCTTTCAAGATAGAGGCAAAGAAGCTCTCGAATGATAAAAATGTAGAAGAATTGGGAGTGAGATGAGTTAGAAGAGGAGAGAAAAGGGAAGCTTGAGTCCTAGATAAACACCCTCAGAATAATTAGAATTTCGTGTCAAGTCAAGAAGAAAAGACAAAAGAATGGAATGAGAATTGCCATAATATTATGAGAATTTAGTTATTGGTGGGAAAGTCCAATCAAGCTTTGTCTCAAGCTTGCACTTGCTTCCAAAACCATTTAGCCAAGAATTTAGTGTTTGATTTGATTTGATTTGATTTTTAGAAGATAGATGCAAAAAAAAAAAAAAACATTCGAAAGAGATAGGAAACAAAAGAAAAGAGAGTGAAAGAAAGTTAGTAGGAAAATTGTACAACTTTCAAACATTATCAAATTTACCAAAAAAACTTGGAACAACATTAAATGGAGGTGGAGCGCGCAATTAACGAGGTGGCGGGCATCCATGAGGTGGTACTAAATCACTATAAACTATGCCATTTTATCATTAGTGTTAGATTAGAATTAGAACGTTTGAATTTACGATTTTGATTGGAAACTAAACTTAGATATTATTGAGAAAATCAAATCCCACAACAATTTAGATTCTAAATTCACAATTATTAGTTTTGAAGGTTTTACTTGACTGTCCATCACCACACTCTCAAATCAAGTCAATCCAGTGACTTCTCAAATTCAGCTTCATTTCCATCTGCCTGAGCTTGTACTCAACATGTGCAAACCTCACAATTCAAATACTATCTGTGCTTTCAAGATAGAGGCAAAGAAGCTCTCGAATGATAAAAATGTAGAAGAATTGGGAGTGAGATGAGTTAGAAGAGGAGAGAAAAGGGAAGCTTGAGTCCTAGATAAACACCCTCAGAATAATTAGAATTTCGTGTCAAGTCAAGAAGAAAAGACAAAAGAATGGAATGAGAATTGCCATAATATTATGAGAATTTAGTTATTGGTGGGAAAGTCCAATCAAGCTTTGTCTCAAGCTTGCACTTGCTTCCAAAACCATTTAGCCAAGAATTTAGTGTTTGATTTGATTTGATTTGATTTTTAGAAGATAGATGCAAAAAAAAAAAAAAACATTCGAAAGAGATAGGAAACAAAAGAAAAGAGAGTGAAAGAAAGTTAGTAGGAAAATTGTACAACTTTCAAACATTATCAAATTTACCAAAAAAACTTGGAACAACATTAAATGGAGGTGGAGCGCGCAATTAACGAGGTGGCGGGCATCCATGAGGTGGTACTAAATCACTATAAACTATGCCATTTTATCATTAGTGTTAGATTAGAATTAGAACGTTTGAATTTACGATTTTGATTGGAAACTAAACTTAGATATTATTGAGAAAATCAAATCCCACAACAATTTAGATTCTAAATTCACAATTATTAGTTTTGAAGGTTTTACTTGAAGCTGTTAAAAGAATTACTAATTATTTACCATTAGATTAAAAATAAAAGTAAAAAGGGTAAAAAGTAAAAAACAAAAGAATAAGGAATCTTTTAGGAATCTTTTAGGAATCTTTTAGTCGTGGTAAAAGTAATAGATTTTCACGCCCCAAACTTAGATTAAAACATTGAGAATAAAGCAAGTAGCTTTCACCAAACAACTTTCAACCCTTTAGAATAATTCCTATTAGTGAAAAACCAAGAGCCAACCCAATTAGGTTGGGTGTTGTGAGAGTTAATAAGTCATTACGAGTAGAGGATAGATACTTAGGACTCAAATTAACAAAGTTCCATTGCTTGGAAGGCATAATTGGACTGACGTTAAACACCCATAGGATCCAAATTATTTAAGAACCCGGTTGTGTTCGCTTAATTCCAAGGATGGGAATCAAGCGCTCATAGTAGAGTCAATTGATTATTGATTGGATGGACAAAAGGTTCAGAAATGTATTGTTGGAATATTTTTTAGTGTAGGATTTTGGATTGGAATATTAGTGTAACCTCATGGTTGTGCACTTGTAGATCGTCTATAGAAATTTGGTGCCAATTGCAATTTAGGATCTTTATCATTTTTGAGATCTAGAAGTATTGGCTTAAAAATTGTTTGTAATTTTTTTTCTTGAAAAATCACACCTTTGGATATAAAAATGCATTTAGTATATTTATACTATAAATGATAACCCTTAGTTCCATCTTCATAACCTAAGAACCAACATTCAATAGATCATTTATATTCTAATTGTGATTTTTGTCTAGTTTCTTTACGGCAAAGGACATACGGTTTTTGTCATGAATGCAGATGGAGCGCGTTCTTCTGGAGCGTTGTCCCAATACTCTACTCCGGAGAAGAGTCTCCAAAGGTTTTCTTTAAATAAGATCAATTTGATTTATAGCCATGCCATAATTCATAGCCGGGTGAAATTTCAAGTGCTATAGTAGGTATTTGATTTTGTCTATAATTCCCAGTTAACCTCTAAAGGACTTTTTAATGCCAAAAAGCACTCAATACTGTCATTTTTAAAGGAAAGAGTGAAAAAAAATTCAATTTTTTTTGCACATCTAACCATAGGATCTACACCTAATTAGTATGAGAATATGTGGTAAATATATTAAAAAATTTGACCGCACAAATTTCAAAATATCTGCGTTAAAGAAAAAAAAACAAGTTTTTCATCGCAGTAGAGCTTAGATTATTTGATTTTGAACCTTTTGAACTTTAGTTTTTTGCACTATAGAGTTTTGAGCTTCAAAGCTTTGTGGTGGAGAATTGGGTTGAGAGACTAGGAGATAAAGAATACAACAAAGCTAAATTATTATTTTAAAAAAATTGTTAAATAGAAGTAGGTCCACATATATAAAAGAAAAATCTAAATTATTAATATCTTTAATTTGGAATTAAAATGCACTAATACCAGTGGTGATATGTTTTAGCAAGCAAATTAAACTATGTGGAACTTTTTTTTTCTTTAAATTGTAAAATTGCATATTGAAACAAATCCTACAAGTTAATTTTTCAAAAAGATGCTTAGATTGTCCAAAAAACAAGATCGCCTATAAATTTCTTCTAACAAATTCAAATGGAATGAATCAAATCTTTCTAATTAGGCAAAAATATAAGCTATGAGCAAAAATATTAAAATTTTAAAAACTTTTTTAGGCCGCCCCCTCTCCCTTTGGTATACAATATAGTATATATACTATGTACAAAATCAAATACCTACTATAGCACTTGAAATTTCACCCGGCTATGAATTATGGCATGGCTATAAATCAAATTGATCTTATTTAAAGAAAACCTTTGGAGACTCTTCTCYGGAGTAGAGTATTGGGACAACGCTCCAGAAGAACGCGYTCCATCTGCATYCATGACAAARACCGTATGTCCTTTGCCGTAAAGAAACTAGACAAAAATCACAATTAGAATATAAATGATCTATTGAATGTTGGTTCTTAGGTTATGAAGATGGAACTAAGGGTTATCATTTATAGTATAAATATACTAAATGCATTTTTATATCCAAAGGTGTGATTTTTCAAGAAAAAAAATTACAAACAATTTTTAAGCCAATACTTCTAGATCTCAAAAATGATAAGATCCTAAATTGCAATTGTGAGGGGAAGGAGAGGCCTGTTATACTCGCCCAAGGTCTCCTCCACCCTCAAATTACATAAAAATTACCAAAGGGAAAAACTAAAAATTAACTTCTAAAATTCTACACTGCTGTTGTGACCGCTCTAACTTTTGGAGAAAAGCTCCAAATGCCAAACGGATTGCGCCATTGGCCTTAAAAGACCCAAATTCGTCTAGTAGACTCCCTACCCCTACTTTTCAAGCTAAAAAACATTCAAAAACTTGCATTTGAATCCCAGTGAAAAAGATCAAAAACCTAACCTTTGGAGTTAGTTTTTCCTCAAAATTCTAACTGGCTAGGGTTGTCGAGAAGATCCCAAAATGTAAGAAAAGAGTCCAAGTTGACTCAAATCGAACACCGTATGCTCCTTGTACGTTGGTCAACTTGCCGTACTTTTGGTAAAACCGTTAAAAGTCGTTGCAGCCGTCGGTTAGGGTATCATTTGATGTTGGAATCCTTTGAAATTTGGCGTGGCGCTTATTTAAGCTAAAACATACTATTCTAATTTTTAGTGGGATTTTACCACTACCACGAAATTTTCCATGAATTTCCAAATGCCGGTAAACCTGTAAAAGCGGTTGACTTCTCATGGAGTCAATTTTGCAATGCAAAAAATTATGAAACTTTTTAGGCATCTTTTAGGAAATTACCAAAAGCCAAGTGCAAAGTTTTGCATAAAACTCGCACTTCCCAAATAAGGCATTAATTTAATACCTATTAATTTAATTCCTCTAAGGAGATATTATTCCCATACTGGGGAATCTCCACACACCGACTTCGCCATTGCGCTCTTGACCTGCTTTTATGTTAAAATAATCTTCTTCCAATCTTTGGTGGAGAATCTTCATGTCCGTGGGAATTTCACCTATAATGTGCACATAAATGACCTTTTCTCTAATTGTTGCAAATAGTTAAAAACTCCCGCGGTAGTTTTCCCGGAGAATTTCCTAGAGCACTATCGGACTTGTGACTGACACTCTCGGAACTTAGAACCTGCTACCAACACTTTTGGTGGAAATTCCACTCGCAACGTATTTTTGGTGTTTACTACTATCTGAGACTAGTATCCAAAACTATCCTAAAGTTGTCTTAAATCCTTAATCAATACTTTGTCACCTAATTTGGCTACTAAAAATAGTAAATGGGAGTTCTTAGAGCACTCCCRATAATTAGGGCTAATTCTTTGTATTCTTAGGGGATTCCATGGAATACATTGTGAATCGCCTATTCTTACCTTTTTTACTARAAAACCTATTGAAAATGAGCAAAAAGCAAAAAAAAGAAAATTTTGAGGCCGGGGTGCTATTTGCGGGGCTCACAYCTACCAATTCTCCACCTAGTCYAAGTACAATTACTCCACAATTAAGTGATTCTTTCAGTCAACTCAAAATTCAAGATGATAACCTTGCATTTGATGATTTATTTTGGAATCCAATATATGTCCATGAGTTCAATACRTTCCCTAATTCTTCAAGTGAGGGCAATAATGCTTATCCTTCTAGTCAAGCTTCTCCAAGTACAATACCAAACTTACCTCTTGTCATAATACAATGTAAAGGAGAGGCACCCAATGGCGTCCTTGTACCCARTGCCGTCAGATTCTACAAGAGCATAATCATTTYAGACTATAAATCTASGTAGGTAGTACATGGCTTATTTCTTTGACCTAAAATAATAAGTAGTCTACAGTGGCGCTACATTTACCTTCTAGAATGAATGCATGACCTAGAAAGGGATGGCATTGGGTACATGGACGCCATTGAGTGCCTCTCCCTTACTAGCAAAGAAAGTCACATAAGCAATTACTAGATGATATGGAAGGTAAGCCTTCTATAAAGACTATTAAAAAAAATAAGCACCTACTTAAACCTTGGAAAGCACTTGCAATACATGATGGAGTAATTAATAACGAACCTAATGATCCACGTTTTAAATAAAATGAAGCTATGTAAAGCCCAAATGCCAAATAATGYAAATGGCAGTTACCCTTGAATTTAAATCATTAGCTAAAATGACACATGCATTTTATTACAACGACAATCAAATCAAAACCGTATAGGTTGCAAATGGATATTTAAAACCAAGCGCGGCCCAAATAACAAAGTTATAAATTGAAAGGCTAGATTAGTGACTAAGGGCTACTCTCAACTATAATSAAGAAGGCCTTCATTATAGTGACAYTKTTTTGCCTATACTTAAATTTCTTGTTCTAATAGACTTTGTACATATTATTGTTTACATGCTCGCCAAATGCCCAAATGGATGTCATCACAACCTAACAAAGTTATAAATTGAAAGGCTAGATAGGGACTGAGGRCTACTCTCAACTATAATCAAGAAGGCCTTGATTATAGTGACATTTTTTTGCCTATACTTAAATTTCTTGTTCTAATGGCCTTTGTACATATTATTGTTTACATGCTCACCAAATGGATGTCATCACAACCTATTTAAATGGTGAACTCAAAAAWGAYATTTTTATAGAAATAYTAGAAGGGTTTGTTTTGCCCCCATCAATAACTTTAACAAAGCAATTAGTTTTATTCTAAGTGAAGCTTGCACAAATTTGTATCTTCAACGTGATGSTCATAATTTTATTAACTTAGCTATTTACGTCAATGATTGTTTACTCATCACTAATAATGAACATTTATTAAAAAGGWTTAAACAACAACTATCTACTGAATTCAAGATGACTGAATTAGGTCCAATAAAAAAGACTTCTATTTTGGGCTTAGAAATAAGATATAAGCTGGTATCCTCAAAAATAAATAAATCTAAATGTACACAATCCTTGTTATTAAAATTTAAAATGGAAATCATGTAATCCGATTTCCACACTTGTGGAACTTGGAATCAAATTAACAAAAGTTGATTGTTCTACCAYTGATGAAGATATAGCTCATATGACGGCTTATCCATACAAAACATTAGTGGATAGCCTCTCACACATAGCCTTCAACACACGGCCTCGTATTTCTTTTTGTGCTAGTACACTTGCACAATATTTATCAAATCTTGGATTACGCCATTGGAATGCTGGAAAAATAATCTTGTATTGTCTCAAAGCTACTCTAAATTTGGGCCTATCATATAAACGTTCCAACCGACAATTTATCAACATACTCACCTTTATATTTTGGATTGAGATTTAAGGCTCATTAGTTGTTTAGGGTTGGATGTGGAAACAAACAAATGAAGTTATAAAACCAAAATAATGAACTTAAACAAGTCCAACTTTAAGTTAGTTTGCTTTTCAAAAAATTATTATTCAAAAAGAAGGTYATTAGTTTAGATCACCATTGCAATGAAATTTTTTCCTTTAACAATTTCCAAATACATTTCAAAGGMCATATTTGTTATATTGAGACTTTTCGCAGATTTTGAGMCARAATGCCASTTATTSRAAAATTCATTTAAAAAAATAGTAATTGAAACCAAAAGTAAACAATGCTCAAATAGTGACCCTCTAATGACATTCTAAAAGTTGGTGTTATTATCTATTTATTGAAAAAACTAATGAAGAGATAAAGCAATTTATCTTCAAGTCGAAGATAGAAATGAGATTGCAAAAGGTCTCAACATAACGAATATGGCCTTTTCATTTCAATTGTATTTATGTTAAACAATATGAAACTAATTTAATGGAGTGATGGTATTATTTCTATATCATAATCTTTGAAGCTGAACAATAAATCAAAATATTTAGACAACACACATTTATTAGTTTGTTGAAACATTCCTYTTGAAAGAACAAGRCCTTGTCAAGATTATTCCATTTTAGTTGTGGAAGCTATTCAAATTTCTTTTGATCACAACTAGTGATCCTAGAACTAGTTTATGGAATTAAGTGCAATATGATACCAATGTTATGGAATTTAGTGCAATATTCTACCCTTCAAAACAAACATGCATCAACTTAAATTGGCTACCTTGARAGTGAAAGCCACTTCACACTACCCACCTAAAAGATGCAGCACAACTTTTTTTTTGTAAAACACTACGTCCCCGCCGTCCCGTCATTGCCAAAAAATTTGGGCCGTTTGATCATTTTGGAAAAAGATTAAACCACCCCTACCACCATTGATGTGGGTGGGCAAATTTTAATATGGGACGTCCAATTGGGCCAATCTTAGCCGTCCAAGCCAAATACAGAATACAGACACGGAGTACACAAACAAAATACGGATATCACATATTAAACATAAACATGAGATACATATACAAAGTACAATTGAAATACAAAATATGGATATGGCAAATATGGTAGACATATCCCATATTGTTTGTCAACCACACTGATTTTTGCTCCCTCCTATTTTTAAATTTTTATTTTTTAATTMTGAGTCTTAGCATTCAATGAACCTACTTCCCTTCTGATTTTTTTAAATTCATTGATTGTGGATTTTTTTGTTGCATCAACCAAGTATAATAAAATTGTTCTTTTCTTTATAGAATCAAAAGGGACTTTTGTGAAAAGTAGGATCGAAGTTGTTGTTCCTAATTGGTCTTTTATTTTTGACTAGGTTTTACAAAATGTCAAGGGGTGCATTAGTTGATGGAATTGTGTAATCATACTAGTATCCTAGTAGCAAGATACGGGGTGACAATTTTTCTTTCTATATTAGAATTTTTCTTAAAAGCATGTGAAGCAATATATCTTTCTGACAATCATCTTCAAGGAGTTTAAAATTATTTTAATGTGCACATAACTTATGTTATTTATTATACTAAGTAGATATGTTGAACTACAACAAGATAGATAGAAATAAAAGGCTAGAGGGAACTAGTAAGCCCATGTTTGTAGACTCAACAAGGCTATCACCATCTAAAATTCTAACAAGTTTCTTGGAACTTAGAAACCTATAGAGTATTCAATAGATACATACACCAAGTTGTTTTCCACCACGGCACCACCATTATTTGTTTTTGCAACAACACTTCAAATTTGATTCTCTTGATATTATAGAAATTTGAAAGTGCTTGGTCGCTATGACCTCAATTCCATCTAGTGACTTTTTCACTTCTTCACAAAGTTTTTTTGATTGTATGGGATTCTTTGTCTCTAGACAAGGAATTTTATGGAATTTCTAGTCTAAATTCTATCTATGATTTGTTATGTATAATTATGAGTTTGATGTGTTCATCTAAAAGTGATCTATAATGTGTCAGTATCCTAATGATGGTATAATTCTAGCTCTCACACCTTGCGTTTGGTGTATTGTTTTGAAAAGCGGACGATCATTGGATAGTTTTGACTCTTTTACTTATATGCTTCGTGCGGAAGGTCAATCCAATGAGTCATTTGGAGAGCATGATGTGAAAATGTCAATAATTTAGTTGGTAGTTTGGGTTGGTTGACATATTGCAAGGTCTCACTGAATCAATGGACAATTGCAGGTGACAAATTCTAAATTGAGAGTTTGAAGTATCCGAGATAAGATGGAGGTGGTCAAGAATTGACAAGGATTGACATTACTTGGTGGTCATACTTTCTGCGCCCATTTTCACTTTTCAATCCTTCAACCTTGCAAATGAGGACATTCCTGACTAAAAGTGTTCTAGAAAACAATTTGAAGGAACTTGGAGAACGATGAATGCGCCTTGGTCTTCTTATTGAACTCAAATACATTTTAGTGAGTTGATAGGATGGCTTCGTCTAATAGATAATTATGATTGAATACACAGTTACTTCATGCGATGTCCAAAAACTGCATGCAAAGAGAATTTGGACTACCCCTTCGACTCCAAATGAGATTCACCAAACACTTTGCCCCGGGAGTTAGAGAAACCAACATGCCTCCAAAAATTACAACTTGCACAAACAAACTACAGCCACTTGCAACTCAAAAGTTATCCCAACTTACTGTCTAGACTCACTTTCACTGCATGAATGGTTGCGTCAATGAAAACGTACGGGTGTTGGCTACGAAGTGACCCCGGGTGGCCAACTGCCACGGGCGAGACTTTGCCTCCCCAGCCCTCCCCCGGCCGAGTTCTCTCCCCCCTTCATCTCTCCCGACCAAGCTCCTCTTCAGCGTTGTCTGTGTATCTCCCTTTGTCTCTCACCGACGGAGTTGCCTCTCTTGTGTCTAGCCCAGGTTCGTTTTCTGTAGAGTTTGCGTGCACAAACAATCCCTGCAGAGATGGCGAGACCCAAGGTTTGTGTGAGAGGCCCGTGGTTGCCCATTAGTCCTTCACACGCCTTGCGTAGAGCGGAAGGCCAGCAAGTCACCGCAACTGCCCTCGAGCCCTCCACTGGGAGTGTCAAGAAGAACAACAAGCAAGTTTCGGTGGGAAATTTGACAGCCCCTGTCGTTGAGGTATACATAGGACGAGCATGGAGTTGTAGTCATGCACATAATTAACAAAGTGACCCCGGGCGGCCAATTGCTATGGGTGAGACTTTGCCTCCCCAGCTCTATCACGGTGATAGACATGAAGATTGCAATACAAGAGAAAGGGGTGTTTTAAGTATAGTCCTAGTAGTATAGTCTTTTAATGAATGACCTTTAAGCAAGGTTTTTAGTAAAATTTAATTGAAAAGACTATCTTTTCAAAAATTGAATTGGAATTGATATTTAGGCATGGAAATAGTCTTTAACTCCCTTACGGACCAAAGATTAGTCTACATTTTCAAAATTATGAAGATGTATTGTAAAATGCAACTTCAAAGATTAATTTGATGATGGTTTTCAAACAAAAGTTGTGAAATAATCTACAAGTTAGATTTATATAGTTGTATATACTATTGTACTAACCAATATGATTTCAACAGAATTAGAAACCAAGTATTGAAAACCATTTTAAAACTTTTGTCTAAGATTAAACATACTTAATTTTCACACAAAATTCTTTTCTTTAAGTTTTCAACGTCATGTTCTAATTGTGGTGATGTTTTTAGATTCTTATTTTCATATCTATACAAGTGGTTTTGGTGTGCCTTTGTCAAACTAAAATGTTAGTTTTTGTGATGATACAAACCTATTCCTATTGAGCTTGAGGTGTACGTCACTCTCTACGTTTGTAGAAGATAATAATACAGGCTGATAGGTTAGGTACCTATCACCTTCTACACATGTGGAGGGTGGCAAGCCAAACTATTTAATTTCCTTTGTGCCTATTGAGCATGATCGTCTGCTCGCAAGGTAGGCGTACGGCACCGTCCACGTATATAGAAGGTGACAATACAAGCTGATAGCTTAGATACATTAGTAGAAAAACATGTCCTAAATGACTATCCTCAATGACTAAAAAGTGTCCACAATGACTCATTTGTAGTCATTGTGGACAATTTTCAGTCATTTAGGACAGTCATTTATAGCCTGTTTTCTACTAGTGATACCTATCACCCTCTACACATGCAAAGGGGGGGGGTAGGCCAGACTATTTAGTTTCTTTTGCGTAGAGGTCAAGTCCTTTTATCCCCCTTTCTAAAAAATGTGGATGAAAAACAAATATTAGTATATTTAATCATTTTGAGTTTTCATTAAAATTGATATGAAAATCTTTGAGAGTCTTTGACAATATATTTCTACTCTCTCAACGAATAAATCACTACTATGCTACAAAATTTTATAAAAATGTTGCTCCTTTCTAGATAGTTGAACGGACACAAAATTTCATCCATAATTTGGATAATTCATATACACCCATAGATGAAGATAGTTTCATCATTATCTAAATTTCACTTTCTCTTCTACCAAAATAATTGTATCCAAATCCAAAGTTTAAAGTGATTTTCCTAATTGTTATCTTTATCTTCAATCACTCTAAAGTTGAATCTTTTCTCCAACATGAACTTTATTAGTACAATTTGACTGCTTGATCTAAGCTCTTCAACTTCCGAATAGGTGAATTTGCTACAAGTACAACATTCCAATCTTTTGAACTTTTTCATTAGRATTGGTTACTTCTTCAATTGATCTTTGTCTCCTTTTTCAAGAACAACCAGATCCTCAGCCACCAATTTGGTTTACTCGTCTTTAATTCTAGAACTCGTCTTCACAGAATTACAATACTTGTAAAATTTACATTTAACTCTAACTAACTTGAAATCACTCTTTTTTAACTTCAACACCATTCATTTCCATACATGCCGCCTTTATTATTTGAATTTGATAAATTGACTCACAAACACTCTAAAATATTCACTTCAATAGTAGATAGCATGCACTCTTAGTTAAACACAAATTGGAAACTTCAATTAATTAGACCATTTACCCATCCAAGCAACATTTCATAAACGACAACCCTCCCAATTGATTTAACGTCTTTTACTAGACCTAACAAAACCAGTGTACAACATAACATACTCAGACTGMATCCATAGGCTCAATAGACCAATTTAATAAAGAACACACTTAACACTCAAACCACGACAAGTAGCAAGGCAATTCAATTTTCTAATATCAACTGTTGTTAATATTTCAATTTAACCCATAAACACATTTGTAGTGGGACTTATCACTCAAAATTCACACACATAAATACTTCCAATTAGATTCATCACTAGACACTTAGACAGCAACAAGCAACAAGGCAATTCACTTTTCTAATATCAACTGCTGCTAATATTTCAATTTAACCCCAAGCAAATTTCTAGTGGAACTTATCACTCAAAACTCACACACACATAAATATTTCCAATTAGATTCACCACTAGAGCTATTTAAACTTCTTATAAATCTCTTAACACACAATCACATCATGCACACACATTGCAATCAATTGGTATGTAATTTCCTATTAGATTAATCAAACTAGTGATCAAATCACTATTACAAATTGATTTCTTCAATTTGCTCATAGCTCAACATCCTCCTAACACATCTCAATAACTATGATCTTGACATTTAGCCCTACACGCATTAATAGCTCATATTCTCTCTATTAGCTCTAACTTAAAATCTCCATCTTCCAGCATATTCTCCAATCTTGCACATAACCATTTCAATCTCCAAAACACTCATTGACACCACCCTGCGCAATCAATTAACTCACAACCATAATTCTAAGTGGGAGCAAAGGTTTGTCGTATGGGCATATGTAGGATATCTGTCATTAGACTCTTATTGAACGGGTTTTCTTACCTATTACTTACTTGAAAATGAAGTAATTTTCATCTAGTTAGATAGAATAGTCTATTATCTAAGTTGTGATGCTTTGAGTCACTTGTCCTAAAATTTCATTTTATTTAGACATTAAAATATACATAAAAAGGTTTTCATGGATAAAAAATAAGTTTTATAATGTTGCAGCTAAGTATAACTTAAATTCCTATTCAAATAAATTTATGGTATATATCTATTTTCTAATAGATATGTAAATTGAAAGGTTTTGAGTGGGCACTTAGTTCCATAAGTAATAACTTTGACATAGAAATCAAGCTCCATGAACTACAGCTTTGACATAGAAACCAAGCTTCACAAATCAAAACTTCTACATAGAAATTATAACTTTGACATAGAAACCAAACTCCATGAATTACAACTTTGACATAGAATCTAAGCTCCATAAATTACAACTTGAAAATAGAAATTATAGTCCATTGCAACTAAAGTTGTTACAACATATTGATAATTGTAAGTGGAATGGTGTATGTGGTTGGTATGAATTGTTGGTGTATGTCTATTTACTAATRGATGTACAAAACAAAAGATTTTGAGTGGGCATTTTCATAATCTGCACTTGAAATTTCAAGTGGTTTGCATTTAAAGTTCCATTTACTACCCTTTAATTCATATATTTTGATTTGTATTTTTTCATTGCAATTAGATGAAATAATATCCAACGATTGAAGGAAATACTATAAAAGACTTATCCAATAGTTGACAAATAATGTCTATGTTGACTTTTAGTATTGGTAACATTAGTAGGATTGTTGACATTTAGTATTGTGTTTCGTAATTGGTGGTGCCATCACTAAATACCATTAGCAATGTAGTGAGCCTTGTGCCGTTTCCATAATCAAAATAAAATATGAAAATAATCTTTTAATTAATCAATAATTCAAACATCTATATCTTTTACACTATACTTCCAAACACATGAAACAAACTCTAAGCACCTTTCATGGCAAAGGAATTTTTGATGGTACCAGTTAAGAATACAAAAAAAAATAGACTGTTCTGAAAATGGCATCCTAAAAAAAAAACAAAAAAAAAACAATCTAACTTAAGATATGGATGTATCATGGTTGTTCGCCCGGACAACTCGACAACTCGACGAACACGACACGTTTGAAGTCAAGTAGACCTCTTCGTCCGTTTAATAGAGTCAATGTCAAGTTGACTGCCCCATAAAAATTTTGACCCTGCCCGTTCGCCACATGTCTGCCAATTGGCAACCACATGGCAAAAATCAGGGCACATTCGGATGTGGGCGACCTCGGGTACGGGCGGGTGCAATAGGGGTGACCCTTCACCACCCGCACTCGTCCTTTCGCCATGCGCAGTCATCCCTTCACCACCCGCACTCGCCGCTACCCGAGGTCGCCCCTACCCGCAATTGCCCCTTCACCACCCGCACTCGCCTCTACCCGAGGTCGCCCCTACCCGTAGTTGCCTCTTCACCGCCTACACTTGCCCTTTGGCCATGGGCAGTCGCCCCTTCACCACCCGCACTTGCCCTTTCGCCATCCGAAGTCGCCCCTACTCGTAGTCGCCTTTTTTGGACCCGCGGTCGCCCTACCCGCAGTCGCCTTTTTTGGGCTTTCCACGTCGGATGAAAATGTCTGGCTGTCGGGCAGAAAATTTTCAAAATTTGGGCGACTACGGGTGTGGGCGCCTTCAAAATTGTCGAGCATGTCCGACACTCGACACACTCGACATGCAACGTCAGACAGACAACTCGACACCGAAACCCGAAAACGCGTTTGACAGAACAACCCTGGGATGTATAGATAGAAAAAATGTTTAATTTAGGGGATATTGAATGCTCTAGGCAATTCATTGTCATTGTACTAACTTCCAAGTAATTGCTATTGAGTTTAGTGGTGCATTCAAAGCAAAAATTAATCCATCATTTAGTATGAAGAGGTGCTAATTATAGGAAAAAATCATTTTTAGACTAAGAATTTTCTATCAGTCAAAGTCAAATTACTTAGGCATGAGGATAACAATAATTGGAGGTCATTTCAAAAACTAATTATACACTTTTCATTCTAAAGTTCAAGATGCTTGATACTTAGAAGTTGTACTTTCCAAAATTGCCTCTATATTCCTAAGCAATGTTTAATATTGAATTATCAAGAAATCTTTGAATTTTAGGAAGGACCTTTTTCTTAAATTCACCACTCAAAACAATTTTTCAGTGTATTGAATGAACATTGCTTTGAGAGAACGGATTTATCCAATTCAAATCTCTCATTGTACTTTTAGATCAATTTGAGACATGCAAACTTCAAAACCATTGTCCATTGGCAAACCTTTGATTGTTTATCAGTAGTGGATATTATGGCTTAAATAATATTTTCTCAAATTGAAAATAAATATAAGATTGACAAGAGTGAAAAGAGCAGTCACTACAAGAGAAAGGGGTGTTTTGAGTATAGTCCTAGAGATGAGATTTTAAGTAATGACTTGTTAAGAGTCTTCAAATTAAGAATTAACTGAAAACACATGTCTTTTAACTAAAATTTTACTTAAAAGTCATGTGTTTTTAGAAATTTTTTACTTTAAAGACTCCTTATAGGGTTTAGGGTACAACAATGAATATTTTGTACAATGAACAATATCACTTTTGAAAGATTTACAAAAGATTGATTGTTCTAAGCTTTCTCATAATGTCTTGTCCATAATAGAATTTTAAAATCCTTTTCTTCTCTCACACATCACCTTCAATTAGAACATTTACATCTTCTCACGTAGAATCCTCTCTATCACATTCCAACTTCCACAAACATTCCTCACGGACTCACACAAGAATACTCAATTTCTCCACTTAAATTGACACAAAAATATACACAAAACAAAAACACTATACTACTGCACCTAGCCTGGACTTGCACTAGCTCTTTCTCCAAGTGGGTGAAGGAAAATGAAAGAAAACTGAGCCTAATAGGACTTGACAGTTACACATTGGAAGAGATCACCAATTGAAACCAACTTGGAATTAATTAACGACCAACTCAGCATACCAACTTCCAACTTGGACTTGACATTCATACATCTCAACTTGACATCCCAACTTGAACTTAGTTGGCAAACAATCAATTCCAACTTGAAGTAAAACTTATCCTACAAAAGCCCAATTGGACTGGTTGACTAGCGACACACACTTCCAATTTGGAATACAAACACCCTTTAAACCGCCTAATTGGATTCAACTACTACTCAAAATGACCGGTTTGGATACAAAAACATCAAACTAATGTACCAAAATGAAGCAAAAACAACTCAAAAACCTCAAAAAGTTTCAAAAAATTCAATCCAATTAGGATATCTACAATTTCCATGGATAAAAGTAAAAGATATAAAGTTGCAAGCTAGACATAACTTAGAATCCTATTCAAACCTAGAAAACTTTTATTTATTTATTTTTAAGTGAGACTCTAAAATAGTCTCTTAACCCTAAATTAAATATCTTCTCATCTTTAAAGACCCAAAATTGCTTCAAAATACTTGTCTGCAAAGCTTAATCAAAATATTCATCAATATTTATTCCGTTTAACAAATCTAACCATAGAATCCTTTGGTTTCAATAAGAAATCATTATCCTCAATTTGTATTTTTATTTGAAATTCTCAAAAATAAGAGCAAAAGAGGATTTCATATGTTTTTTTTTTATCTTCCTAAACCGCAAAATAAACTTCTTGTTACTTTAACCTTATTATTCAAAATTCAATGGTTTAAAATTTAAATAATTTTGAAGAGGTATCAAACTTTACAATCTCCAAAAACTAATGGAAAATTCAGTTTTTTTGTTGATTTGGTTGCGTTGATCATGTCACTATTTGATAGAAACTTGTTGAAATCAACAAATTTCTGTCAAAATGGGATTGAATCAACGTGACCAAATCAACAAAAAAAAATTGAATTTTCTACTAGTAAAAAATAATCAATAATTTTTTGTATATATTTTTTGCTATATGGTTTCACTTTCAAATCAATATTACATTGCCAAAATGTCTTCAATGCTTGTATAAAATATGAAAAAAAAAAATTACTCAAGGCAATGATGGTGAAATCTAAAAAAAAATAAGGTTTTTTCCAAAATACCCGTGAATGTGAAAATGTATATAGTTCTATCATATTATTTATTGTTGAAGGTTTAAAATAGGACTTGGTATGGATGGTACTTTAGTAGAGTTTTGGAAATGCAATGGATAATGAACAATGACTTAGGATTGGAAGATTGATCCTATTGGTATATTTGATTGAATATTCTATATGCTTCTATAGTTACCAAAATATCAAGGATAATAAATATCCCTATTATTTTTTTATGATTTGATTTGATTTGACCTAGGAATAATGATTTGAGCTAGATTTTTATACCATKAAACTTGAGTCTTTATAACTTTATTAGTGGAATTAGAGGGGAAAAAGTCAAAATTATGATCATGTGAGTATAACGTTCATTTCTTTGTAGAAATGCATTGATTGTGGACTTTTTGTTGAATTGTCCAAGCACAAATTGTTATTTCTTAATAGAATCCAAATTTTTTTTTGTGAAAAATTGCATGAAAGTTGTTCTTTTTATTTTGTTCTTATATTCTTTGCCTAGACTTACAAAATGTCATTAGTTGATGGAATTAGGTAACCATAATGGCAAAACATAGAATTGCCAATGTGTGTTTTTTAAATTAATTAATTTTTTCAAAAAGAAGAGAAAATACAAAAGGTCAAGCATGACTGTGAAGCAATGCATCTTTTTCACAATCATCTTCAAGGAATTTAAATTTACTTTGATGCATACATATTTTATAAATTCATTATATTGARTAGAGATGTTAAATTATTATAGGAAAATATACAAGATAGATAAAAGTAAAAGACCGGGGGAAGACAATTAGTGCTCGAGCCTAAATTCCTAGAGCAACAAGGCCGTCACCATCTAAAATTCTAACCAATATCTTCAAACTTGTAGAGTATTTGAGTGATAGGGTGATTGCAAGAAACACTTGTCCTATTTTGCCTCACACGCTGCATGGTTATCTGATTTTTGGCCATAACTTTTGTGTTTTGGCTCCAAATGACTCAAGATTTATAGGAAAGGTATTCATGACCATTATAGACCTTGCCTGATTTTTTTGTAATTTTCAAAAATTGTTTACTATCCAAAAATAGAGCCCGATTCAATGTCATATTTGCCAATTTGGAGGTTGTTAGTACCTAACCACTACGTTTTTTGAAGAATTACATTGTGAAATTTGGTAGGCTAGTTCTTCTAATAGACTAATACAAATACAACTTCTCAAGAGAGGGATTTCCAAAATCATGTTTCAAGTGTATTTTATATTGGTCTAAAGAGTGTTGTATACAGGTTGCATTTTGAAACATATAAATAATTATTTGGGTGGTTTTTTTGGTGAATAAATGTTTGTATAAATTTAGAAATGGCTCTTTGGCTCTTTGCTTTAGAAATCGCAGTTTTGAGTGTTTTTTGATGGAAAAAAGACCTTGGGACCTAAGGGGTTAATATGGACAATGTTTTAGTAGAGTTTTGAACATGCAATGCATAATCAATTATGAGTTAGGAAGACTGATCCTGTTGGTATATTTGATAGTATTCAATATGCATAAATTTTCTTCTGTAGTTACCAAAATATTTAGAATAGTGGGTGATTGCAAGAAACACTTCACGTTTTTGACTCAAAAACGCAATTTTTGGCCACAGTACTAGCAGTCTTAGTCAAACTACTGGAACTATGTGTCAGTGGCGCGCCTATCAATGTACACCGTTGATTTTGGGCGCTTGCAGATCTATGCTGTTGATTTAGTACTATACAATAGTATGTAGTACTATACAGTACTATGTAGTACTATAGAGTGCCATGGAGTACTACAGAAGCCATTGGGAGCAGAAAATAGCAAAAAATGGATATGTGGACCTTCTCATTTTTAGTAATTCAAAAAGAAATAAAAAAATTATTAAAAAAAATCTATTTTGGTAGAAAAGATTGCTCTTGCATTGCACTAAAAAAATCATGTAGGAAATTTCTTCCCTCTTCATAGCCTTTGTGCAAAAGAAGGTCACTTTGACCCCATATGTGCAATCAACATATTGCTATTTTCATAAAAACTCATCATGAGTCCTTTCAATGTTAATAGACCTCTAACACATCCAATTTGTAGCTTCTAATTCACATTTTTGGGTCAAAAATAGGACTAAAACCCCCTAAAATGGCCAAGGTAGACACCCAATTGGGGGCAGATTAAAAATAGTAAACTAATTTTTAAAAATTTGAAAAAATTACACAATGTTTTCAACTACCACATGTACCTTCATTTCAAGTTTCATCCTAAATGGACAAAAAATGCAAAAGTTATGAGAAAAAACCCACCTGTCCAAGGGCAAGGGGCCAAAAAAAAAGACAAGTGTTTCTTGCAATCAGCCTAGTACAAATTCCTATTATTGTCTTATGATTTGATTTAATTTGACCTAGAGATAATTGCTTAAGCTAGATTCTTGTACCAAAAAATTTTAATAGACCTATATAACTTTGTTAGTAGAGTTAAAGGGGAAAAGTTAAAATTTGTGATCACATTAGTATGATGTTTATTTCTTTTTAAAAATTTATTGGCTGTGGATTTTTGGTTGAATTGTCCATGTATTTTTTTTTCTAATAGGTCAAAAGTAACTTTTATGAATTTTTTTTATTCTTTATGCTTTGTCTAGACTTTGGATGAATGCATGAAAGACTAGTACTATTTATGTTATACTTGGAATGGCGGCGTTGTCATCCACTATAACTTTTAAAGCATAACCAAATTAACCCCTAAAGTCCCATCACTACAAGAGAAAGGGGTGTTTTAAGTATAGTCCTAGAGATAAGATTTTAAGTAATGACCTCTAAGGAATCTCTTAAGTAAGGATTTACTAGAAGCAAAATAAAACATGTCTTTTATGTAAAATTTTACTTAAAAGACATGTGTTTTTAGTAAATTTTTATTTAAAAGACTCCTTATAGATCATTACTTAAAATATTATCTCTAGGACTATACTTAAAATACCCCTTTCTCTTGTAGTGGCATTGTCCTCTTGAGGGACAAATTGGATTTTGGGCAGGTTGTTGTGAACTTGATTTTATATAAAACTTTTTGAAACTTTCTTATAAGATAGAAAAACTGATTAGCTTTGTGGGATTATAATTTTTATTTCAATTAGTGCCTGGGAGCAAAAGTTATACCGGAAACCCCAGAACTGAACTCGGTGGGCAGCAAATTTTTTTTTGCAAAAATTCAAAATTAAATTAAATTTTTTTTTTAAACCCCTGAAAGACCGAAGTCACCAAACTTAGGGTTGTCATATCGGACAGAATCTTACTATTCACGGACGAATCAGGCGAATTAGGGCGGACTGACTGCAAACTTAGGAGGCCAATAACTTTTGGAAAAATTGTCCGAATCGGACATATGAGATGTTTTTAGGCATCTACAGAAACTGTTCATAATTTTGACTTTTTCCCCTCTAATTCCACTAATAAAGTTATAAAGACTAGGTATGCTACTCCGATAGTCCGATCCTACAGGTGCATTAAGCCATTTTTACATACAGCAAGAATCCTAGATTCCTAGTACACCTGCCGTACACCTGACGTACGTAGTTTCAACACATCAGAGTCAATTCAAAAGACAGGCTGCAATATATATTTTGGTACTAGCAAATAAAGTGAGCATAGTTACCTTCCCGTATGCCACATAATGTCCGAAATCTAGAGACGAACCGTGATGGACAATCACTCCGTAGAGCGTGTACTCAGTGTTCTGCTGAAGAAAAAAGATCGATCCAGTCAGGGTGATTGATGTAATTGCGTTAGTCGAGAGGAATTGACGGGAATTTACTCTACTCAAATTATTCTGCATGTAGCTCAACTCTTTAGCCTTGACTGTAACTTTCAAATGGGAAATTTGGAACTGTGGAACTGGATCCATGCATCAAGGTCAGCTGACGCGTAGTACCGTGAGTTTGTTGCTCATGTAGTCGCTAATATTGAGTCGGTGCTCGAATTGAAGGTGATGGTTCAACTTTCTTCCAAAGAGAGGATCAAATCTCTTCAACTGGATTGTGAGCACTTTCGGCGCTCGATGAACCGAAAGTCCCTCGCAACTGAAAAGATCGGAGACACAACTTCAGTTCAGACGCTCACTCAATTCGTGTACCTCAAACAGAAACTGATTGCACAATTAATTAATCGGATCTAGAATGTCTAGCTAGACTATGCCATATGATTCAAGGGTTCAGGGTTTTTCAAGGGTTTGAAGGGACCTGTGGCAGTGATATTTGTTGTCTCCATCTAAAGCCTCGGGGCTAAAGATCGAAACAAGCGAATGCTTGGACCAGGGAGCTGAATTTGCAAATGTCAAGGTTGAGGTCGAACATGTCGACAGGGGTCTCATATGCAGTTCCCTGTGTCAAAATCCCCGGTGAGTCTCACTTTTCCGGGTGAGCATACACTGGAGGACACCGAGGAAAGTGAGACTCACTGGGGATTTTGACACCGGGAACTGCATTTGAGACCCCTGTGGTCCTCGCACTTTGTGGAATCCGCGTGACACTGTGGGCATTCGATGTGGCTTTGCAACGCACCGCCAAACAGTCCATCCAGCACCGTCTGCTGCTGACTGCCCACTTCCGATGGCTGATGCTCTGCCTCTAATGCTTTTCCGCAATCGTCGATTAAGAAGCGCAGGAGCTCGTGCGCGTCCTCGTGTCTCCCAGGCTGAAAGTATGTGGATTTTCCCGTCATTTGCCTGTACAGTTTTATGGGTGCATCGATCGGAATTCGTAACACCAGCGACTCGCGAATGCGTTCCTCCAGGATACAGAACGTGCAATCCCCAGCAGCCCTGAGCGTGCCTGTTCCACCAAATTCCAATTCATTTACTCATTTGTAACAAATTTAGAGATGGCAAGTTAATGGGTAGACGATCCATTGTACACGCAGACTCGATCTAAGAATTTCAGACCTTTTCTAAACATGAGACAGATCAGACGACAGAGTTTACAACGGTATGGTATACATGAAATGTAATAAAACACGTACAGGTGCTGGAATGCAGTCGACGTAGGCAATATTCGGCCAGCGGAGACGTAAATGTTAAACATTGCAGCACACTGTTCAAATAACATGAACTCCCTCGCAAGTTCTGCAGCCCAATCGGAGGTCCTCGATACTTTCGTAGTGGAAGAGCCGGTACTGCACCAAGAGTTGGAGATGCGGCCACAGAAACGAGCTCAGAGACAGACTTCGCCATCGTAATTTTTCAAGCAACTAATTTGACACTCCAAGTATATATGCAGGTTTATACTTTATATCATAAAACTAGACAAGTTTGAAATGAAGCCATAATACATCAGCTTGAATCGATCTGTTCGGGGAAAACCACCTTCAATTCAGAGACTATCTATAACTCCAACACCAGTCAGCTAGCTAGAAGATGCTCAACTGATGAAGAGACTGAGGTGGCAAGAAATGCTAACCTCTGAGCGACAAGCTGGAATGAAAAATGAAGTACTGGCATTTGCGTGCAGTTATTTTTAGTATATCAACTAGTCAGTACTCGGTACACTAATGATGGTAAATAGTGTTACTCTCAATCAATATTTTTACTAACTATAGGTACAAAGTTTTCCCAACTATAGTGCTATTAGGATCCATGCACTCAGTAAAATATTTATGAAGAGTAAAAACTTATAGCATTTCTAAAAAGGTTAGTATGGGTAACACTATTTATCGTCATTAGTGTAGTTGGTTTGACAAACCCAAATTGTCTCGTTGGAAGGACAATGAAGCTAGCGTTTCCAGATCAACAGACTACATTCTCCAGTTAATTAATGTACTGTTTTATGAGTCAATAATTAACCTTCTTCCTGATGTTCTCTGATCGATATTTACATCGATGAGCTCAAAGCTAGCCAGCGCCCAACGGTAGGTAAGATTATTGTACGTAAGAATGTCACCGAGACTTCAATCCCAGCTAGCTAGTCGACCAAGCCGGCTTTCACAAGCACTCATTTTATGTGACGTCGCTTCGAATGTAGAAAAGAAGGTAAGCCTTGGATTGAAGGACGTCGTCCAGTTTAATTTCGGGGACTTTGTCATCGTCACAAATGTACCATTTTCCATTTGTTTCCTGCGACTATGAGCAAACAAGCAAAGAGCTTCATTGATTACTCAACTAGTACGTACTTAGTATACCGTAAAATTAACTCGAGTGATCTATACTCAAGATCGAGTTAAACTCATAAACTCCAAATAATGAATTCCCTCTAATAATGCATTTACGACCAAAACTTCTGGTAAATTAATACCAACAGTTTCAAATACTTGAATGTCCAGAGTTACGTTGCAGACTTCAAAAATAAAGTCTGCAGATAAGTGGGTGTACCTTCACTGCAGCGAAGTAGTGTCCACGTTGTCGAGAATTGCCTTCATGTTCGATTACTGCATAGAGCTTGTAATAAGGAACTGGACCCGCCTGAAGGTCAGATCACTCCAGTCAAGGCGATTGATATAATGTATTGGATTATTCGATCAAGTGGTTAATTTAGTCGAGAGGAATGTTTAGGGAATTGAATTTAAATTTAATTATACTGTCTGTTAGAGAGTGTTAGTAGCTCTGCTTACTAGCTAAATTAGACTCTACAGTCTCAAATAATGTTGAAGAACACTGGGGTCACTGGCTAGGCTTAGTACGTACTTATTGTGAATTTCTGGGTTTGTAGTTGGTGACACTGAGTTGGTCCTCGAATTGGACGAAATGACCCAACTTGTTTCCTGAGAGGGGATCAAACCTCTGCATCTGGATTACGAGCACTTTTGGCATTTCATGAATCGACATTCGCTTCTCAGCAACCGAGAGGCTGTCGCACCTGCAATCAAGGAAGGCAACCTGTTTAAATCAATTAGATTGGCCACTCTGTAAGTTTCTGAACCTGAAAATGAGATTCACAAGAGTTCTTTCTTACAGTTGGTACCACTGGAAACTTTGGACGTCATAGCCGGGGCTACATTAGGATGGTCTAGCCCCATTTTAGCCCTCCTTAGCATTGTGTGAAATGGGTGGGGGGCTAGAAATTTTGTACCACTAGCCCCACTTTTGTACCACTAGCCAGGGCTAGGCTTGATGTCTAGTTGGGGCTGAATTGCTTCTTGTTGAAGTCAATGCAATTTATGGGGTTGGAATTCAAAGCTCTAACCCTCCATAGCTATCTAGTCCAGAGGGCTAGACGATCCAAAGTTCCCAGTGTACTGAGGACTCACAAGTCTAGACTTTTCCATTTTCAAAGACATTAGTCAATTAAAATGTTAAGTGGAAAATCCCTCAAAGGAGAGCGTGCACCTCAGGATGAGACTCTCAATATACTTCTGTCATACCTCACACAATGTGGTGTACGCAACTGAAGCCTGTTTTCTAGGGGCCCAATTAGGGTTGACAATGTTCTAGCTCATACTGATTAAATCGATTTAATTTGGCCCTTGTGGCAAACGAATCCAAAGATGTCATGTATCAATGCAACTCACCAGCACAGAGACACAGAGGTCCTTCATATATACTTTCACTGGGTTTAATATTAGAATATTAGATGGCGAATTTCATTAAAATGGTGATATGCCGTTATTTTGGCACTTTCTACACTTCAACCCGTGCAGTCTGAAATCAAAATCTGTCATAGATTTTTGATAACATCTAGAAACATCATAGATATCTTAAAATCTATATGCGTCCTAGATGTCACTTCACAATTCAGAGGGCTGTCTGAAAATGTGGCACATGGAATACCGCCATTTTAATAAAATTTGCCATCTAGACCTGTTCAAGTTTTGATTATTTACCCGCCTTGAGCAGTGATATTTGTTGTCTCCATCGAGAATCTCCGGGCCAAAGAAACAAGCCAACGCTTGGACCAGGGATTCCGATTCTCAAATGTTAAGGCTGAGATCCAGCATGGCAGCATGACCTCATGCTTCGTGGATGAGGGGTTGCGCTCTCGATCGGCATTCGATGTGGCTTTAATTTGCAGCACCCCGCCAAACAATTTCTCCAGCACCGGCTCAATTCCCAGGACCCTGGAATGCATGCTTTCCCACATTTGTCAATCAGAAAACTCAGAAGCTCATGCGCATCCTCGTGCCTCCCTGGCTGGAACAATGCGGACTGAGTTATCAAGTGGGTGCTAAGATTTCTGGGTGTTCCGAATTCACTGCTACCTCCGAATTCGTTTCTCAAGGATAATGCAACGCCTGCCCCTACCTGCACGGCATTTACACGCAGCAACGATCGAATGATATCTATATATGTATGTAGATGTAGATGTAGAGTATGCAGATGTAGATTTAGATACAGTATATGGAAAATAGGAAATTTAGCTACAGACTCCGTTTGACCTATTTTGTGTACTAGCTACCACAATCGATTTATTAATTAATCCATGCCATCGATGATCAAGTTCCTGTACGTTGTGAATATTGATCCGATCAGCCAATATAACAAATGTAAGATTTTCCTTCCCTAGTATATATTGTCATCGTTTTAGTACAGACCTGTACACACCGATCGAATCACAAATCCACTACAAAATGTATATCCGAGGGAGAGAAAACAACAAGACATCTCTAGCCATTTGAAGGTAACACAAAAAGTAACTTGATATAGCTACTAAGCTATGTAGTGCCTCTAGTTATAAGAAGTTGCGCATGCAGAAAGTGATCCCTCTTTCAAGAACGGGCCAGTTCTACCTATCTAATCACCACGGCTATGGTAACATTTTGGAACTTGGGTAATGGAGACATACAGTTGGTGGAATGCACTTGTCGTAGGCAATATTTGGCAATCGGCTGCGTGAATGTTAAACATTGCAGGTAACATGTTCAGGTAACATGAACTCCGTGTAGGATTTCCTAGTCCCATCGGCTTCSTCGGAGTCCTTCGAGGCGACCAGACCACCGGAGGAGATGAGGAAGCCCCAGGAGCCGGAATAGCAATCACAGAAGGTGGCGMCTCAGGAACACACTGCGATGGTGGAGAATCCTGCTCGTCCATCGTAAATATTGCCTCGGGATCACAGGGTGATGGTGGAGAATCCTGCTCGGCCATCGTCAACAATGTATCGAACATCAAATTCGCCTTGTCCTGGCGCGAAAAGACGCTGGTATGTACCAAAAATTTACAAAGTTTCCATCTCGCTAGGCCAGCAAGTCACCGCCACTACCCTCCTGCCCTCCACCGGGAGTGTCAAGGAGAACGACAAGCAAGTGTCGGTGGGAAACTCGACAGCCTCTGTCGTCGAGGTCTGCACATGAGGAGCAAGGAGTTGTAGTCATGCACACAAGTTGCTTGCTTGTTAGCCCTTTTCTTCATGATCCAAGTTGCTTGCAACTTGCAAGATAGGACTCTGTTTGAAGAACGCATGCTCGGTTCGCACTTGAGGCCAGTAGTAATCAAGACCGGTGTTTCAATCCCATTCTCACAATGCTTCCACGTACTCGGGTTTTGCAGGATCTCATACACCCACCAAGACCACAGCTGCGGGTAGCTCTTGAAGTGAAAACAGAGCAGGACTTCARCCCAGCACTCGGGGAGAAGCGTYCGCCGAACACCCCGATCTCCRMCACCATTTCCTGCACCTTCCCTGGATCAAAAGACCTGCAAGCCACCGCGCCTGACGTGTGGCCCAAGACCCGAGCACCTGCTGAGGAGGAGCTCGGCCATGGTCCAGGAGGAGAGTTCACTCTTCTCGACATGATCCAGGTACGTACTGCACATACGTGCCAGAGCATGGTTTCTTATCGTGCACAGAAGTTGATTAACTGCTAGATCTAAAAGTGTACGTAACGATGCATGCTTGGTTCTCCTGAATTAAGTTCCAGAAGAATGCCATGGTCGATTGGTATCTTGTGTAGTGCAAAATAATCTAATGACGTTTCTTCCTGGGTACTGTTTTGCAGCTCCAGCGCGCATATCTGGACGATCTAAAACCAAACCCTGACCCAGCGTCCGCGCCCATTTCCACCGCCGCAGTCGTCAAGGTGGAGGGGAGTGGCAGCATGATGCCTTCCAGCAGTGACAGTCAGGGTGTGACTGCGCCCMAGAAACGGAAGCCTGGGGAAATCGAACGAAAGGCTTCCGTTGTGGGCAAGAAAGCGGGGGCTGTCAGGGGCTTCCATCTCTCTGTTGCCGACATGGTTTCTGATGCGCATTTGCGCTTGACGGAGAAAGCTGAGAAACTGGGAATTAGCACGAGCTCCTTGAAGAATCGCCGCAGAAGGGCTTGTTTGAAGCGCTGGCCGGGCCGTCAAGTGAGAGCCGCAATGAAGCGCGCACAGGCTCAGGCCCGTGCATGATGGAGGTAGCTGAATCCATGTCTGCTTAATTAATTGAATGATGTTGCAACCACGCCTGCATGCATGCATACCAGCTCTGATACGTCCTCGCTCTTTTGATCAGTCCAGTGGATTAATTAATTGCAGCTGAAATGGCTTTGCTCCAGTTTTTAGTGATGCTTAAACCCCGTTGTACTTATTAAAGATCCTTTGCTCCTGTGATTAGGTGGGCGGGGCGGAATTTGTACTCCATTCGAGCAAGCGCGATGACGATGTCCAAACTTGTTGTGAACCGACCGGTTCACACTTCTAGGTGACTGTAGTCTGCCACCCCTACGGTTGGTTTGATTATTATATGATCTTAACTGGWGGATTGGGATTCTACTTTGTGTTATGTGAATACATGTGATGAATAATAATCATTGTGTGAACTTTAGATTTGGTGAATTTCCTGTTTGTTTGTAAGTGTAGGTGGAATGGTGTATGAGGTGGGTTTGAATTAATGGTGATTGTATGTCTAATTATTTACTAATGTGTAAATTACAGAAAGTTTTGGAAGGGCAGTTTTAGACATAATCTGCGCCTTAGATGTTTGCTTAGATGTTTGCAAAGATGATTGGCTTGTGAAAAATCATATTGGACCTCTGGAAGGGGTGATATGTGTTGAAGGCCAACCATCTTTGGCAAACATGTCAAGTGTAGGTATCTAATGTCTTATTTCTAACAGTTGTAGTGGTATAGGTGTTTTCTTTCAAGTACAAAGGTTGGTTACTAAAATGTTGGGCGGTGTAGGCATGTGATTGGTAACTTGGTATTTGATTTATTTGTGTCCAGGGAATGTTGTATTGCATATTTACAATATCTGGTTGAAACATGTTGTGAATGTTTTTGATCCTGTATATGAATTGGCTTTTACTATTTTGCAATTGATGTACACATATGATTATAGTGCTGTAGGTTTGATTCATGCTTATTTTCGGGGTCTGCCTGGTTTTGTTGTTCTCATTTCTACAAGCTGCCAGGGCATGTTCATTTTGCAGGCAATGTTACTTCATCCAGACAAGCTGAAGAAGCTTTCAATTAAGCGTTTTTGCAGAATGCTTTGTGAGGTACTACTTCATTCCAATTTGTGAGGGTCGGACTGTTTTGACTTTTGACAACTCTTATTCCAGCTCTATTTCATTCAGGTGATCGAACTCGTTCTTGAGTTGCTCTTTATATGGAATTGTATCATGATCTCCACCAGTGAGGAATTTCATGATGATCGCCAGGTTGTGGTGGGTGTTGGATGCAGTTAAAAAGAAAACTTATGATGGAGAGTTGCCTCGAGAAGATTTGCTTGTGACTATTCAAAGACATCATGCATGTCCATGGGGTAATTCTTTTCTTGTAGTCTCGACAGCTCAGCTCACGTTTTTAACTAAATTCATGATTTATGTATCCCAAGGATTTAAAATTCCCGAGAATCCCAAAAGCTATATAATTTGCAGTAGCTTACGTCGTATCTTTACATGGAGATCTTGGTATGTTTCTTGGATATCGACGCATCATAACCAGTGTTAACGTCGCTTGCATCTTGTCTGATATGCTTTTATGTACGAGTCTCCTTCGTGCAGATTAAAAGAAACGGTACCCCTGATTGTGGGATGTAGGCATTCTCGTCGGATCTCATGTCGGAAATTAATGTGCATGGGAATAACCAATCGTGCATGGCTTTCGACCCACAAGACAAATTAAGCTTCCCAAGGGCAAGATGGTGTCAGGTAAGGTTGATCGTGCCTTCGGCATTCCTTCGGCATTCGATTCTGGAGTCCAGTATCATGGAAAATAATTTGGATAAGCGGATCTTTTGCAATCACACTAAATAAATCAGGTAAGCAGCAACAATGGACTACAGCCTGGGGAAAATTAAGTACGTGGTTTCCGTTGTTACTGAGCTTTCTAATTCCTCGATGTCTCGACAAGCTATGGTACGTCACTTTAATTGCATGGGCTGTCCATGCCGTGTGAGTGCATGCCCTTCGAAATGGGATCCTGAAGATGGCATCGTTCGTGCAGGCTAGGAATGCCGAGATCGATCATCATCCAGCTAAGGATGCATGGTGGAGGAAATTGAATAAACAGATCGACTGGCCTAGCGTTCTCCTAGCTTAGTATTACCTCAAAAAATTAACCATCAAGTCTAGTTGCTCGATCGATTCAGGGCCTGCATCCTGTTTATTCAATTGCTAATGCTTCAGATCTGGTGTTTCGTGCAGATCGGTACTCCTCATGCATGCATGCGTACACTTGTGCTGATGGGGGCCTGGGGGGCCTGGGGGGTGGGGGTGGGGGGTATGAAGTGGCGGATCGAGTGGGGTTCTTTGTCAGGTGTGTGATTCATTCTCAGTCTGACTAATACTGGGACCGGAACATTTTAGGGTTTAGGGTACCTTCTTCGCAGATTCGCGGAAGCAACATGCACTTGCTCGGAGAGCTCGACGAGCGAACAACTGAAGCCCCCGGTCACATTTGTTGTCTGTACGTTGTGTGGTCTTGTTCGAGAATCTCGATCTCAGAATTCCTTTATTTATCCAATTCTTTGTATAAATGGAGGTCTCTGACTGTATCTTTGCTCGTTGAAAGACTTCATCCGGTTTCGATCATTCTGCAGCTGCTTGCTTGAATAAGAGATTTTTGTACGCTACCGGCATTCAATTCTGTAAATGCATTTACTTCTAATCCAAAGCGGTAATCAAAGACCACATGGGTCTCATATGCAGTTGTCTGTGTTAAAATTCCCTCAGAGTCCACTTTTCCTGGTGTGTATACACTGAGGAACACCAGGAAAAGTGAGACTCGCCTGGAATTTTAACACGTGCAACTGCATATGAAACCCCTTTGGACATTCTACTTCTCTACGTTCTACTAATTGATCAACCGGCTGTGTGATTAGCTAGATCAGAGTTTTCCACTTATTCTACAGTCTATGAGGTCCAAATATTTCTCAAAATAATGACAATCTTCATGTCTACAGTCCTGCTAGTGTGCTCGCAATTTGCACAACATATGGCAAAGTTACCGGTCCCTATTTCTAGTTATGTAGAGATGTAGAATCATTGTTGCACACTAGGTTTTTGACCACAAGGTGTTTGAATGGCTTCGTTAATTAGAATGGAATAATCTTGGCTAGGCCTTGTCCTATCATGAGGAATCCCACAGACTAATAAAATATTGAGTTTCAAAGATTATGACATACAAATACTACAATCACCCCATTAAATTAGTTTCTTTACTTTCTTATTGTCTAACATTTACACAATTAAGATGTATTTGGAAATTGTTAAAGATGAAACATTTTGTTGCAATGGTGATGTACATAAACCAATGTCTTTCTTTCCCAACAATTTTTTTTCACAAAAGATGCTAACTTAAAGTGGGGACTGCTAAATTTCACGATTTTAGTTTTGTAAGTTTATTGGCTTGTTTTGAAATCCAACCCTAAGCAACTAACCCCAATTTGTCACTGCTCAAGTTAAGGGACCAAAGAGCCAGAGAGGTGTCTTCACATTGTCTAGCAATCAAATTCAAAGTATTGTAAATTTTGCATTCAATGTCCAAATTCAAAAAAACATTGTTGTCATATCTGCACTCTGCCACTATCTCCTCTAGTTTGTGAGGTCAAATTTCAAATCAATCCAAGATGTATTAAATTTTTGAAAGCCATTCAAAGTCCAAAGGTTTAATTTGAGTTCACTAAATTGCATTTTGATGGTTGCAAGTTTGGGGGCTTGTATTTTTTCATCCAATTAAAGTTAGTTTACAATAGAAATTTGTTCATTTCTGTTCCCCTTCAAAGTCTAGTTATTATAGTAAAATTTTCATGTCAATTCAAGTTGTTTTGAATGATTGGGAGCAAATTGAAGTTCAAAATCCAAACATTTTTGGATTACAATGAACTTTAGCATCTTATTTCTTCATCAAACAATATTCGTTTCCAATAAATAAAATATTGGAAAAGTTGTGCATATTAAACTATTTTATATGTTTACAATTTCATATCAACCCAAGAAGTTAGGAGTGACCAAGAAGCATTTTTGTAAAGAAAAGTTCAACCATAGATGTGTTTTATTCAACTTTTTTTTGGTTGTTTTTGACCTTTCAAAACAATTTCGCAAGCAAAGTTCGTTTATTGAATGATATTTTCTTTCACCAATGTGTTTTAATGCTAGTTTTCCAAGGGCTAACRAGCCCCAAATCCAAAAAATGAAGGTGAGTTTATCTAGTAAGTTGTGAGATTTTTCAAAAGAAAACCTCAAAGATTCTTACTTGAAATCTATACTGATGTGGCTTAAATATGAGTTTCTAAAACATAATTTTGTCGTGTTGGTGAAATTTTTATATGCTAATAAGCCTTATAGGCCATTCCTAATTCCTACTAGTGCATGAATACTCCATCTACATAGACTAGTGTAGCTTTGTGCCATTGTCCCATTGCAAAATTCCAGGCACCCCTCCTCACAAAGAGCTTTCTAACGGTATCAAGAACATGTCTAGCATCCAAAAATAACCTCAAAAGTCCAAAACTATTTCACCTTATTTCGAAACACTACAAAACAAAGTTGATGCACTCTTCCTTCCAAAGAGCTTTTTAATAGTACTATGAATGTGAATTGGAGATGCATAGCCAAGGAGATCTCACCATAACAAACAAAACAAATAAACAACCTAATTTGAAGTATAGGCTAGTGTACCTTGTGTTGTTGTCACAATCAAAATAAAAGTAAAAATAATCTTTTAATTAGAAAACAAGTCAAAAAGTAATCCATATCTTTCACACCGTACATCGAAACACCATGAACCAATTGAAAGTTTGTACATCCTTTTTTGCAAAGAGCTTTCTGATGGTACTAAGAACACAACAAATGATGAAATAATTGCTCGGTTCTAAAGATCTCACTTTAAAAAACAAAAGAAAGCAAATTAAACAAACAAACAAACAACCTAACTTAACCCCTAAATGTTTTTGACTATATTTTCACCAAAACTGCTCCAAAATTGCCATTTCTAATACTAGTGCCAAAATTTACAAAAAAAATAAAAATTTGACACATGTAATCCTAGGATCTTGTAATACATTTGTTCATAAATATGTAAAAAAACATTTCAAAATTTTCCACCATGTAGAGTGCAAGATATTAGCATTTGAATTGACAAAAATCATTCTTTGGGCCCCGCAAAAAAACAAGTAGCTGCACTTTGCAAGGTCACTTTTGTATGAAAAAATGTCCAAAATGGTGGTTGCTCTTTGGATCATTCTTAAAGGCAAGGTGGTTGCATTCTTGAAAAATTTCAAATCATTTGGAATCGTACAACATATAGGAAAAAATACTAAGTAGTAAGAAGTAGAAAATGATTCAAAATACCAAATTGTAAACAATTTATCTATGGAATTAAAAAAACGCCAATCCCAATGGTTGAAATGTTGTAATAAACAATTTACACCTACTATTTTTATTTTTTTTCAAAAATATTAAAAATTGAATTCAATAATGGATTTCAAACTTTTTGTAGAATGCCCGCAAACTACCTCAAATTGAAACTGCTCATAACTTTTGACTCCATGATCAAATAGAATGATTCAAAGCTTTCCACTTAAATATAAATCTAAAAGCTTTCAAGTGTTTTTTTTTTAACCCCTAAAGTCCCAAGGCCTTTTCTCTCTCAAAACCCATTCAAAACTGCCATTTCTATTCCAAGGTGCAAAGTTTTCAAAGTTTTCAATTTTTTTGCATATCTAACATTCTAACCATAGGATCTTGCACTAGACTAGTATATGTCTATATGAATGTGTATGAAAATTTTCACGAACTTTGTCTGCATAGATTGTAAAATATTTGCTTTGAAAGTGAAAAAAACAAGCATTTTTATACATTCTATGAGTAGATTTTTTTGCATAGTTTGAAGCTTCCTAATCAATTGCTTTTGCTCTACTGAGCTTGAAATTAAAATTTTATGTGTTGAAGATTCAAGTTGAAGATCAAAGGAAAAAATTTCAAAAAAAACTCACTTGATATTCAATCATTAAAAAATTGTTAAGTAGAAGTAGGTCTAAGATTGGAAAAAAAAAATGGTTAATAGCTCTAAGATGGGATTGAAACACAATAATCCCAACAGTGAGATTGTTTTGGCAAGTAAACTTAACTTTGTCCAACAATTTTTTTCAAAAAATTGTGAAAATTGCATTTAGAAATGAATCCTATAATTATTTTTTCAAGAGGATGCTTAGATTGCCCGAAAACAAGATTGTCCATAACTTGCACATTATTAGGCCAAATAGAATGAATCAAAGCTTCAGATGTACACAAAAATATAATCTTTGAGAAAAAAATGAAAAATAAAATAAAATAGATATATTTTTGTGATTTTTTTGTTTTGCCCGACAAATTGAAATTTATGCATAGTATGGCATGACTTTTGCCCTTGGGCACCGATTTAGACAAAAATTATATTTTCAGAAAGCTAATGTGTTTTTCTATCATAAAAAAAAGTTTCAAAAAAATTTAAGTCAAAAATTGAGATCACACGAACCTGCCCAAAATCCCAAGTGTCCCTCGGGAGACACTTGGGACTTCAGGTCTTTAGGGGTTAAAAGTAATTTTTAAAGAAGTTTTTTTTGCTGCTCAAATTGCCCACCAAGCAATGAAAACCACATATCAGACAATAACTTTTTAACTGCAAGAAAAGTGTTGAATTTAGGGGATATGACAGTTATTTATGCCTTTGTCACTTGACTGTACTAACTTCCAACTAATTTCTWTTGAATTTCCTAGTGAATTCAAAGCAACAAGTAATCCATCATTTATTATAGGAAGGTCCTAAATATCAAGGAAAAAACATTTTTAGAAGAATTTTCCAACAATCAAAATTATTTATATAAAAGGATAAGAGTTATTGGAAGTAAATTCAAACATCAATTGTGGTCATTATGCACTTTTCATTACAAAGTTTAAGATACTAGACACTTAGACATTGTGCTTTCCAAACTTGCCCCCATATTTCTAGACAATGTTTTATGTTTCATAAAGAACTACCAAGAAATTTTCAAATTTTACTGTAGGAAGGATGTTTTTCTTAAATTCACCACTCAAAAAGAATTTTAAAATATACCATTAGATGATATTCTGCTTGTGTAAAAGGCTGCGAGTTTCTCCAAGTTCTCGGATTGTGGGAACTTGGCCACAGCAACTGACACATTAGATGACAATAATAAGATGTTATTTAGTATTTTTTAATTTTTTTAATATTTTAATAGTTTTTCAATAGTTTTTTTTATCTAGCCAGTAGCAGCTCATTATTAGCATGGGAAACTAGCCTAAAATGTCCCTCCAATGTAGTTGAAAAACATCCAATGAGAATGAAAATCTATTTGAGGGAATGGATTTATCCGATTTAAAACTCTCATTGTGTATTCTTAGTTCAACTTCAAATATGAAAGCCTCAAAACCATTGACAATCTTTGATTCTTTATTTGTAGAGGATATTGCAGCTTCAATGGAATTGTCTCCAATTGGATACGAATGTGAGATTGACAAGAATTAAAGGGTTAGTCTTGACCACCTTTTTCATTTTTGCAAGTTCATCATTGSAGGTAATTTATGATGACATTTTTAACATATCACACTATTACAATGCTACAACTAGGTCATTGCAAGAAATAGGCCGGTCCTATTCTCAATCACAAACAGTGTGGCTTTCTTGTAATCTTCAATAACTTTTGAAGCATAGACCCCATAAACTTGAAATTTTTATTAGAGATGCCTAACTTGATGATAATAATATCTTTTATTTTTGAAAAAATTTAAAAAATAAATTTACATTTAAAAATCATTTCTGTTAATTTGTCACACTTTGAGGTTTAGAGGTTTTCACTACGTTATGAGTCTCCAAATTTAATGATTTGGAGCTGAAATTTTCATGGTTTATTTACATACTAGAAAAGCATAGACCTACCAAAGGGAATCTAAAAATTTATTATTTTATGTTCTCCTTATGAGTGCCGAGATGAGTGCAAATAGCACTCCCATTGCGGGCAATTTCAAAACATTGATGATGGTTCTAAGACCATTTTTTTGGTGAAATCTCATTACCATTTATTCTTCCCAAATAAACAATTTTTATTATTTTAAAGAAAATTTTTTCCTATTTTTTACAAATTAAAATGTCAAAGTACCTATTTTCATGAGATTTTGCAATTTTCTAGTTCATCTAGTTAGAAAACTTTTCTATGCTTTTCCTTCCTAGGTACCTTTTGCTTAAAGCTGTATACATTAAACAAATTTTTCATATTTTTTTTAAATTTTTTTTTCTAATTTTATAGTACTCCCGAAAAATCATGAGTACTGTGACAAAAGTGTACACAAAATGATAGGGGTTTCTTACAATGACCAAGCTCAATATTATTTAGTATTCCCTTTATTCCAAAGTGATCTTTTGGACAAAATGTTCATGACTAAGGTTGAAAATAATATTATTTCAACTTGTTTCTAAATATTTCAAGGAAGTTGTTATCCATTCATTAAATCTTCATGGACAAAAATAATCATTCTTTAACAATTAGAAGATCATTTTGAAACAAATAACTTAAAAATGCTAAATTTAATTGAAATGGCACTCTTCTAGTAGAATGGTGCCTAATTTCATTAGAATGGCACGGGATATGTCAAAATGGCACAATAATACTGACATTTTAATGGAATTTACCATTAAAAAAATTGGAAAATTATTGAAAGATTGAGGATGTTCAATTTAGTATCTAAATTTTGAAAATATAGACAGGTTAAGAGGCATCCTCTCATGTAATGTTCTTCACTAAATTTACATGATTGCCTTCAATAGGAAGTATGGATGTKAACATGGTGAAGTTGAAAATCATTCTGAGCTATGAAGATTTGTCTTCCGATTGAGGTATCAAACTTAGTCTCTTCAATCTATCATTCACAATTAGTTATAGTATATTTTTATTTTCTTAGGAGAAATTGATGTGTACAATACAATAATGTTTAAGCCTACAATAATTTTATTTGATTTAGAAACGATGTGGCATTAAAAAAAATAGCTATCACTACAAGAGAAAGGGGTGTTTTAAGTAGTGTCCTAGACATCATGTCTTTTAAGTAACGTCTTTTAAGTAAGGTTTTAAGTAAAATTTTACTAAAAAGACTGTCCTTTTAGTAAAATTTTACTTAAAACCATACTTAAAAGACATTACTTAAAAGACATGATGTCTAGGACACTAGTTGAAACACCCCTTTCTCTTGTAGTGTATGTATACACAAATAAAAGAAATTATTCTAGGGTCCCAATTAAGGTGTGTATGAATGCATGGAATGGGCTTCAAGCTCATGTAAAGTTGAAGAAAAATTGGACTCTCTAGATGATTGGAAGGAAGTGCTTTAGAAGAATTGATACTTGTGATTTGTTTTGTCTTCCCCCTTGTTGTAATTTATTATTTTATTTCACCATATGCAAGGTGTCAAAAATCAATGGTTTGCTTTGGTGGGGTACACCATGATTCTCCAATGTGTCACACAAGGCAAGGACAATACTTCATGTCAGTACTTACCTCTTACAGGTCTTGTGAGGCCTTGAAATAACTTGGCATGTCAAATCCTTCTAGCCCTTTTGAGAGTCTGAACTCATTCTAATGAGAATTAATGTCACTACAAAATCATTTGTTGTGTCTAAATTGGTCAAATATAGTGATGTTTCAAGTTACACTAATTTTACTATTCTACACATTGATTGACTAGGATAAATGTGTATAACACGTGGTCTTAAGAAAATCCAGAAGGATACTTGTGAGCAGCAAGGTCTCGGCTTATACTAGAAAAAACAATCAAATTCTTTGTCTTTACATTAAAATGAACTACAATTACCACATGTATCAAAACTTGACCAAATTAGCATTTGAGCATAGTTTCCATCATTAAAAATGTCTAAATTTTTGTTGAGTTGTCACTACAAGAATTTTGATTTTTCAAGCACTTTACGGACAACACATGATAGAACTATGAATTTTCAAAGTGCTAGAAATAGTTGAGTCCAAAATTGAATTAGATTCTCATGGATAGAGGGCGTATATTTGAGGCAACAACTACAATGGTTGGTATTAAAAGCACTAATTTTTATTTACAAGTAGCACATTATTATACATAATACCAGTGAATATGGATCCATTAATCCACCCTACGATAGTCCTATTGTTGTCAATTGAATATTTTTGTAGCAATAATTTATATGAAAAAGATCAATAACTTGTTATGAACTATCATGATTTTGCAATGTCATGTAATGTAGGAAAGAAATTAATTTTAAAGTTTATGGGTGATTGTGTATTCTATTCTCTGGATTGAAAAGACATTTCTCCATTTAAGGCCATATTCATTACATTGAGACTTTTGGCAATCTCATTTTTATCTTCGACTTGAAGATAAACCACTTCATCTCTTTACTAGTATTTTTTTTCTAAATAAGTAACAACACCAACTTTTAGAATTTCATTATAAGATCACTATTTGAGCGTTATTTATTTTTAGTTCCAATTACTCTTTTTTTAAATGGATTTTCCAATAACTATCACTTTGTCTCAAAATCTACAAAAAGTCTCAATTTAACAAATATAGCCTTATTTTATCATAGTGAAAGATTATCTTACAAGTTTATAGTTCAAGGTTACATTTTGCTCATGATTTGAGACTTTCATAACTTACTTCAATCTTTAGCAAGTCACCATTTTCTCATTCAACATCCATTCAAAGTTTCCAACCTTAAAACAAGGATAATTTGGACACAACAAATTTGGATACTTTGGATATCCTACACTAAAAACTAAAATGTATTCTTATGTCCTAAAAAATGAAAGTTGCTCAAAACAACTCTTAGACAATGTATTGTTGCCTCATCTTATATCATTACTACCAAAGATCACTTTCCCACATTAATATTTAAGAAATGAAATGATCAATYTAACCACCATTTTCTTGAAATTTGTCCCAAGCCTTTGTTGAGTGAAACTTTGAAGAAAACTATTTGAAAGCTAGAATCTTATTTTCATAATTACAGTTCTCACTTAAAACTCTCTCAATCACAATCCAAATTCCACAAACACTCCTCACTCACTCACACACTTGTATACTCAATTTCTCAAATTAAATTGACACAAAATAAAAACACCACACGGCTCAACCTAGCTGGGACTCTTATTGGCTCTCTCTCCAACTGGGTGAAGAAAAACGAAAGAAAATCCAACCTAACAGAAACCCAGCCTAGTAGGACTTGACAGTTACAAATTGGAAGAAATGACCAGTTGAACCCAATTTGGAATTAATTAACGACGACCAACTCAACATACAACCTTCCTACTTGGACTTGACATCCTTACATCTCGACTTGACATCCCAAGTTGAACTTAGCTGGCAAGCAATCGATTCCAACTTGAAGTAAAACTTATCCTACAAAAACCCAATTGGATTGGTTGAACAGTGACACCACTTCGAGCTTGAAATACAATAACCCTTTTAATTGCTTGACTGGATTCAACTACAGCTCCAAATAACTGATTTGGACGCAAAAACATCAAACTAAAGTACCAAAATGAAACAAAAACAATTCAAAAACCTCAAAAAGTTTCTAAATATTTGATCCAATTAGGATATCTACAATTCCATGGATAAAAAGTAAAAGATATAAAGTTGCAAGCTAGATATAATTTAGAATCCTAATCAAACCTAGAATTTTTATTTTATTTTTATTTTTGTTAAAGTGAGACTCTAAAATAGTCTCTTAACACTTAATTAAAATCCTTTCATCTTTAGAGACCCAAAATTGCTTCAAAATACTTGTCTACAAAACTTAGTCAAAATATTCATCGATATTTATTTTGTAATAAATCTAACCATAAAATCCTTTGGTTAATTGTTCAATTTTTCATACTTCAAATGTATTCCAATTTTTCCCTAATTATTTATTAAACTCACCTAGGCATAGGATAAAGGAATTTAGTCCCTTTTTTACTCAGTTCTCTTGACTCGTTCTAGTACTGGGGAGTACCTAAAATTAATGATCTAGAGTTGAAATTTTGTGGTCTAATTCCGCATTAGGTAGGCATGCATCCACCAAAGGAAATTTAAGAAACATTATTTTATGTCCTCTACATGCATGCTAATAGGGCTTCCTTGCATGTGCACTTTTGAACATTCAAAATGGTTTTAAGATTACACTTTTGGTGAAATCTCATTATCATAAATTTTTCTCAAATTGAACATTTTTATTTTTATTTTTAAATCTTGTTTCCTACTTTTTACAAACTAAAACATCAAAGTGTCTATTTTCTTCAAAAAATGTGTCACTCTATTTTGTGAATAACATTCAATCTAAATTTTGTTTGGATCTCAAATTTTGGTGACATGTTATTTACAATATTATGCTAATTATCCATATTTTATCTTTTTTTGAAATATGTTTTCCAAAAGGTCGCTGGTACTAGAAAACACTAATGAACGCTACAAAAACTGGTCAGTTTTTCTTGCAATCGTCCCTTTACAAAATGTCAAGGTTGGGGTGCATTAGTTGATTCATTTACGCAACTATAGTAGCAAAATCTAGGGTGAAATTTCATTTTTTTTAAATTAAATTTTTCTCAAAAAAACCATATTCATTAAATGCCTGATAGAATGCCAATTATTGGAAAATTCATTTATAAAAATAGTAAATGAAACTAAAAATAAATAATGCTCAAGTAGTGATTTTGTAATGAAATTCTTAAAGTTGGTGTTGTTACCTATTTCTAAAAAATACTAGTAAAGAGATAAAGCGGTTTATCTTTGAATCGAAGATAAAAATGAGACTGCAAAATGTCTCAATATAACAAATATGGCCTTAAAAGTGCGTGAAGCAAAATATATCTTTTTTACAATCATATTTATAAAGTTTTGGTTTATTTTGATGCATACATATCTTATACATTCATTATTTCATTACACTAATTAAGTAGATGCGTTAAATTACAATAGAAAAATAAACAATAGGTAAATATAAAAGGTTGGGGACTTGGGGGAGAGACAACTAGCAACCCCAAGTTCCTAAAATCAACAAGGCTGTCACCATCTCAAATTTTAACCAATATCTTGAAACCTATACAATGTTTGAATGATAAATTCAACAAATTGCTTTTGACCACCACTATTTGATTTTGCAACACTTTTAAATATGATTTTTTTGTTAATATAGAATTGGACAATTGGTGACTTCTTTATGTGTTCACTAAGTTCTTTAGATAGCATCATGGGATTTTTGGTCTCCATAGAAGCGGGATTTTTGGAATTCCTAGTCTAAATTGTGCCTCCAATTTATTATGTATTTTTATGAATTTGATGAGTTCACATCTAAAAAAAATTTGATCTTGATAGTTCTAGCTCTTTCCTTCAATGTTTAATGTATTGTTTTGAAATTGAAGTGGATGATCATTAGTTAGTTTTTGAGACTGTTCAACCTTTTTGTCTCATGCAAAAGGTCAAGCAAATGGATCATAGCATGATATAAAAAGTCAATAAGTTAGTCGGTACTAGTTTGCATTGGTTGCCCTATTGAAAGGTCTCATTGAATCAATAGACACTTGGAACATTGTTCTATGTGACATTCTAAATTGATAGTTTGAAGTATCCAAGGTCAAAATTTGAAAGTGGGCAAGAATCGATAACCAGTGGATTAATTGCAGCTGAAACTTTGTAAGGTGTTCTACTTTGTGTTATGAATATATTTTTGATTAATACAAGTCATGCATTTTGGAAATGGATGTGGTGGGTGGGGGGTGGATTTTGTGTTTTCAATTGTTGGTAAAGTGGTGTATGTCGTTGGCATGAATGTATGGTGTATGTCTATCTACTAATAGAACATATGATGTGTAAACAAAAAGGTCCGGAGTCGTCATTTTGATAATCTAGAGCTGCTGATGCGTTTGGGAAGATGATTGGCCTTCAGCACATATCAAGAATCGCATTTCAAGAACCTTTGTAAGGGTTGATATGTGCTGAAGGCCAATTAGACGCCATTGCAAACATCTCAAGTGTAGGTAGTGATGGTGTAGGTCTATTTACTAATAGATGTAGTGATGTAGGTGTGCTTTTTCATGTACAATGGTTGTTCACTAAAATGTTGGGCGGTCGGGGCATGCGGTTGATATTTTGATTTATTTGTGTCGTAGGAATGCTGGATTGCATATTGGTTAAGTTTGTTGTGAGTGCATTGGATCCTCTGTATTGTCTTTGGCTATTTAGCAGTGTACACATATGATTTTTAGTGTTGTAAGTTTGGTTCTTGGTGGCTTATGTGGTCTTGTTTTTTTTTAKAAGTGATGGTGTTTGGGAGATGGAAACTAATTGTGTGAGCATCAAGGAAATTATGGGTTTTTTTTGTGTGATGGATATACTATTTTGAATCTAGTAGTATGAGGTTTGTTATATTACTTGTCTTAAAATGCCTGCTACTTTTGCCCAATACAATTCTTTTTCAAATGTGTTTGTAGTGTAGGAATGCACTTACTAAACATAACATTGTACTGGCATTGGTAGTTGATTATTGGACCTAGGGAAACAAATACCTTGTTTCTATGTTAGAGGGTAGTATTGATTAAATGCAGTGAATTAGGTATGTGGAGAAGAGAAATAAGACTTGTATGTTGTGATATTAAAGTGAGAGTTAATAGATTGTAGTTGAGCATCTAGGAATGTGTATTCTGCATATTGAAGTGGATTTGGTGATTTTTGTATTGTTCATATAACCAAACAAGTTGAGTTTTGATTTGGAAACTATTAGTAAGAAAGGGGTTGATTCGTCATACCTATGGATTGATTTATAGGCTTAGATGTGTAATAATGGGTTTGATGTTTCAAACTTTCAATGTTTTTATCGTGAATGCATTCTTTAAGGATTTTGTAAATGAGTAGTAGTTGTTGTGCAATCATTATGTATTTAGTGTCTTTGTATTGTTGTTATTGGAAATGACTGTGTGTTTATTAAGTTTGAAAATTGTGATTGTTGTTTTGGTTTGTAATATTATAGTAGGAATTGTAGGTGGAAATTTGTTGTATTTATGTTATCTAAGTAGTGGCTCTATGAATATAATGATTAGATATGGATTGAGCATATCTCCAAACATGTTATTSTCTATTGTAGGTACTAATGTAGCTGTACCAATGTATTTAGTTGAGAATATAGTAGTGGAGTTGGTATACTACATAAATTATTGAATATTTTTAGTAGTCTTAGCAAGACTGTAGAATCAAAGGCATACTTGAAATCTATGTTGTGCCATAGTAATTAGTCTATAGTAGTGAGAAGTGAAGGTCTTGTTTATTGTGTAAAAAAATGGCAAGATGATTTTTTCAATATTGTGGATAGGTATTTTATTATCCTTATAGCAATGTGAGAAGAACAAATTATATAGTATGTACAATCATATATAGCATATATATAAAAATATATATGGAATTTGTTAGGTATGTTTTTAAGTATGGAGTTTTGTATACCATAAGTGTAGGGTAGGATTGGCAAAAAAAACAAATCTAAAATAAATGCCAAAATTTTAGAAATATAATATTTTTCAAAAAAGAATATTGGCAAAAATTCTATTTTTAGCATTTATTAAACCACATTTAAAAAATATATATATAATATTTGGTAGAGATGTGCCAACCCTAACCCTAGACTTATTGTACCTTCAAGTCCTCAATATTTGCCATGGCTAGGATTTTAAGTGCTATGTTGTATGATTGTGAGTCTAATATCAAGGATACAAGCAAAGATAAGGTGGTGTTTCAAATACCTCTTTTATCTAATACGTCTTTGAGATCATGCCAAGGATATTGTTGAACTTTGTATGAGCATTGAGGGTTTTGTTCTATTTGATTGTCACATTTCACCTTGCCATAGATCCTCAATTTCAAACTTCAATGAAATGTTATTCTTTTAAATTAAAATGCTCCAAATAATCCCTGCTGATGGGACTGTTTCTGTAGGTTAATTGCAGACTTTTTTTGTTGGTTGTTATCCTTTTGAAGTTGCATACAGTTTGCCTAGCGTTTTAGCTGTCTTTGATGTGTTTGCCTTTYCGTTCAATGAACTATCATTTATCTGTCATTGGTTGGTTTTGCAGGCTGATGACGAGAATTTGCCAGGCTTCTTTCGATTCTGCACTCTGTTGAGCCTCCGCATTTTTGTTGCTGAAAAGGTTAGTTCAAGGTCTAGCTTTGGGTTTGGATCATATTTTATTCATCTTGTTTAGTCACTCAATGTTGCCAGAAATGGCTAGGTTGTAGTGTAGAGAACCCGGAGAAGGAAACTCGACCTGAAGACCTTGACATGAAAACCCTGTTCCCGGCTTTAGGGTGTTTGAAGACCCTTATACTGCCGAACTGAACAAGTAGGGCTTGTTAAAAGACTGGAGCAGTCTCTTGACCGTTGAAGGAGTTGGGCGCTAGGTATAAGTAACTTTTTACGGAAAAGGGGTACCCTTGAGGTTGATCTCAATGACCTTTGGGTTCGTATACGTATACTAGGGTCCTCTATACTTTGGATTCGACTTCCTCGCCTCCCATACCCTGTAGAACGCCAGTTCTGCACGGTGGGAATCTAATGAAATTGATTGCCGTCTTGAGAAATTCAAACCGTGAAAAGAGTGAGATATATTAGAGATCACTTCTGTTATGTTTTTCTTCAACCTTTCTGATAACTTTKCARGGGKGTGCCCTTTTATTGCCACCTCGAGTGGCAGGTAACCTTTTACTTGCTCCCTTTGCAGGTGGATGTTGCAATCTTGGAAGTAGGCCTTGGAGGCCGTCTGGACGCAACCAATGTTGTAAGCTCAATATTTTGTTCTATTACATGAATTCTTTGCTATTAAAATGCCTCAATGCACACAACTTGCATGATTTATCCAGCTGAGACCTGGTTTTGAGTGCAAATATTTATTTCCCTCCTATCTTCTCCGTGTATCTGAGTCGTATATTCTGTATATTCTGTATCGCTTCATCTATCTAGTTCATGTTGTACATTGCTTATTAATTGTAACCGCAAGCAAACCCTTTTGTTCCAGGTTAAGGCTCCGGTGGCTTGTGGCATCGCATCCCTTGGATTTGACCATATGGAGTTACTCGGTATTTAATCTTTTGCCTCGACTGCAATATTTCATGTATTTTTGAAGGGACGATTATATTAGGCTCAGATGACTTTCTTGAAAGTGAGCCATGGATTGGTTCAGCTAGAAATGCAGAACCGGATGATTTCAAAAGATTATTGCAGACCAAAACTGAATCTACTTGTAGATGTTGAATTCTGAATGGATACAATCTGTGTTTAGGGGACACATTGGCGAAAATTGCATGGGAGAAAGCTGGCATMTTTAAGGTACTATGCTTCCTTGAATTATTTCTCWTCTGTGTATGGCATGATTTGTTGTAATGCGGTGCGGTCTTTTTGTGATAACTCTACATAGGGAGTTTTTGACTGGGTATTTATTGTCTCTACCGCAAGAACTAAGCAATAGTTTGAAAATGTCGATATTTTCTATACCTGATGAAAATGAGACGTATTACAAAAGCAGTAGGAGCACGTTGGGGTGTATCATTTCGAAGATTGAATTTTTATCGTCTACTAAATTGTTCATCTGGGTATAGAAATTGTGGCGTCCTGAGAATGTCAGACTTTTGAAATTTCCAATGAGTGAGGATCACTCTGAGAGTTGTACTGGAGAGCCAGGAAATTATACTCCTGRTTTGGGGTAGAGGCATTTTTGATTAGCCAGTTGTTTCAGTTGCTTCTAGGAAAATTAATACATTTAAGAATTGCAAATGCTAACACAGGTGTGAATCAATCAAGCTGCTTATGCTTTTATGTGTTTGGTTTATGGAGCATGAAAAATCAGTTGTCGATTTTTTAAAATTCAAGCCTAATTCTTAAGCTTCTTGCATGAAGGCGGGTGTTCCAGCTTTCACTGCTCCGCAAAAAGAAGAAGCAATGGGTTCTCTTCAAAAGAGGGCTAGTGAGCTAGGGGTAAACTATCGCCGTCCTTTTTCTATTGTTTCTTTGGCAAGTTCTTCTACTAATGCTAGYCAACATTTGTTCTTTGGAGTCTCTTAATTAACTCAGGATGGAATTAAYTACTCTGGCAGGATGTCGTAGTTCACCGTGTTCTTGATTGCCCTATCGCGACTGARTAAAGTATGGTTGGTCTGGATGGAGAATGGAATGCTGTAGGTATTGGTTATGAATTAAGGGTGTTCACTATTCTGGATATGATTACCTGCTCTTTATATCGATGCATGACCTAGTGAGATTTGTTGAATTCCTAATTTCTCCCCATACCTGCTTGCAGATAACTTTAGAGGAAGCTCCTCCACTTGAAACGTATGGATTGCACGATTTACAACTTGGATTGGGTGGTGAACACCAACGTATCAATGCAGCTTTAGCCGTTGCATTGTGCAAGCAGTGGGTGATGAAAAGGCCTCCCTCTGAGCACACTTATGGTCTTCAGAAGGTCACTCTACGGTCTTTTGTAACTGTCGTCACTCTGTTCTRTATCTCAGTCTATWTAACCTTRTCATAGAGAATTTTWAAATTTTCAATATTCTTACAGAGGGGAATGCTGCACAGATTAWTTTTAGGACTTTCTTACGTGTTTTCGGAACGTTCATTGGGCASGGTTGCAAGATAGCGGCTTACAAAKGTTTTTTGTCAGGTTYTAAGCAGTGGACGATTGCCAGACTCGTTTGTCAAGGGCCTCCAATTGACCAAATGGGCAGGCAGAGCTGAAGTGATCCACGACCCATCAGGACGCTTGTCATTCTATTTGGAYGGAGCTCACAGTCCTGAAAGCATGGAAGCTTGTGCACATTGGTTTTGTTCAGCAATAAAGTCTGAAGAAAGTTCCAAAGCACCAGAACCGAGAAATAGCTCCCATATTTCAATCCTGGATGCCGATGGAGAGAAGTGGAATCCTAGAGAGACTATGGTGAGAAGGGTGAGTATGAAAGACTGGCATCCCCTTAAGGACCAAGACCCAAATTGATCTTTCATGATTCATTAGCACTTTTGAGTGGGTCTTACGATGACTTTCACTTGTCCAATTTTCGTTGTTTTTGATCAGCACAAGCTATATTTTTAACTTATTCTTATAAAGGCTATCTGGTCTTATAAASGCTAAGATTTTGCACTATACATTAACTGCTCCAAATTGCATTAATTTTTGGTCTGAAGACTACATATTTTGTTCTTCAGCGATGTTTTTTTTTTTTTCCTTGAAAATATTGGGTTGTCTTTCAGTATTTATATTCAAAACTAAGATCACTACGGTAAAAAGAAAATCATAAGAGAAATAGCACAATGTGTTTAGTATTTTCTAGTGTTGGAAAACTTACTATTTGAGGAACAAATTGAAATTTTTATGACCAGATCGTATGCATTTTCTTACAATTCAAAAGAAACCACTATTTTGACCAATCATAAAAAATTTCAAGTGTTAAGGATAGAAATTGTATTTTTGATGAATTTTTGAAGTTATATCTTCAAAATTCATTTGAAAAGAATCTCAAAATAATTTTATAATTTTGACCGTACGGATATCTTCTACTTTTAGTGCTTCACATAAACTTCTTTGATGCAAACTTCAAAAAAGTTATAACACATTTGTGTTTTGTCCAAACCCCTTGGGCTTTTAGGGGTTAATTGACCTCCAAGACGTCCAATTTGTGGCTTCTAATTCAAATTTTTGGTCAAAAATAGGACTAAAAAACCCCAAAATGGCCAAGGTAGACACCCAATCGGGAGAAGATTAAAAATAGTAAACTAATTTTTAAAAATTTGAAAAAATTACACAATGTCTAAAACAACCACATGTACCTTCTTTTCAAGTTTCATCCTAAATGGACAAAAATTGCAAAAGTTATGAGCAAAAAAGCACATGTCCAAGGGCAAAGGGACAAAAAAAAGGACAAGTGTTTCTTGCAATCATCCTATGATAGAATTTGCAAGTTTTGAATTCATATTTGCAATCAGAGGCCCCAAATTAGTTAATAGGGATATACTAGGTAAATTAATTGGGCCCAAATAAGGGGCTTTTTATTTTACTTGCACCTTTGGAATTACTTGGAGTGGCCGAGCGAGGGGGCCAATCCAACTCGGCCTTCACATTGTATCTTCCATTTTTTTGCTCTTTATAAGTGAAACTATTAATTTTTATTTTTTAAAGATGAAATCACATGTTTTGTATACGTTATAGAAAATCTAGATCCTCTAGTAAAAAATTCCAACTATCATGAATTTTCAAAATAAAAATGAAAGAAATTCATATCAAATACATAACATGCTCAAAAAAAATTTTAATTCATAATAGAGTTAAACTATAGTGTAGAACATTGTAGTATATAGAAATTTTTTATTTCACTCCATATTTATAAATGTGGCTATAGATCCTTAACTTTGAACACATGATTGAAAGTACTTGATGCAATCTAGAGTACCAATAACTTTGTTGAAGTAATTATAGCATGTTTCTAACTATAGGTGCTTGTCTAAAATATATTGTACAACTTCCATTTGTAAGAGCATAGGGTTCATTTCAAATACTTTTATTTTGACTGCTTTGAAATTCAAAATTTATTCAAGTGGTGACCAAAAAGATGCATACTAAGAGAATTATATTGAATCTCCTTTTGATGCAACAAGATTCAATAAAAATTTGAAAATTCAATAAAGTAGGATGACCCATTTGATGCATTTATTATTGCAAATATTTAGAAATATTGGATACTAAAAGAATCCTACAAATAAATAAAAGAATGTTCAGTATGTACTTAGGTAGACTTATTTTTATGGACGTAGTAGGCTTCTTTCAAGCCCACCTTGTCATGATAGTCTTCAATTCCTTTAGCAATTCATCATTTGATTCCAATTATACCAAGAAAACAAAACCTACACTCATGTTTATTCTAAAAGTCTTGAGTGGATAAATGAAGATTTTTTTTCACAACTATTATTCAGAATTCAATCAACACCTACAATATTCTTTACTGATTGTACAAAAAAACTTTGGTCGCAATTAAACTATAATTATTATGGTGTGATCATTTGATTTTGTAAATTCTAGTGTTAACTTTGTAATTTTTGTTTGAATCCTTAAAGAAACTTAAAGGGAAATCAAATTGAATGATTTTTTGTTTTTAATATTTTTAATATGATATTCAAACCCTTTTTTTAATTATCTTTCAATTTTCATAAGTAAAAAATAAATATTTTCTACGATACATTGAATGACTAAAAAATGATAGGTTTTTAAATGGCATGTCCCAAATTCATTCACAGGTTGCAACAAGGTATAGGCAACTACAAAACTTGTCTGCTATAAGTTTATATTCTTCTATAAATGTTTTCAATATTCTTATGCAATTTATAATGGATTTAAAGACCRTAATATCCTAACAGTGCATGTGATATTCATTTTCCAATATCACAACTTTTATAACATATTTATATTTGATAAAGGTTGTAGTATTGTTTTCCTATGCTACTTTCTAAAATTAGTTTTGTAATGACTTTAGTTTTGGTACCCTCACTACTAAAATAAATAGATTAGAGTATCACCTTTCAAGCAAGATATTTTGACAAATTTTGGTCTCAATATACCTTCACTACTAAGATAAACAAGAATGGTGTAACCATAAGGTTTTGCATAGGTTAGTTCATTCACTAGTTTGACCTCACATCTATATTCCAACCCTAACCTTGTTGTGCACTGTGAATGCGGTTGTAGATAGGATTTAGAAACTCACATTTCAAAACTAGAGTGGATACCATAGTTTGGGTCCTTTGGACAGAGCCAATAAATTAAAGTATCCTCTTTCAAGCAAGACTTTTAAAAAAAAAATGGTCATAACATTCAACAACATGCATTGTCATTGTTTTGGCTTAGAATACATAGTGTATAATATTTGATACTTAACAATGAATAGTTGATCATTAGCTAAAGGGGTAGGTAGAGGATCCGGGAGAGGATGAAGACAAAAGACAATGGACATCAAGGTTGTTGGGTGTGGAATGTTCCACACTACCATGGCTTGGAGTAGATGGTGTGGAATATTCCATAGTCAATTGTGGTTCATCAATAGCTAATAGGATAGGTGGAGGATGTAGAAAAATGGSAGTGGGCATTGACAATATATGCTACTAAATGTTATGGTCAACTCTTGGACAAATCACATCATCACAGTGTTAAACTCTAAATGCCCAAGGCCTATTTTCAGCTTCTAGAAATTTGCTCCAAGTTAAAAAAAAAAAAGACATTTTGATAAATTGTATCAATTTTTTTGAATTGAAACCATACAAATTTAAACTAGACATGTTAGAGATTACATTAGAAAAGAAATCACAACAATTTCACTAATGAGTTGAAAGATTATAATGTTTAACCAAGAGGGTGTCAAAACTACAAAAAAATTTCAATCCACTTTTTGCTTGGTAAATCTAAAAAGTTTGTCAATCAAGATTATAGGGCCCAACATGTACAACCCCAATCAATTTATAGCTTCTCAAAATTTATTCTACATTTTTGAAGAAAAATCGGATCCCAGCAGAATCCTTTTCTTCCACCCATTTCCCTCGAAGAAGACGGTCATCATAAAAATTGAACCCTTTCTCTTTGAAAGGATTATTGTCAGGCCCTAAATCATCTGTACTATTCTCTATTGTAGTCCCTAAATCGACACTCCTAACTTTCGGCTCTGGTTTCGGATCACGGGGAGAGGGACCGATGGGCATGCCAAGTTTCGCCGCCGCCCGCTCTACTTCCGTCGATCCTTGCCCGTATGAAACCCCTTGAATTGAGCATCGGAAGAAATCCATCTGATTGCTAGTCAGAGTCCCTGTTTTGTCAGAAAATATAGTGTCTACTTGACCTAATTCTTCATTCAGACCAGGCGACTTTACCCTAGCACGTTTGCCCGTGGCCAGATCGTACATTTCCGAATCGTATACCATGAACAAAGCTTGAACCACCCTAACAACCTCTAACGACACATAGAGCGCAATGGGAATCAGATACCCATAAAGCACGAGACCATTAAAGAAACCTATAATGCCGACAATGGCAGCCCTGTTGGGATTGTAGTAAGCATTACTCTCCGTCGGCCGCATGTACCACAAATTTGTGCCTTCTGACTTCGTCCGCACGCCTATAATCACACCAGTTAATATGGCCATGGCGATCAACAAAAAGAACATGAGCCAGATGACTTTGTCCAAGTAGCGGTCCACCCGACTGCGCTTATTCGGAGGAGGGGAAGCATTTTGCATCGACTTCGTGTCATGACCCGTGTAAACCACAACACCTAACACAATTCCCGTGTTCTGAAGACTGGAGTCTCGCAGGAGCAACTGAGGAGGTCCTACCGGGAGCTCGATCTCATTGATCTTAAGACGCCCTGAGAATGTGTACAAGGACGCATTCGGACCCTCACACAGCAACTCCGCCTTAAAGTCTCGCAGTTTCCTTTCATCTTGCCCGTCAACTTCCCATGTCACCTCCAGCGCCTGCCTAACCTGCATAGCAAAAGTGCAAAAATGTCCGTGAACATCTCCACACATAGGAGGAAAAAAAAATGTTCACAAGCTGGAAATCCTCAAAGCGAGAAATATTAAACTAGGCCTCACCTTCAAATTGGTTTCTCCATCCAGATTCATTGTCTCCACGTAGCAAATGCCATCAGGCCCACTTGATGAGATAATCAACAAATCAGACGGAAAATAGTCACCATCTTTCACTCTCACAAGATCACCCACACGCAAATCCTTCCAACAACGCTCGACAAACTGTCCGTTCCCATCATGAACTTCAATTGCTCTGTTGTTGAGGTCCCTGTCACCCTTAGCGCGCCGCAAATCTTCCCATGCTTCTCGCATCAGGCCCAAAACGAGCACAAAAATGAGAGGCAGCCACACACTGACAGCGCTGTAGGGCGCGAACGGCGCCAAAGAGAGACCGGCCATGGCCGTAAAATACCAGTAGGCTGCTCTCTTGTACTGGACAAATAACGCCAGCGGAACGAAGCTCCACCATGAGTACTTCCTTGTTGAGGTTCTGTTTCCGGCATAACTACATATTCAAAATTCCACCGTCAGTATCTTCCTTCCCGAAGATTCATGACCGCCAGACTTCTGCCCGAGACCTGAAGGAACGCGAGAAAGAAGAACAGGCACCTGAAGAGACCGTGATCGGGTCGATTGCAATGAATCAAGCGAGACTCTTCGTCAGGGACCGCGCCATTCGCCGCTCCTGAATTTGGTCCCTTTCTCCTCTTCCAGAACTTCATGCTGCTGACCATTTCCGAAAAAAATCACTCTAATTTTCTCTCTTTTTCAGTTTCGTCGCTCTTGAATCGCGCTCTTGAACACCTTGCCATTTCGGTGGAGAAAATCCTACGGCTTCATAAAATGTGCAATTGGCGCACATTTGCGCAACAATTCGGTAGAGATCTCTAAGTTTGGAGACTCACGACGAGACTGTAAGCATGCAAGCAAGCCGTCAATCAAGCTGTCAATTCTCTCTGGCTCTCAAAAGCTGGCGCGCTTCAAAATACAAAAATTCCAAAACCTCCAAACACTACAAACCAATACTAACTCTAGATTACAGAAACGAATCTCTCGCCGACGATTCTCACAAAACACCAAATCCCAGACATCTCAACGCCCAGCAAATTCTCAAAATCTCAGCTCCTCCAGGGCCAAAATGTTCTACCCCGAAAATTCTCAAGAGCTAACAAATTCCAACACCTCAACAGGGCGCTTGCAACCGATACCGACGCTGGACTACAGAAACAAAACTTCTCCCCGGCATTTTCACCAAAAAAACAAATTCATAAAAAAGAAAACCTCCGCTAACGGATCCGAACAAACGATTTTTCAAAATCTCCTCTCCAGCAGACAACCAAAACGACGAAATCCAAGCCAAAAAAAATTCTCAAGAACTACCAAACGCGAAGCCACACTCCCTCACACTAAAAAAAACGCCGCAACCTCGTACCAGCCTCCCACCAGCAGCATCCAAACAACTGGGACAAAATCCTCTCCCCTCCCGTCTCGTCTCGTCTCGTCTCGTCTCGTCTCGTCACGTCAGTCAGCCGTCTCGCACACCTGGCAAGTATTGTGACAGCAGAACCAAGCTTTCCTCCTCTTCCGTGTTTCACCAGCGCGCATTTTGAAACCGTGAAAAGTGCTCCGAAACTGAACAGTGAGGGAGCCTTCGGAGTGAGAATCGAAAGAATCTAGCGCAGGTCCTAGGGCAACGAACGGGCGGGAGAGAAGCAAGCAAGACTTGAAATTCAGTGTCATTGACACACCCTGAGACCATTGTCAAAAGAGACCTTGTTAATGCCCACATGGTGCAAGTATTTGAAATTGACTGAAGTCTCCATTTGAATTGCAATGGAATGGCAGGAGCAATGGGTTGACCCCCCAAAAGGCTGACTTGCATATCCAGCTTTGACTATGTACAGAGCACATGCTTTTAGATATTAACTTAGGTTGAATATGAAGGAAAATACCAAGACAAAAAAAAGTCTTTGAAATTTGAAATTGAAGTCTGCACTTGAATACTTGAAATGGGGGTAAAAGGGTGAACTTCCATGCAATATCAGAAATGTAAAGTAGGAGGTCCATAAAGCACCCATCTAATAAGAGCTGAAACTGAAATTGGGGAGGTCAAACTTCTTGACTGAAATATTTTTGAGTACATTTTTTCTTAACCCCTAAAGTACCGTTGTTCCATGGGGGACAAAATGGATTTGGGGCAAGTTCCTATGAGCTCAATTTTTGGCGCGACTTTTTGAAACTTTCTCATAAGATGGAACAACTTGTTAGCTATGTGAAAATATGATTTTTATCTCAACTATTGCCCGAGAGCAAAAGTTGTGCCACAAAAAGCGCAAGACTAAACTCCGTTGACAAGCAAAAACAAATTTTTCAAAAAGTCTAAATTAAATTTTAATATTTCTTTTTCTAAAACGATATATTTTTGTCAAAATGTGAAGCTTTGATTCATTCTATTTGGACTAGCAATGAGAGATTTATCGGGACAATCTTGTTTTCCGGGCAATCTAAACATCTTCTTGAAAAAAGAACTTATAGGCTTCATTTTTTGAAGCAATTTTCACAATTTTTCAAGAAAAATTGTTGGATAAGGTTACGTTTACTTGCTAGAACAAACTCATTGTTGGGTTTATTGTTTCTCAATCCCATCTTAGAGCTACTAACCCAATTTAATTTTTCTTTCAATCTTGGACCTACTTCTGCTTAACAATTTTTTTTAAAATTGAAATTAAGTTTTCCTGTGGTAAAATTCTTTTCTTAGACTCATAGCTTAAAAAAAAATTTAATTCAAATTCTATAGTGCAAAACATTTCCACAAATGGCAGACAAAGTCATAGTTCAAAAAAACTTTTTTCTTCCAACTTTGAATGCTCATATCTTCCAATCTATGGGGTCATACTTCTTGAAATTTTTACCACATGATCTCATACAAATTAAGTACAAGATTTTATGATTAGATTTTTAAAATAATTTTTTGTTTTGAGTCTTTTTTGACAAAAAACAAATGACCTTGGTCTTGTAGGGATTCAAAGATAAGTGGAATTGGCATCTAATCCAAGTGGTTTCAAATGTACATTGTCTGTACATTCTTGTAAAGATGAAAAAGAAAACAATTAGTGTACATTTGAAGAAGTGGGTGATTTTGGAGCCTTAGCATATTTTTATCCTGGAGCAACCTGTTTCATCCCTACAATTGACAACTTGAGAAAAATCATTATAAAGTGCTATTTAGAAGCATAATTTGGAATTGATATACAAACAAAAGTTATAGACTGAAAGTTGTAGATTCCATCCGTATGGTTAGATTCTCCAATGCTATCACCAATATTTTTTTATAAATTTTGAAAGGGAAATTTCAAAATTCAAGAACAAGCAAAATAATATCATTTCTACAGTAAATTTTTTTGGAATGGATTTGAAAAGAGGTTCTTTTGACATGGTTATTCTTTGAAAGTTTTGTGTTCTTAAAATCTTTGACCTCATTTTTGCAAATTTGGTTTTGAATTGAAGTCAATGAAATTTTGGCTTGATCAACCACTTGACATACTTGGACATTAGTAATTTTAGAAAAATATGTACTCTAGTACGACCAAATCCAACCTTTAGATAGAACTAAATAACTTGATATTTGTGCAAATTAGAAGAACTTTATAAGCAGTTGTTATAATCCAAGCAATTACTTATTATATATCTAAGCAATTGGGAGGATGAAACTGAAGTTTCATTGTCCAATTTCTTGACGTTGGCGCACTCCAGGGTTAAGCCTCCTATCTTACCACATTTTCCACAATTGAAATTGCCTTCATTGAGTTCCACAATGGTTTCACTTCTATGTGAGTACACACTAGAATTTGAAAAAGCCAAAAATTATTGATAATATTCTAATAAAAAACTTACCTCTCCATATCTTCACTAGTACCATCCAAGCTCAATGTGAGTAAGGTGGGTACATCCCAAAGTGCATCTACATTATGTGTGCATTTCCAAAATCAGTCATACTGTAGATGGCGCTTTCAAAAACAAACTTTGATCCTTAATAACTTTTGCATAGTGTATCCAAATGGCGTGTTCTTCGGTGCATCATAACCTCCTTTCACTTGCCAACTAGACAATATGAAATTTTGAATAGCCTAATAATAGTAACTAGACACAATACAAATTTGTGGCGCTTTTGGGTGTACTCACCTTAAACTTCAACAAGTTCCTAGGAAAAGAACTATTGTAGACTTTCATGTTATGAATTGGGATTCCTTTTGTCTCATCATCTTAGTTTTTTGATCCCCATGGTAATGATCATTTTCCCTAACATCTACAATTATTGGATTTTGGATTACATAGAGCTTCTAAAACACTTGCATGAAATGCTATCAAGCTAATTTATGAAACTTTGGAGTTTAAATTGTATCCAAACCTTCATAGGTTGTAAAATGTTTATACAAGTTCATTTTGATTTTGCAAATTTTGCATAAGGTACATAAAGGAGGTTGGTTTGTCTCACATGCCAAAGAATACATACATTGCCTTCATCTTGGTTAGCTGTTCATTATTTTGAAGAAAAAAAAATCAATCTTCCCTTTTTACAGCCATAAGTGTCTATTTATTTGCAACCCAAATCTTTACATTGATAGTTTTGTAAAAATGTACATTTCAATTGACATGTATAATGCAAAAAAAAATGTGTGGTTTTCATAAAACCAAAAATTACTCCATAATGATTAATATAAGACAACCACATGATTATTTAACCACCACAATAACAATATTATATCTTCCATTTATCACTTACGTAGGTGTCATAAAAATCTATTCGTGTGAGCGCAACTTTTGTATAAGTGCAAAAGTTTGCAAAAATTGCAAAACAATTTGGATTGAAAATTCAATGAAATACTAATGACAATATTTTCTCCAAGATGAGGAATAAAGAGCTTGGAGATCACAAAGTTAGTAGGGGCTTGTAAAGATGAAGAGTTTGGTTAATCCAAGGGGCGACAAAGACCATATGATCTTGAATTCATATGATCTTGCAGTCACTTCCACTGCACGGAGATGAATGAGAGAAAATTTATTAATCTAACCTAGAGTGGTTAATTTTGTGATAGCTAATCTCTTCCATCTAATTTGGCATCTCTTGATTCCAATTACAAATTTCAATTTCCCAAATTCAATCATGTGTGGTAGTAAATAATAAGTTCTATATTTTATCCCACTTGAAATGACCACYAGGGCTCTTTTTTGTCTTTATGGCGCCAAATTCCACCAAAAAAAATGATTTGGCTAAAAAATGAAAACAAATCGAAAAAAAATTCTCCAGAAAACTTCTAATAAAAAAAATTCTTGAATAACATAGCCAAATTGTAAATGAAAACATAATTATGGACATGTGATATGTGTTAATGTAACATTTTCTATCCAATAACAAGAATGTTGAAATTTGGAGCATCTTTATAATATTTTATACCGCCATTCCCGCACTTCATAAAAAATGGCTTACAAAAAAATTTAAATAAAAAAAGAAGYCCTGATGAGCTCTAGCCAGCCTGGCCCCAAGACCGGGACGGACGGATGRCCCGTTCTGACCTGGCTGCCGGCGCAAATCCTCATCCAATCCCCTTTCACATTGAACGGGTATATTTGGACGATATCTGTTAAGATCGGAGCCAATGAAATTGCTTGCCTCATCCATGGATGCCTCATCCATTGAACTGACGGAGCAAAATCCGGATTTGTGTTTTCCGTCTATTTTAACGGAACTCACGGCAGCCAGGAATAGAGTTTTAGGATGATATTCATACATGTCTAAAATTTAGGACTAAGGTAGTTATAATTAACAATTGATTGCACATCTCTGACAAAAAAAAAAATGGGAGTGAATCCTTCGAGTTGATTTGTTTTAGATTTAACTTTGGTTAGAAGGTAAACAAACCATTTATCAATGAAATGATGAAGCAAATATCATCAAATCTTTTTTTTCTATTTTTCAATCACCTACATATTAAATAATATATATTATATATATTATATTGAAATCATGTTTTATATACTTACATTCCATTGAATTCACAATACTCCTCCAATTTTTATTTTGCTTTACGCTTTCACCATGTATACAAAAAAGAAATTATGATATCACTTTGATGTTATTTAAATTATATGAGGTTTAGTAACTTGAAAGTGTGGTATGATTATTCTAAATTCAAATCATTGAAACCTCAATTTTACATAATTTTTTATGCTATCTGGAAACACCTATAATATAGGTACGTATAACATAGTTATGTTATAATCATAGAAAGCTTTTATAATATAGACACATATACCATAGGTTTATACTCTTCTATGCTTATGGGCTCACACTTCTAGGCTCACATAATAGCAATGTTCCTTACAAAAGAATACATGTTCACACCTTGTAACAAAATTTTGTAAACATCTAACCAAAATCGACTTAATAGAAACATGCTCTATTTTTCAATTGTTTGTTGAATGGTGACAACATGCCTTTAGGGGTTAAAACTGTTACTTCACTGGTGGATGGCACTTGAATTGAACTGAATTGATTGTTGATGGTTTAGTAGTGTGTATTTTATATACGAATGCAGTAGAGCCTAAAGGAAAATTTATAAAGAAAGGTGGGGCAAGAAGAAGTTGGACACTTAAATTTTATATGTAAAATAACCCCACTTTAAAATCCACATGAATGAATTTGCAAAACTACAAGGTATTGGAAATATGCACATATGCCTCATGTAGCCTTTCATGTAAAAATACGGTCATCTTAAACACAAAATTAAAGCTTCTCGGCTTGAATTCACAATAGGAGCATGTTCAAATCTCAACAAAGCACAAGAATACTCTAGTACATGAAGGTCAGATTTGGCATAAATGAAGTCATTTTCGTAAATAAAAAAAAGTAAGACACACGTCATTCTGTAAATGGTAAATGTCAAATCTTTAGTAGATTTGTTGCAGAACTGCACCAGATGGCTTTGGGTCACTTGTATTGCGATTGAATTCATTGGCCTCCGATTTCTTCGGATAGAAGTGGTTTCTAGAGGTGTTGCCACTTCGTAAACCACTCCCAGGAAATTGCATGTTCATTTCCTAGGAGGGTTCCGCTGCGCAATTAGTCGCAATGCCCGATTACGCGGGCAAATCTGCATAATCAAGCATTACGGATTCTTCATTCAATTTTGTTTTTTCATTCAGCTTGTTTCATCCAACTTCAATTTCCCTGCTCGTGATTTATGCCGGGCAATGTGCCTCATCATCGGGCATTTTGCAATATAAAGCACCTCCTTGTTGAGTTCCGCCCTCCTCGTTGGCCTTTTATATCGCGAAATGCCCTCTTCCTTGGGCATTGCCCTATACACTATTTCCAGTTGCTTAGGTTGCTCTAGTTTCTGTAGGTGATGCCAATGAAAACCACTCGCTTGTCTAGAGCCTAGTACCAGCACCCCTCTAGATGTCGGATCTACAGTTATCCAATGGAAACTGGCTCTAAGGTGGGTCTTTCCATATGGGTTGAGTCTGTAGTACCCCAACGAGCCGAATGCGAAGGTGTAACAATGGGTGAATGTAAAAAAATGCCCCCTATTTTGTGCCGTAATAGTTTTGTGATTAACACCTCTCCCCCGCTAATTGGGGTCCTCTAATTGCAAATATGAAGTCAAAAATTGAAAAAAAATTTATGCACGAGAAATAAAAAGTTCCAGTGTCAGTTTCCCCAGGGTTAAAACAAGGGAGCAAAACCACCTCCCCATTCAGCTCGTTGGGGTACTATAGTCTTGACCCCCAAATGTCCCACACACCCTCAAGCACTCGATATACAATACATCTTCAATATCAAATATGTACATGACTTGATTATGTGGAAGAAACTGTTATAGAACCTCCACCTTTGTTCCTCCCTAACTTTTGTGTACAGTATCCCAATGGCATGTTCTTTGGTGCGCCCAAACCTCCTTTCAATTGTCAACAAGAAAATATATTGGAAAATTTGACCAGTCTAATAATAGTAATAACTAGTCACAGTAGCCCCAAAGTGCTTGGGGGCTAAGGTAAGAAGATACCCACTCCTTCCTGTCCTGGTTTGCCCGTCCTTCCAGGGATCCAACAAGAACACATGCAGGCAGGTGCGAGGAATCTACGCTACAAGCGAGAGTTCCTTCCGTAGCTTCTAGAACTGTACCCGAGGGTACAACCACTCTATTGCTAAAGTGCCACTGCATGGCATGGATGACTTTGGAAGTTTCTGGAGAAGAGACCAGGCAGTGAGAAAGGAAAAAGCAAAAGGCTTTTGAATTCAAAAAGAAAAAGAAAAAGAAGGAGACTTAACTTACAAGTGAAGTGGTTTTACACTTTATAGTAAGTTCAAGTGATCACATTGGGAAAGCTGGACACTACACTAATGATGTTAAATAGTGTACCCATACTAACTATTTTAGAAATGCTATAAGTTTTTATTCTTCATGGATACTTTTACAGAGTGCATGGATCCTAATAGTTCTATAGTTGGGAAAACTTTGTACCTATAGTTGGTAAAAATATTCATTAAGAGTAAAAACTTATGACTGTTTTGAATCAATTAGTGTAGTTAACATTATTTAACATCATTAATGTAGCAAACTCCTCCCGCGTTGACAAGTTAGGAGTTGGAAACTTATTGAGTTTTACTGGATAATTTCCTTTACTCTCCAAATTGAACCGGTTTTTTAAGCATGAAGTTCATATAGGGCAATGCCCGAGAAAGAGGGCATTGTGTGCAAAAAGGGCCAACGAGGAGGGCGGAGCCTGACGAGGAGGCACTCTTTTGCACGCAATGCCCGACGACAAGGGCCATTGGCCTGGTGTAAACTATTGCCGGGAAATTTGGATGACTGAAAAAAATTTGGATGAGAAATCCGTGATGCCCGATTACACAATTTTGCCCGAGTAATCGGGCATTACGGGCATGAAACCCTAATTATTCCATAGAATCCTTCCGCGCAATGAATGGCGCATTTCCCGGCAATGGATTACAGTTATTTTCTCTATTTTTTACTCAGAATAGAAACTTTATAGAATTTTCCACCAATTTTCTGCCRATGTTTTCAACTTGCAACGGGTTTTTTTCCCAATTCCACCGGCTAACTTTGAACTAACCATCGATTTTTTCCGATCATTGGCTAGGACTYGACTATTCGAGCATAACATTGTTAACGTTTGCTTTGGGGGTCYTTTTGCTTCCCTCATTATGTAGAGTCTCCACCAACAAAGTAACCAACCCATCCAATGAGTCTTGAGAGGATATAGTGGAACTTGTAAAACAAGTTCCACTAGCCAATGATCTTCCTAGAATTATAACTAAAGTCCCCTCCTCCCTCAAGTATATAGGGGGAGAATGATACCTCCATCTGAAAGGAGGCAACCATCTAGACTTTAAACCAGGCGGTTTGTTTTGTTTTGTTTTGTTTGTTACGTTGAGATCTCCCGGACCGTGCGTCCCCCGATGGCGTGCTTGGTACCGTTGGAAAGCTCTCGGTGAGGAAGGGTGACCGGGCTTGGTTTCGTGGCGTTCTCACCTACGGGGTGAAAAGTTATTGAATTTCGAAGTTTTTGTGACAACGGCACAAGGCATACTAGTGCTAGTTTAACAATGAATAGTATTGCCCAATTTAAAGGTAAATGTAAAAATTGCCCCTATTTTGTGCCGCGTCAATTTTGTATTTCTTCACCACCGCTAGCTAATTTAGGGCCACTTCAAAAATGAATTCCGAATTTGCAAATTTTATCATATTTGACAAATAAGAAAATCTAGTGTTTTCTGGTGGGGTAAAACACGGGGCAATAAGGAGGTCAATTCACCCCTTCTCTTGGAAGGGGGTCATGATGGAGGATTGACCCCCTTATTGCCTTATTAAAAGATAAATGTAAAAATTGCCCCTGGCTATGTCAAATTTGTATTTCTTCACATACCCTAGCTAATTTGGGGCCTCTGATTTCTGATTGCAAATATGAATACAAAATGTTCAAATATTATCATAACCATGTGGCAAATACAAAAAAATCCAGTGTTTTATCCGGGAGTAAAAAACGGGGCAATTAGGGGGGCAATTTGTCCTGGCCACTCTGGAGGGATTATGGACACTGAAGATCATCAGTCGCCTTAGGTTCAGTGAGCGTTTGGGATATACAATAACTTAAGTTATTAGCAACTGCTATATCTCCCGGAGAATTCCTATATTGAACCAATTTTTCAAGTATTGAGTCCAAATTTTTCTCTTATTTGTACTCCAAATTGATTTATTTTGAAGATTTTTCATTGGTTATTTCATAATACTTCCAAATTACAACCAATTGTTTTCTTAAACCTACATGGTTTTTACTCAATATGGTTTCACCAAAAATGCTTCAAAATTGTCATTTCTAGTACAAGCACTGAACTTTAGGAAAAAAATATTTTGGACACATGTAACCGTAGGATCTTGTAGTTCACTAGTATGAGAAGATGTAGAAAAAATTTGCAAAAATTTCTACTACATGGATTACAAGATAATAGTGTTTGAATTGACCCAAATCCTTGTTTGTCCCTGCAAAAAAACGGGTGGCTATGTGTCACAAGCTTGCATTTGCATAAAAAAAAAAGCCATATCAGGTAAGCTTTCTAAGCTACGTGAGTACGTGAGTTCCAGAGTCTTCAATGCGCTCAAGTCGTTCAAACCATGCAATGCCTTGAATCTGCACTCATGGATGACGAGTTCCTGTAAGTTGCACAGCTTCTTCAGATTGCGAATCTCACGATGCACTCCGCACACGTTCAGTGATAAAATGGATTCCAGCACCGCCAAGTCCAAGTCGTCACGCGGGACCTCTTGAAGATCAAGTTCATGGTCTTCTTCTTTTTCTTCTTCATCGTCATCGTCATCGTCTTGAAGCTCATCGTCGTCGTCTTGAAGCTCATCGTCATCCCACAATCCAATCGTCACACTCTGCAAGTTCGTTAGCTTTTGATGCTCAGGCCAAGTATCCAAAAACTCGCTGCTGGCGTGTAACTCCTGCAACGCCATGAGATTGCTGAGGCCCGGAATGTGTTGCACTTGCTCACAATACCACAAATCGAGTCTTCGTAGGTTCGTCAGCCTGCTCAAATCGGGAACCTCATTSAGCTCCTCGCAGTGCTCAGCACAAAGTTCCTGCAACGCAATCAAGTTTCCTAACCCCACGATGGTTTTCAGAGACTTGCAAAACGAGACATCCAATATTCGCAACTTTGAGAGTTTCTGAAGATCGGGTAAGAGTTCAAGATCCTCGCAGCCGCGTAATGAAAGGACTTCCAAGTTCGCGACGTCCCCTACACCGAGGCAGCTCTGTAATCTCCTACTGGCGCACAAATCTACGACGCGTAAGTTCGTCATTTTGGGAYTCAGGCCTGAAATCGTGACCTCATCCTGGAATTCAAGCCGCAGATACTCCAACCACCTTAGGTCACTCAAGTCGAGTGTTGTTGAGAGGCTCCATGCTATGGTGACCAAGTGCAAGACTCGGAGGTTTCTCAAGTGGCAGATTTCTTCAAAACAGCCAAAAGACTCGGCYTCGATGTTCACCCACACWAGAATTTTCAGATTCTTCAGCTTTCCAAAGCCACGCACCCTCACAGGGACACAATTGAGTGCCAGAATTTCTAAGATTTTGAGTTGGATCAATGGGTTTAAATCCAACACTGCGTCGTCCTCCACKACCACATCGACCAACCTCAAGACAGTCACGTTTTTACAATTGCTGAAGCTCAAGCACTTCACAGAGGGCTGGATGTTGCCATCATGGTCTGTTTCCCCCATCAAACAAATTCGTTGCAGCTTCTTCCATCCACCGTCGGATAAAATCGAATCCAGAGCTTCACCTCCCACAATTTCATACACCCAACGCCGTTTSTGGAATTCACCACGCTCGGTTTCTTTGAGGGCGAACTCACGCCACAAGTCATGCATCCCCATTTGGGTTTTGCCATCACCGATCTCTTCCAAAAGGGACTTCGTTTTGAAACTCTCCAGCTACAAAAAGAAACAAACCACGACACACATTAATAGAAATTTACTTATGGACGTAATGCATTACTTAAGCACTCTCTCGAACCTATATACTGTAACACTTTGTGTCTAATAAAAAAAAAAAAACTTGATATTAAATCAATTATCTTAACCCCCGTAAGAAAAAACAGGGGTGTCTTTCATATCTCCAAAATTGTGAAGATGTGGTTTAATATGAAGCTTAAGACAAGTTTTTTAATGACAATTTTYCAAACAGAAGTTGTAAAMTGTGATTYATAGATCATATCTATATATTTAGATATGCTACTATACTAAAACCAATAATTTTCAATAACTTAGAAACCAAAAATTGAAAATTCCTTCTAAAATAGATTGTAGATTGAACATGTATACTATTCGCAAGAGTCTCTTTTCTTCAATTGCAAAATGTTAAGTTCTAATCATGGTGATTTTATYCTACTTGTTGAAGTCTTTTATTGACCTATGAAAGTTACTTTTCAAGGTCAAGCATACCTATACKCCTTGAACTATAGAATGCTTATAAAGAAAAGTTTTGAGAATCTATGTTGTACAAATTTCAGAGAAGTACCACAAGAATCTACAAACATGTAGATGGAGGAAACAAACAAGACTTTCTATGCTAACCTTAGGACATGTTTGCTTTCATCCATTGTTAAATTTGAACCTTTAGGAGTTAAACATAACACACTACACTGACACAAATCTAATAGCAAGATAGCTAAACCAAGAGAAATTGGAAAAAACACATCTAGTTGTTGCCCAAATTAATATCACTACCATTCTCATCCCATTGTTGTTAGTGTTGAATCCATCATGAACCAAAGCAAGCCATTGGAAGAAGCTCAACTTCTCATTAAAACTTCCGGGCTTCTTGAAGTCATCYGCTTCAAACTCCCGCYCTCCAACATAATTAAGCYGGATGTAGTCAYTATCAAATAGAGCCACATCCATGAACAAAGGCTGATCCTCTAGTGGCAGTGCATCGAAGCTGCTCCTCAAAATGGAAAATACAGGGTCTTCTTGTTCTCGCCTCAGGTTGAATACAACATCATCTTCAATTAGCAAAGCCCATTCTTTTGGATCTCTTTTCCCAAGTTGATCACCRAAGACCTTCAATGCCAAAGGATGATATTGAGAAGTTCCACTGCTGTCACCCTTGTCAAAGCAACATCGTTGTACACAACCATTGACAAGCTCCGCATCTAAATTATTTSCATTATCCATAGACTGTGCTACATGCTTGAGAAACAAAGCAATAGCTTCATTTTTCTTCAACTCAGGCATTGCCAAACAATGATCTGCATTGATCTTCAACTCCACRAGCTCATCAAGGGATCGAGCTGTCACCAATACAATGCTACCATGATGATAGTTGGCTCTAAGATAATTCAAGACCTCTTCCTTCACTTTTGCATCGCATGACACATTGTCAAYGRCCAAAAACACTTTCTCAAATTGCATATTCTTAAGCCGGTTGTTGCACTGCATACAACATTGAACATGTCAATAAGAAGATTCACATGGTTTATGATTCATATATTGTTTCCTATTATGTCTTTGTAGTGCAACATGATGTTTCCAACAATCACCTAGATTGGTATGGAAGAGACATTCTCAAAGAAGAAAGGTTCATACCTCATCTTCACTCATGCTTTTCAAAACCTTGCGATTTGAATTTGTGAGCCTCCTCAATACTTCTTGCACTCTATCCTTGCAAGTGCTTTTGTTGTTGAATTCAATATGGCATACTCTCCCATCAAATTCGTCAAACAACTCATTGACCATACACTTACAAGCTGTGGTTTTCCCAATACCACCAACACCATACAAGCCAACAACTCGTGGCCTTCTAGTTATATCTACCTCCATAGCCAATACCTTATCCCGAATAGCCTATTTTGCAAAAAAATAAATAATAGAAATCAATGAAAGATCAAGACATCAATAGATGAAAGACATAAGGTACTCATTGAATACCAAAACCTTATAGAAACAAAATTCCAAGATTCGTCATGGAAAGAAATTTCAACTTAGGAAAATTTACCTTGCAAAGAGGCAATCTTCCTTGAACATGAGTATCATCCCACCTTGACCATGCTGGAACAATCTTATTGATTGCTTTCACAATCTCCCTTCGAAACTTAATTACACCTTCTCCATGCTTGTATACAAGCCCGCTTATTCTTTTCAATTCTTTCAAAGCCTCCTTCAATTCTCCAATATCTAATCTATCATTTGTCTTCTTCCATGCCTCCCATTGAGAAATCCAACGAGCAAAGGTGTTTTTSTTCTTAAGGTCTTCTGGTGATACACCTAGAAATATAGGCACTATTGTTTTCTTAAGCTTCACCATTTCTACCAACTCTGACATTGGCCAATGGGAACGTGTAAAGAATTCCTCTGACAAAACTACCACTCCAACAACACATTGTCGAATGGCCTCAAAGATGTGAGGTGGAAACGCCTCTCCTACAGGCAAGCTATAATCCTCCATGTCAAAGAAGGGGTATCGGTCACATGCTTTGAAATCTTCATTTAATTGCATTACAAAAGCTTTTTGTGCTCCACTATGACTAAGAAATATCTTGTGTTTGTCTTCCAAGACCCATTGAACTCTGCTCAATCAAATCACAAAAGCTGAGTTAATCCATAGGACACAAATAAATAAATAAAGATAAATATCTATTAAAGGTCAAAAAAATTTCATCAAAATGCTCATAAAGAACACTCTCAAATTGAAGCATTTATTTAAGTGCAAATTAAGTGTACAAGTCCAATCTACAAACAATTGCAACACCCACCTCGATGCTTCGCCATTGAACATAGACATTGCTTAAATCCAAGCAAATCTAGAAGATGGTACATTCATTTGAAGACGTCATAAAAACGTTGATATAAAAGTCGCTCTTCTCTTGTCCACTCACCTATATGTAGACAACACAACAAAATATATCAAGAACYTTAAACATAAATTGATTCCCATACATTCGAAGGAGGCACATGCACACCTCAACGATGGCTATTGATCCAAAATTCAATCATGTCATTCAAAAGTCATTTCATCTTTCCCTCCAATCCATACACAAAGAGTGCAACCCTAAATTCTCTAAACAACATCAAAACTCTCTTCAATAAAAAAAATAGAGGAAAACTCTYAAATTAGGACCACATTAATGAAATTGAAGTATTTTACAACAAAGAATTATGGCATTCAAGTCTTCAAAGCTCTAGCAACCAAGAAAAATATAGTTTTGGAGTCTAAACTTTTGCTTGGAAAGTTATTAAGAGATTGCTCACCAAGAACTCTCGACTCGAAGTCAATTCAAACAAAAATTCCAACCACTTCTCCTAAGTGAAAACTCTGGCTATGGTCCGAACATTCTCTCATTGCTAGTTATCACCCAAACATCCTTCATAGAAGTGCACGTAGACTCTAATAACACACCAACAAAACATTATATAAATGCCCAATCCAATCAATCACAACCCAACTACAACAAGACATTCAAAAAAGTCAAGTCCAATCAGTTACAACTCAACTACAAAGTTTGCAAGTGCATGCGTCAAAGTTTGCCTAACAATCTTAGGTCTAACCATCTTCCTCGCAGGCACGGCAATGATTAAAAGGCCAAAAAAAAAAGGGAGAATCATTTCAATCAAATTATATATTACACAAGGCAATGTCAATTAAATTGACAACTATCTAGTCGCAAGCTACAAATAATTAAACCCCACCGGAATCTCTTGAGCCAAAACTCGTATCTCAGTGGATGAAATCGACAAATTGCTACAAAAAAGGGAATGTATTTTGGGTCTTGGACAAATACATAATTCTCGTTTATGTTTTGCATTCAATAGCCAAGTCCATGGATGAGCATGGCTTCATCACTCTAGTAAAGATCACTTTCTGCATTATCTAAAATAAATAAAATTGAAAACCCTGACACTCTCACGATTGACGGTAAGATGGTTAGTCAAATCAAGGTAGAGACTTCGCCCTGGCATGATCTACAGCATAATTCCTGACCAAGTAAGGGAAGACATCTAGGGAAAAAGACTGAAAAGCAGGAGACCACGCGGTGTGTGCTACAGAATGAACTCGAGACACTAATACACGCATTTTACAAATATGATTCAAGCAGTCATAATCCTACGAAGCTATGCTTTGAGGACTTCATGTGCTGCACCAGAGGTACAATACAGACATCGATTAGCATTTCAAGCACACTTAACATATTTCATTACAACATTGACATCATTTGAGACATTGGAAAATTTGAGAAAGATATYACATACATAGGTCGCCTGATACAACCAGCAACCGCAACTCAGTTCGCTCCGTCCAACCCTCACTGGGCGATGAACACCCTACAAGCCCCCAAAATCAGGAATTCGAAGATCGATTGCCACCTTTCTAGTCTTGGTTAACACTTGAAATTTGTGTTTTGAGCTTCTCGGTCGCGGATCTGGCTTTGCATGGGTTCTCTACTGCGGGTGTTTGGTAACGACGACAATGCTCCATACATCTGGGAGGCTTGGATTTCAAAGCAGTTATGCATCCCAATTCCAATACAATTTAGAATGTGCTTTTTGTAAGTAATTTAGTAAAACTATAAACTACTGAAGTCGCACATTGTAAGTATAATCAAAATCGACTCTCAGCTCTGACCCTAGATTTTCATGTGGCGTCACATTGCCTTCATTGAAAGCAAGAATCGGCAAGCTCACAAATGAGAAGAGGTTGCCAATAGGTGTAGTTGCCTTACAACAGAAAGAGCTAAACAAACAAGAAGTGTCCAACAACAAACTCTTCAATCAAGAAGTGTCAATAGTAACCTCCCGAGAGACACAAATGAAAGGAAGAAAAAAAAACAGACGGAAAATGCAGTTCTTCTCACTCACTGAGTATTCGCAGCTGGACACGCAAAGCAACAACAGTGTCGATCACTTCTCTGGGTTATGGTCCCAACGTAACGACCTCACTCTGGCGTCCATCACCGGAACAATATCCACGAAGGCCTAGAAAATGACCCCTGCTCCCTGATGGAACAACAAACAAACTCACACCAAATTGGCTACCGACTGCTCAAGATCCGAGAGACCGTGAGAATACGAACGCTGAAGAGGCGGAYCAACTGCAACCCCACAAGCCTTCAAGACGGCGCAAGTGCAGCAATCTCTCTCCTCCAGCCTAGTTAGCAACAAGCACAAGAGCCCGATGCAGGTTTAGGGTTGCAGAAGTCAACCCAAGCTTCCGGCACTGCAAACAAAGGTTCAATAAACACAGGAAAACAAGGGGGCACAGTAAGGGAAGCTTTAATTAACCCTTGAAGGACAGACTGGTGGCCGTGGAAATCATGCATTTTTGCTACCGTGTGACACCATCTAATTTGAAAAGCCAGATATACTCATTGGAAATCAAAGTACTAGAAAAGATCTTCCCTTTCCACTCCTAATATCGAGGATGAAAAGTTGCAGTTCTTGTTCTACACAGTTTGATTCCTTGTCATTCAACGAACGCAAAACGTCTGCCGATGCGTTCAAGGGTTAAGGAACAGTCGGCCACTTTTTGGTTGATATTGACACTTTTTCATTGGTAGCCAGAGTTTTAAAATGAATTTGAATATAGACCAAAGGAGTCGGGTGTGGGGAATTGTAAACTGAATGCATTGGGATAAGAATCAGGACAATCTATGCTAGCATGCATTTTAAGGGTTGAAAAACATAATAAAATTTCGGATGAAAATATGAAATTCTTCCTATAAGGGAACCTTTAATTGCCACAAAATTTATTGTGGAGGCCTAATCATTTTTGCCAATTCCATTGACATGATTGAATCTCTGGAAAGCATTAGATGGTTTTTGGACCGTCTAGAAGACTGCGAGTCCCAGGTTGTGGGAACACATTGGGAACTTTGGAACTCTGCCACATAGGCAGTCTGACGTGGCACAGAGACTGCCACATTAGATAATACTAATTAATTAATTATTTTAATTAATTATTAGTTATTTAAAAAATAATTTTTTGAAAAAAATTAAATTAAATTAAATCAATTTTCAGTTTCTTTACACTTTCTAAGATTTATGGAAAAAAAAAAAAAAAAAATTTGAAATTCAAAATTTCAGACCAACAGTCGCTGGTTCCCTATGCAGGGAACAGTTTCAGGGAACAACCCTGAAACAGGCTCTTGCGGGGCTGAAAAAACATCTAATGCATCATAATTTGATATTTTTTTCCATGTTTAATTAGAAACTAGAGAATGTATTACCCACCCTCCAAATCAACTATGGTCCTTAATGGGTTAACTTCTAAATGCCCAAGGCMTGTTTTCAGCTTCTAGAAATTTGCTCCAAGATCAACAAAAAAAAACATTTTGATAAATTGTATCAATTTTTTTTAGTTGTAACCGTACAAATTTAAACTAGACATGTTAGAGATTACATTGGAAAGAAAACATAACAATTCCACTTATGGGTTGAAAGATTATAATGTTTAACCAAGAGGGTGTCAAAACTACCAAAAAATTTCAATCCACTTTTTGCTTGGTAAATCTAAAAAGTTTGTCAATCAAGATTATAGGGCCCAACATGTACAACCCCAATCAATTTATAGCTTCTCAAAATTTATTCTACATTTTTCTTAAATGAGTTTCTTAAGCAATTTTGTCTCCAAGATCTAGTGTATTTGAGGCTCATTTCCAAGAGCCCTCAACACTAGGAAAAGTCAAGATTACACAGGGTACCCTTGCACAAAATCTTGAGTAGAAATATCATAGTCATTTATTATCCAGATTTGTTTTTTGATGATAAAGCTAGACCTTAATAGGCATCTATCAAAAATACAAACTACTAAAAATAGCAATTTAGTTAGGTTTTCTTCAACTTCAAAGTTTTGTCGACACCACATTTGGGTGCCTTGGGCATTTAAGGGTTAACCCTTGAAAGGCCCTTGGGGTTTCTTTATATGACTTGTATTTAGCCTTATAACTCTTCAATTATGATTTAATATGTGAATTGCATACTATCATGATTATTAATTTAATTTATATTGAAAAATATATGGTCAATGTTTTTCTAATCATATACAATTGTATTCATAGTGTATTATACAGTTGCAAAGGGCTTTTCAACTTTAGGCCCTTTGCAGGTTAAAGTGACCTTACACGAGTTGATTGTCTTTGAGGGGGAGCTAAACTACCTGGAACAATTTTCACTAAATATTTGAAGGAAGAAAAAATGGGATTGGCATCTAAAGAGTGTGGTTTCATATTTATTGGACCTCCTTGGAATTAGTTACAAATTTTTGAAGTTGAAATGCAATGGTCGTAAAAAACAACCACCTCCTGAAATTTACAACATCGTTATAATGAAGAAAGAAAAATGTACCTCTATGCTAAATAATGGTTGCTTTTTGAGTAGGGTTGCTTTTAGAGTAGACTACGTTAGTGACAATATTCTATCGTAGCCAAGTATAAGCTTGCCAGTCGGAAGCTTCCATAAACTTTTGGACTGTGGACAAGTAAGGTAAACCAACTTATCACAGGTAGTGTGACTAATTTTTACTATTGGCATTTCTGATTTTTTTCTTAAATTCCACATAAAGACAAATCCGAAATGGGGAAAGGAGTTATAACTATATTTTTTTGAAAAAGTATCCTAGTATGTGCAAAGTGATTATAATTACCTCACTCTTGACATATTAATGGCCTAATGGAGATTTGATGATATTATTAGTTAGCAATTTTGTTGAGACATTATCAATTTGCATCCATATATAAAAATAATTAAAGATATTTAATATTTCACCATAGAATAAAATATAGCTCAACTCACTTTTGTTTTTGATTTTGATTTTTTTTGTTAATAATCTTCATTCATTTTTTTTTAATAATCTTAACTCATTTATTTTTTATACTTTCAATCTTAAGCTATTTAATGAATTTTTGGCATCTAACAAAATATTCTTTTTTTTAATAGTACTTTTAAAGAGAAGATAATATGAACAACACTTTTATCTTGGAAGGCAATAAATGTCAACAAATTTTAAATTTCACAATATATGTTTCAAACTCATTATGAAAAGTGGTAATAACACAAATTTTGGAGACCTTTGACCTAAAATGATCATAGCCAGTAGTTTAAAACAACTCAATTTTGTTGTGAGTTGCCATATTTAAGATAATATATAAAGAATTTAGATAGTTCCATTGGAACTTCTTAAAACTCACTATACGCTACCTCACTTCAGCCCATAACAATTTATAGTTGACCTTCCAAACACAACACTTGGATCTTGAAAGGATTTTGATCAGTATCTCTCAATTTGAGTGTGCAAATATCTTACTTCAACTCAACTCCACCGAAGCTCATTCAACAAGTTCTCTAAGTGCGACTTATACAAGCAATGATTTTAAACTTCTTTCTAGCATTTCAAGTATTTGGACCATGATCTAGCACCTTAATTCAACTCATCCAAAGTAATAAAGTTTCTTGGGCACTAAATTCAAGGGCAACCATGTTTTTTTGGAAACATTGAATTTCAAGGTCCAAGTTTGTACAAAACTCGAGCACGTCCCAAGCCCGAACCCAAGTAAATGAATCTAAATTGGTGTTGAATTTGCAAATGGAATTTGAGCAGCTTGCTTCCATTTTAGCATGGACACTTTTTGGGTGGTATTACCCCCATCAGCCCAAACTCACCAAAATAAGAGATAGAAATCATCTAAGACTTACTCTAAAGTAAAGGATTCCATAGATTTTGAAAATTATACTCTGTATTTGATAAGTATACAGGTCTTGGATGAACTGTGAGGAATGTTGGTGAAAACCTATTTATGTATCCAATTGAATGTGTATGTTCATTCTAAAGACGATATTTTTCCTTAAATTGTAGGAATCTAGGGATTGATTGCATCAATATAATTGTGTAATTCTTGATCAAATACAACTCAAAATAAAATCATGTTATTGTATTGATTGTATTTATACAAATATCTACATCTAAAATTAGTTTTTTTTTTCTTTTTATTTGTTGTGGTGAGATCTCTAGAACCTATGTCCCTCGGTCACATGCTTATCATCAAAGTTGGAAAAAAAAAGTTTTTTTAAACACCACCTAGCAACTTCAAATGGCTTTGTCCGCCATTTGTGAGAAATTTTTGCATTGTGGACCTTGAATTTGAAATTTTTTGTGTTGAAAAATTGAGTTGAAAGCTTAGGAAACAAATTTCAAGAAAAAAAACGCTTGGTTTTCAATTTAAAATAATTGTTAAGTAGAAGTAGGTCCAAGATTGAAAGAAAAACTAAATCATTAATAGCTCTAAGGTGGGATTGAAACACAATAATCCAAAAGGTGAGATGCTTCTAGAAAGTAAACTTTACCTTGCTATACAAGTTTTTCTGAAAAATTGTGAAAATTGAATCCTTTAAGTTATTTTTTCAAGAAGATGCTCAAACTACCCGAAAAACAAGATTGTTCATAACTTTCACCTCACCAATCCAAATGGAATGAATCAAAGCTTCAAATATAGACAAAAATATGATCTATCAGAAAAAAAAAGTTCAAAAATTGATTTTCAAGTCTGTGTAAATTTTTTTTTCTGCCTAGTGACGTGAAAATTATGTTTAAGATGGCATAACTTTTGCTCCCAGGCACCAATTGAAATAAAAATTATATTTCCACAAAGCTGATGAGTTTTCCTATTTAACTATCTTGTGAGAAAATTTCAGAAACTTTCACTAAAAATTGAGGTCATAAGAACATGCCTGAAATCCATTTTGTCCCTGGAGGGGACTATGGTCGTTTAGGGGTTAATACAAGAAACACTTGACATAGGTGTCTACAAAATCTTTTACTTGAATTTGATACAAGTTCAATTGTGCTTCTTTGTGATTGATCAACACTCAATAAAGATAATTTAAGGCCCTTTCTACAACAAAAGATGAAAATCAAACTCAGAACATCACATTGTTGATTTGATTATACTTGAAAGTATTGAAAACATTGCTATAAACAATATGATATTCCATCTTCCTTTACACTGACCTTCTTTACGTTAACCTTCTTTCTAGAGTACCTTTAAATGATCACAAGAAACATTTGTACTATTTGTTTTGTTTTGTATAGTATTCACGAATTTTTTTTTTAGGGTGGTTTAGACTTAGAAAAAAAGAATTTTGTTTTAAAAAATTTGTCCAATATATACACTTGTAAGAAAGAGGTACCTCTAGAAAAGAAGCATAGAAAAAATTTCTAAGTAGGAGAATTAGGAAAGTGCCAAATCTTTAGAAAATAGATAGTTTGACGCTTCAAGTATAATAGTTAAAAATTAGAGATAGATAAAATAAATAAAAAATAATAATTAATTAAAAAAAATTTGTCCATTTTTCATAGTTCTATGGAGATAATCATTTACCAATGGAACCAGTAAAAGAATCTTTCATATATGTATAGAAACTGACTTTGTGGACTTTCACACCATATTGAATTAATTATTTGTAGAATTCCTTTGTACAATAGCTTTGAGTTTACTAGAAGACCATTCCAATATGCGGAATGTGGGCAAACATCTATTTATTTGTCCAAAAATTTATTCATGCAAATAATAAATTTAACCCCTAAATGGTTGTGATTCTGTTTTTCCCAAAAATGCTCCAAAATTGCCATTTCTAATACAAGTATCAAATTTTAGAAAAAAAAATCATTTTTTGACATATGTAACAATAGGTTCTTGGAGTATTCTAGTTCAAAAAGATGTGAAAAAAATTTCAGAATTTTCCACCATGTAGATTGCAAGATATCAGCGTTTGAATTCACAAAAATCATTTTTTTAGCCCTGCAAAAAACCGGGCAGCTGCACTTCACAAACTCACATTTGTATGAACAAATGTTCAAAATGGTGGTTACTCTTGATATCCATTCTTCACAGAAAGTTGGTTACATGCTTAAAAAATTTCAAATCATTTGGAATTGCCCAGCATAAAGGAAAAAAATAGTAAGTAGAAATAAGTAGAAATTGACTCAAAATACTAAATTGTAAACAATTTATTCATGGAATTGAAAAATGCCAATCCAATGGTGTAAAATGTTTTAATAATCAATTTGCACCTATTGTTTTTATTTTTTTCCAAAAATATTAAAAATTGAATTAAATAATGGATTTCAAACTTTCTTGTAGAGAAGAGATTCTATAACTAATAGCAAACTACCCCAAACTAAAACTCCACGTAACTTTTGATTGAATGATCAAAATAGAATGATTCAAAGCTTTGTACTTAGATAAAAATCTAAAGAACCAATTTCAAATTTTTGTTTTTAAAAAAAGTAATTCTTAAAGACGTTTTTTTTTGTTGCACAGGCTCTCTACAGAGTAATGAAAACTGCATATCATACAATAACTTTTCACCTATGTAGTCAAAAGTTATGAAAATTGTTGGGCCTTGATGCTACTCCTTAGGCACATGTTGTGTGAAAATTTCAAAGAAAAAGAAATAAAAACTCCATTTGTAGTGAGCTACCCGAAATCGCTATGTTGCCAAAAAAACGCAATTTGTGCATTTAGGGGTTGAGCAAAAATTTCAAAATTCCTTTTGAAATTATTATTTTATGAATATAATATAATTTAGATTGATTTTTATTTCAAAATTATCATGTTGGAAGAACAATGCTTTTAGTACTAGTGTTTGAGATAGCTAAAAAATAAAACATGACACAGAATAGGATTGCATGACAGTACAAGGTAGTAGATCAAATACCACTTAAACTTCAAAAACAAATTGGGCTGTTACTATTTAGATTCATTTTAAGGATGAGGTCAAATAAATTAATTCTTAARATTTAATTATTCCATAGGCCATTCTTGTAAAAAAGAAATACATTTCTACTATTTTATTTTAATTTTGAAATACTAAAGAAAAACCAAAGCATAATATACTTCTTTAGTGTATATGGTGATGGGTTGCATTAAATATATAATCTTCATTTAATGATGCAAAGAATAATTGTTATCTAAATGGTATACAACAGGAATCCACCTATTATAATTTTGCATGACTACAATCTTATAAATGATATATTATACAAGATTCAATCCAATATCAATGTTTAGATAATTTAATAGTTTTAGACAAAATTATGCAGGCACTTTTAATTTGAATTCATATTTCAAAAAATATTCTTCATTCAATGTTCAATATGAATTTAGATTTTCCAAAAAATATTTGTTTCAACTTTCAAATGCATCAACAGACACATGGATGTATTTTGTATTGACACAATTATTTAAAACTATTATATAATGCAAAAATTGTATCTAATTTGCTTTGAAATTTCATCCTTAATTTTCATAATATTATTCAAATGAAAATCCACCTGCTATGTTTTGTAAACTAAATTGAATTTATAAGAAGGTTTGAAAGAAAATTATTATAGTGCCTACTATTGATAATAACCTTGTTTTGACACAATGTCAAATGAAAATTAGAAAAGTTTATTCATTCTTACAATTGTGATTTAAAAATATACCCTATGCATTTTAAAGCTAATTATTTAATGTACCTTCAATGTATTTTTATCAGATTTTATTTGTCATATTTTGATGTTAGTAATGAAAATTAATTCCTTGAAAAGGTATAAAAAAAAAAAGATGGTTTTTAAAAATTAAACAAACACTTCTTTTGGAAACGATTCTACAATTCCTTGTGCATTTTTAAAGTGAATTTTATCTGAAGGAGGATCATCTAAGAAAATTTCTTTAGCAGACAAAGGAAGAAACAATTCTTTATTTTCTATACGTTTCATCTTTAATCCTTTTATGTCAAATAGTTTACCCTTTTGAATTTTTCCRGATACATTTTTCATGTATATAACTATTTGCTTTGCACCTTGAAACTCATGTTCACATCTTTCCTTGAGTTTCAACCACCAAGAATTTATCTTTTGATCAATTCCAAATTCTTCTACATTAATTAGTGGAAACAKTCCTTTTGGAAAATTGAATTTTTCAATTAAAGATTCAAATTCAGCTAATGCTTCTATACCAAAATATATATCAACTTTGTTATCTGAACTTGAACTAGGAACAAAAATAGTACCTGGTTCTTTTTCCATTTCAATCCTAAGCTTTCATTACCAATGAAATTTTACATTAACAATTATAAATAAATAATAATGATAAAATTATGATGATTTTTGGAATCTATATGCTTGATGTAAATTTATGAGATTTTGCTTTCATGAAAGCAAAAGCATCATGTATCATAATAAAAAAAAAGAATAATTCAAAAAAAGATCAAATATACAATAAAACAACCAATTTTCAATAAAGGATATGAATTCAGTTTTTATATTTTATTTCATCACAATTACAATCTACAAATCTTGAAACATGTTAGTAATTCTACACTAGCATAAAACTATGTGAAATTGAGATATGATGTTCTTGAATTTAGAATAATCATAGCACACTTTCAAGTTCCTACATCTCATACAATTGAAATGACACCAAAATGTGATATGAAATTTGATTTTTATGTATGAAAGGTGAAAACTTAAAACAAAATAAAAATGGAAGAAGGTGATTGCAAGAAACACTTGTTCTATTTTCCATCGCACCGTCACAAAAAAAGTTGTTTTCATCTATAACTTTTGCAAAAATGCTTGAAAGAACAAGAAATTTGGAGGCAAGATTTCTAATGGTATGGAAAACAAACATGGATATTTTCAATTTTAGTAAAATTACTTAGATGACCAAAATCGAATTTTGATAATATATCACATTTGCAATTTATTGGAGTTTTTTAATACTATTGAGTACCTTTTTTGAGAAGTTAGGTCAGGAAACTTTGCGGGGGGCTTTGTAATATGAAAATACAACTTTCAAGAGAAGGATTTTTAATTGTCTATTTCAAGTGATTTTTAGATTGGCCTAAAGTGAGCACCATTTGCAATGAATTTTTTAATAATGAAAAATGATTTTGGTGGATTTTTTTTATGAATAGACATCCACATAGGTTTTTGCAAATGGAGAATTTTTATTTTAGTTTTGGAAATTTTATCCTATTTTTTACTAATTAAATATCAAAATATGTATTTTCTTGAGACTTGGCACTTTTCAAGTTCTCCCTACTTAGAGAATTTTTCTATAATTTTCCTTTCTAGGGTAGCTTCTTCTTAAAGGAATATACATTGGTCATATGTTTTTTTAAATTTAAAATTATTTTTCTAATTTTAAAGTACTCCTGGAAAAATCAGCCAAATGCAATAAAATCGACAAGTGTTTCTTGCTATCACCCAAGAGTGTTGGAAATTTAATAAAATATAAGTGTATAAAACATGATTTCATTATAACATATAACATATATTTTGTTTTATATGCAAAAGAATAGAAGAAGTAGGATTTGATGATATATGCTTAGAGTTTCAACAATAAGTGCTTGATTTGCTTCTAACAAGTTAAATCTAAAAAAAGTCAAATTGTAATTTGATTACAACATATGTATAACATATATATTTCAAATAAGATAATACTTCAAATAATAAATAAAATATTTATCATTTGATTTAATGATTTCTTATTAAGAAATAATTACTTAGTTTTGAATAGTTATAGTGTAAAAAAACTTTTAATTTTTCAAATACATGAGTAAATGTCTTTTCTTACATTCATTTTTCTAGTGATTTCTCCTCAATAATATTCTTTAAGTGCCAAAATATTTTAGCAAATATTCTCATTTTTAAGACTCTATTGGTATCAAAACTATTTAAGTAACTGATTCAAAATGAAATTTTTTTCATGCAATTGTGATACTATTTAATTTAATGAACGTGAATATGTTTTTGAAAATAAAAAATTTAAAGRTGATATATTGTAATAAATCCTAARTCSAACTTGCAAATAAACTAARAGYCCAAGTCTTTTTGTAAAATCTACATTTGTCTTTTAAGATTCAAAATGTTGTAACTAATTGAAAATCACAAATAATATAGTACTTTTCAGTTTGATAAAGTAAATTCCAGAAAATTCTCAAAACCTTAATATTTTAGTTATTAATACTAAAGATTTTGTAAGAAGAAATTCAAAAATCCAAAATTTAATTATTATCTTTCACTTTGACAACTTAGAGGTTGATTAAAAAAAATTGATGTTTTAAAATATTGGAATGCTAAAAACTTTGATTTATATATTATTCTCATGTCATCAATACATGTCAAGAAAGCTCTAGAGCAATTTAGATTTAACTTTGGAGTTTACAAGTTATAAGAATATTATGTAGGTTTTCAACTTTTAAAAAATAAATTGATGTGACCTACTTCCATTTGCAATCCCAAATTTTCAATCATGTAAATTGGGGTCCTACAAATTTTTAGATTTTGCATACATGGCAAGTTTTGCATTGATTGGACTAAAATTGCAAGTACTAGTTAGAATTTAAAGGTKTAAATTGTGTTACCTATATAAGTTTTAATTTTTAATTTTTAATTATAATTTTTATCCTTGACTTTGTATTTGACTTTGGCTTTTGTTTCAACTTTTACTATTTTATTTATGTCAACTATTTTTGAATATAGAATCTATCTACAAATATTGTTAAGACGGATGTTTGTTTTGTTTGCCTTGTTTTTCTTTGTGACGTATGTTAGGATCTCCTTAACCATCTAGCCAATGGTGGCACACTTGATACTTTCAAAAAGGCTTGGCAAGAATGCATGTACAAACCTTGTTTAAAACCTTTCTAATTCATTTTGCAAATGACATTCAATTTTCAAAGTTGTTTTTGATGCAAGAGTTAGAAAATTCCAAAAAAACATGATCAATCAATGGTTGGTTTCATTAGAGAGGTCTCTACAAGGGAATGTGTACACGCAATGATGCTAGCATGTAAGCATGGAAATGCAAGTATATGAGCCTTGCCGATATGTACAAGTAGCTATTCTACAACCATTGAAAGTGTTTATAACATAAACTTATAATATAGGTATCTATAATCATGGAAGGTTTCAATAATACAAACACCTATAAAATAGGTACGTAATCTTCTAAACTCATGTGCTTATGATCCTAGGCTCACATCATAGTTAACAACCTTTTGTGCATGCACAAGACAAATTTCAATGATTCCAACTTATGGGGCAAAAAATATTGAGTTTCAAAGTTTTTATGGACAATTATTTCACACGCATTAGGGTCAAGATAGAATGAAATCTTATTTTTTAGTTTATGAGAGTGCCACAATGGTGATTATTTAAAATTTGATGAAGCATTATATTATTTTTTACATTCATCCATTTTGAGGATCAAAAAATATTTTTCAATCACATTTATGGACTTTTAATCTAAAATTTGAAAAATTCAACCATTTTTAATAGAAAAAAAATTGAAAACAAATATTCCTTTTATTTGGCAAAAAATAGACATTTATTTTGAGATAGTGCAATCTGGGCTCATAGTGCCAAAACAAAGGGTTGGACAGAACATAGCTTTTTAAAATGCATACAAACAAGATCTTATGACGAGAGAAAAAAATCTTTGAATAAGTAAAAAAGAGTGGACTTTGATTACGAGAAGAATATAGAGCAATGATTGAGTAAAGAACTAGAAGTCAAGAGATGTGTTGTCGAGAGTAAAGACCTCAACTCCCTTATATCTTGGAAGGTACATTAAGGGAGATATTAGAGATGATTCCATATACACACAAATAGAGGACCCTAAAACTCATTTCAATTTGATTATTACAATAATTAGATTAGTTATAGGATTGGACAATCATACTCATGTATTTTGCAATATAATAAATATGGCATTATAAAATATACCAATTTTTTTTTAAGAATTATTGTAAGGTGCTGCCTCTTACTCTCTTATGAATTTTATATAATTATTAGTAAGATGCGTGCCTCTTGATGACGCATACTTTTATTATGGGACCTTCATTTTCAGACATGGTCGGGCTTTTGTTAGTTTGTGTCTTTGAGTGCTTCCTATACATTGATTTCCTCTTAGATGGATGTTGGTATTTGTAATACAATAGTGGGCCTAAGTGCTACAAAATTTCCACGTGTATGCTTTGTAGGAAAAGAAGCATGGCTATGAAAGTGCACCACTATCTTGTAAAAACAAATTATGTAATATTTGCAAATAGTATAGCTATAATTTCAACTTATTAAATATATAAAGTAGCAAAATGACCTTCGTATTAGATAATTTTGTAATATAAGGATACTAAAGCCTCAAAGATTAGAATGCACTGTATACTTAGATTGAATTCAAGTGGTTTTCAACTTTTTTGCTAGTGCTCCCCCTCAAAGAAATATTTATTGTAAAGAGCCAATACAAAAAACTTCAAAAGAAATGATGGATGAAAAATTACATTTTTGTGTCATTTGTATTCAACTGTTGTTCAAAATTTGAATGTTTTGTCCTTAACTCCTAAAAGAGTGAGCATCCATATTCTAGATTATAAATGAATTCAATAGTGAACTACTGGAGTCACATGAAAAGGATAAAACTCATTCAAGCATGTTACAAGAGCAAATTTTGTTTACTTTTCTATGGTGTGAATAGAATGGTCTTTTAATGCTTCATGATTTGTGTACAAGTTGTGAATGATTTTATATCAAGATGGATAAAAACCCCTTGTCTAATTTAAGTTATTGTATCCAAAATCTTATGAAGTTAAAATTTATTTGACCTTAAATGCCCCCATATCTACTATCCAAATTCATTGGGACTTGAAGGGTGCTTTCACAAAGAATGGATACAATAAAAAAAAAACTTTTGTTTTCGGAAAGAGGTAACGAAGAAAATCTTGATATTCACAATTGATAAGTGGAAACATGTTTGTTTCATTTTATTTTAAAAGCTTGTCCTTTGTCCGCCAACCTCACATGGTAAGCAACCTACCCAATTTTTTTGGTGAAAAGACAGTCCATAAATAGTTAAGGTTCTAAAAGCACCCTATAATTTTGAGGTACCATTAGATGAAATTCAACTTGTCTAAAGGGCGGTGAGTTCCCCCAAATTCTCTGATTGTGGGATCTCAGCCACAACAACAGTTGGCTAACGTAGTAGAGTCATTGCCATGCCATATAATAATAATAATATATATTTTTTAAATTTAAAATTTAAAATTTAAAATATTTTTAACATATTTCTTAATATATTTTAATTTTGGAAATTTTGGACAGCAGTGGCTAGTTTCCAACATGGAGAACCAGCTTGAAACGTCTTTCCAATGTATTAATTTGAAAAACTTCTAATATTGTTGCTATTTTTAGGGTGAGGTAGGAGGTCCATAAATCACTCATTTAATAGCTAAAAGTGAATTTTGGGGAGGTTAAATTTCTTGAAATATGTTTTAGTAAATTTTTTGTGAAAGAAAAGAGGTATTGGCACCTAACCCAAGTTGATTCATATTTTAGGAGCTTTGTGGAATTAGTTATGAATTTTTGAAGTTGAAGTAGCATAAGACTTTAAAACTGCCCACCTCCTAAAATGTACATTGTTTTTGTGTTGAAGGCTACTCAAAAGCAACATGTGAAAATAGTGTACATTTAAAGAGTCTAAGTGCTTATAGAACCTCCTACCTCACTATCAATACACAAATAATGTATATTTTCAGAGGTGGAAGCCTTTAATGTCAAGTGAGTTTCAACTTTAGAAATCCATAATTCAATAGCGTCTAAAAAATATTAAACAACTTAGTATAGATCCCAATTTAATTTTTACTTCGTCAAAAAATTATTGAAAAATATTTTCAAGGATATCATAAGGTAACATTTCTTATTCTTTAACACCTAAAAAAAGGTTGGAATGAACACTTCCTTGACTCAAAATCACCATAACTTTTCAAAACCAACCAAGAAGAGGTGATAAATTATTGCAACATTCAATAAAAGTTGTGACATTTTGTACTTCAAAAGGAGCTTTTTAAGGAAGTCCAAATGTTATGCATAGACTACAATAGACTACAATAGACTACAATAGACTACAATAGGAGTTGTCATACCTTTTCTAAATATCAAACTTCTATGAAGAATGAGAAGGCTGAGAGTAAAAAGAAGAGCCAATAAAAAAAACCCTCTCCATGAAGAAGGTGTGAAATCCCTTCAAGGTTGTATTAATGAAAAAACCTAAACAATCTACATACTTACATCCCAATAAGCCCAGGTCTTCGGCCCTACACTAAAGATGCATCATGCATTTCGAGTGCTTCACATAAAGAATGAGAATATTTTAGCCAATATAGATTCATGATCTATTCAGTCGATGCAGATGACACTTTGCAATGACTCTCCTCTGTCTAGCATTGATATTGATTTCGGTTGAAGATTCTGAGCATTAAGGCTAAGAGCTAGGAAAAAAGCAGCAAGACAACATAGTGAAAGCAGTGCGCACAAAGGAAAAGCAAGATGAAAAATTATCCCGTGAAATTTTTTTCATGCCTATTCTTCACCTTTGGAAGARAATAATGGTCATTCTCAAACTTTAGACAAGATGAGACCTCAACAAGCCAAGTATAGCCAACGAGAGAGTGTCTCATATCCATTATTTGAAGATCGAGAATGGGGTGGAGAAGGTGTGACAACCTCTAGCTAATCTGGTCTCATCTTTGAAATTTTGTGAAATATTTTTATCCCTTAAATGACGAGTTGGTGACCTTGGAAATCATCTATTTTGATACCGTCAGAATCATTGGCTCAAAAAAATCCAAAAGCACACATTGCAAGTCAAACTACTGTAGAAGATCTTCCCTTTCCACCCCTAGTTCCAAGGATTAATAGTTGTACTTTTGTCCTACACATATAGATCATTCATCAACCAGAAAACGACCGCCGCATCATTTATGGATTAGAACATCAAAACATAACAGAACCACCTGGATTGTATTTCTCATAAGCTCTCTAATAATCTTTGAAAAAAATTGATCATTCGACCTTTGAGGTAGTGGGACAAGAAAAAGTATTGCCCATATCTTAGTAGGCTTAGAAAAGACTTCAATTCAATACATCCCTGCTCTAAAAGCGACCTCAAAGACAAAGGTTCATTTTGCTTTATTTGATGTACCAACAATGTACATTTCATGAGGTGGGAGTTTTCGGTAACCATTGCATTTCAACTTCAAAAACTCTTAACTAATTCCATGAAGGTCCAAAAAGTATGAAACAACTTGGATTAAAGGAGGTACCCCATTTCCGACCAGCATTCCATTTGCGTTCCATAGGGGGCTCTATTTCCAATCAACTGAAGTGTAGGTGACAACTCACGTTTTGGTGGCCCCGTAGGAGCAACAACAATGTCCAAGAGGTGTACATTGAAAGCATACAATGATCACAATGTGTACATTGAAAGCCTTGCATCAAATTTATGACCATCCTATGGTTGGAAATAGGTTTGCCTACTTAATGAAAATGGAGCAAATAGAGTCTTTAGGAAAAAAATTCATGATAATTTTGTTTTTGAGGGAAAAAAATTTGAAAATATGCCATATTTAACTACTTTTGGACTTGGAAGGGAGTTTTGGACTTGGAAGGGAGTTTTGGACTTGGAAGGGAGTTTTGGACTTTGTCCATCCGGAAATCTCCGGATGGCATAGATATCTAAAATCTAAACCTGTTATACATTTTTCAAACTACCTAGTCCAAAATCTATATCATTTCTAGATTCATAAAATCTACAGAAGTCAAAGTCTACAACTGTCTTAGATGTCCCTTTACCAATTTTGGACTTTGCAAAGTTCAAAAGTAGTTAAATATGGCATAAATTATGAAATCCATCTAAAATCTATTTCTCTACATTGGAATTTTTTTTATGAACGTTTGCATGCCATAGATAGGCTGAATTGCTTGAGTGGTCGGAAATAAGGGATCATACTGATAGAAGACAATTCCATTTTTTTAATTCCTACAAACATTTTACTAAAAATTGTTTCAAGGAGGTTAGCTTCCCGCCAAATGCATTCAGCTCTTCAAAGGTCGCTTTCAAGAGCAGACTACTTTTAGCCCGGTTCCGTTTCGGAATCCTGAAAGCACATTCCCACCCGTGACTGTTTAGAATACCAGCACCCCTACCCCACACACGTCAGCCTTTCCAGCCTTGCAAACAAGTGTCAGTCAGTAGCAGCGCGACACGTGTCGTATATWTATTTCTGTCSATCCAAACTCCGTCTTCTCTGSAATTTTAAATTCTATTACTGTACTTAAGCTCTCAAATCTAGAATTCCTAGATTTTAGATTCACGACACGATGTACCGGAGGTGAGATAATGCCTCCTCCAGAAGATGCTTGCTGGTAGCATATGCTAGAGACGTAGATTCCGAAAGGCTTCTTCAAATGGCTTACAGGATGATAGGCCGGGGATCCAAAATCTACGGTAAAAGAAGTTCTACGAACTAAATATAACTTTCATAGATTTTAGAAAGAGGGCTTTTAAAGCAGTAGCAGCAGCAGTTCTTCTTCTGAAGWTGCCGCRAGCGTTTGCTAGAGCTTCTTGTTCAGTTGTTTCCTGCTGTGATTGCGGAGATTTGTTGCTCTCTGWCCGGGCTTTGGAGCTTCAAAAGAGCGAGTGCTTATTAATTTGAGACATATCTGTTTCGGTTGTGTGAGCAGTCGTAGAAATTCGACACTGGTGTTTCTACTGTAGCAGAAATGGGCAAAGGCAGCGCCGGCGCGACGTTCTGGGAGGTTTTACTCGCTATTCTGTTGCCGCCTCTCGGCGTTTTCTTCCGCTATGGTTGCGGGGTGAGTAAAAGTTTTTTAGCTTTGCAATTGTAGTTCGGTTCTTTCACAAAGTCGTCTCATGTTGTTTTTAGTAGCAGAGATTGAAATTTTTCGGAGGTGTTAACGAATTGAGTTCCTTATTCTGTCGCAAGAAGTTCAAACGAGCGAGTTWCAATGAATTKAACAAAAAAAAATTTATGCTGTTCCTCTTACCTGTTTCTAAATGTTTGAGGTGTTGAGGATACGATTTTCTTCTGCGCAAGACTTGTATCCGTCCCAGTTGCAATTTTTTTAAACTTTTCGTTGTTAATTATGGTAGGGAAGTGGAGGAAATTGTTTAGGTGCTAACGGAGTGAACGTGTTGTTCTTGTTGCAGCTGGAATTTTGGATTTGCGTACTGTTAACTATCCTCGGATACATCCCAGGGATTCTATATGCCCTGTATGTCATCGTCGCCTAGGCCCGGGGCGTAAGCGATGGACGAGTTTGCATGCCTATGGCCTGGAGCAACGTACGTTGAGAAATTTGTTATGCTAAAGGCTTAAAGGCGTATCACGAAAAGGTTCTTGTTGTCAATTTGGAAGATCTTTTGCCGTGCTGTCTTTTACGGAGGTTTACAGGATCGCGGCGCTATTCTTCATGGCTTCCTCAAGAACAGTAGTGGTCACGTTTTGTGAATACTTGTATATGATCAGTTGTGTATAGAAGGGAGTTCACCTTCTTGAGCTGAAATAAATTCCATACTTTAATCCATATTTCTCGTTACGATTTGTACGACTCTTGTTTTGTTTCACTGTACTCTGCGTTCCTCCATTAGAGACGGAGTTTGTAAGCAGAAATCTTGAGTAGTAATGAAGGCGTGTGACCGTGTTTGGAGTTATCGTACCTCGGGCAGGCTGCGCAACCTGCGTTCAGACGTTCAGGCCTTTCCTCTGTGTAGGACGCGCTTCTGTTCCGAAGCGCAGGTATCCAATCGGCTTGTCCCATCAAGCACGATGAGGACACACAAGTGAAACCTTCTAAGTGATCCATAGAATGCTTGTTGTAGAATTGTACTGAGCTTAGTAGCTAGGAACTGCCGTAAGTTCACTTGTCTTGTCTTTCATCACTTTACCTGTGCATGTCGCACCAAGCTCAAGACAACTATCTCCCGAATGCGCTGTATTTCCTTTGCGGAATCGTCTGGTTCTCTTGATATTTGAGTTGAGGCGTTCCTCACGTTTCTTCCCCTCAGGTGCTGTACCGTCTGTACGTTGTGGACCAGGAAAGGACACTGAAGGAATTCAGGACTTCTAAGAAAATTAACCCCTGCTGAAAGCCTTTTGTGAGCTTCAAGCCAACATTATGATAAGTAGTATCAATTTTTTTTAAAATGGAATCGTTTAAATTGTAATCAAACTAGACATGTTATAGATTACATAGGAAATGAAAATGCAACAATATTACTTATGGATTGAAAGATTATCATATTTGATCATGAAGGTGTTAAAATTGCGAAAGTGAGTCCAAGTCTTTCAATCCTCTTTTTACATGTCAAATCTAAAAAGTTGTTCACCAAAAAAATATGAGGTTAAAGGTCCAACATACATTTCAACCCCAATCAATTTATGGCTTCTCAAAATCTATTCTACTATTTTGTCAAATGAACTTCTAGTGTGATTTTTTCTCCAACATCTACAGTTTTTGACAATCATTTCCAAGAGCCCTCAACACTACCAAAGTCGATATTGCAATGGACACCCTTGCACAAAATCTTGAATAGAAAAATCATAATCAATCATTTTCAAAATCAAATTTTTGATGTTAGAACTGAACTTCAAGAAAATTTGGTGTTTTAACCTTTGATTTTGAAAGGCTTGGTTCTTCAAGTTGGCCTTGGCACTTGCTCATTGGCTATGGCATAGTGACCATGCTCTTATAGGTCCTGTTATAGGTACAACATTAAGGGGTTAAGGTATAAATGATTTTGATATATGTATCATTTTCTATTGCACATACGGTAAAAGTAGGGAAAACATATTAATTGACAACCGAATTTCATCTTTCCAAACAAATAATTAGTAACTAGTGTGTTTTGTCAAATTCAAAATTTTGTAGCTCTATAATTATCAATTCTCTTCCAWATAGCAAACATGATACAAGACTCATGAACATATGGGTATTAGATTCAAGATTGAAGAATACAATCAATAACACACCTATAAAAAGATGCATTTGTCAAAAACTATCTAGTTTCTGACATTTGAAAATATGAAAGGATGTCAAAAACAACACCTTTTCCACCAACTTAAGGGCTTGTGTATGAATTTGTACCTTCAAATTTGGCACAATGAAAACTATTATCATGTGTCTTAATTTTTGTAACACCCTCAAGAATACTGGGCTATACAACTTTCACGCACTTCATACTCTTGCAAAGTGAATGGAAATTTCTCTTTCATTCAATTTGTGGAGAATTTGTGTAAGGTGATTGAGGACCCATTGAGTGAATTGAAATGCTCCTTTCAAGAGTGATGCTCAAAAGAGGTACGTGCAAGATAGTCTCTCTCTTTACTATATGCCCTCATAAAATTAACATTACATTACATTTAAGTAAAAAAAAAGGTTCTTAAAGCAATCATTGACCAACCAATTCACAATTTTGTAGTGGACTCGTTAAAATTACTTTTTAGGAATTTTTTGTTAAAATAAAATGAAATTGGCATCTAACTGTTTGGTGTATTTTGGAACTTTGTGGAACTTGTTACAAATTTTTGAAGTTGGAAGGTACTAACAGGATAAGTAAAAGCGTCCACCCTTGCATCCACCTCTTTAATTGAAGAGGTCAATTTGTACCTTTGTGATAGATAACGCATATAAAACTTGCATTGTTTATGGTTAACCATCTTACTAAGCTTGCAACTGATCAAACAAAATGTCTACATATAAAATATCATTTGGCATAATAGTAATGTAGAAGAGCAAGTAGGAACTCAAACAAGCAACTATGCTACAACTAACTTTGGCCTTGTAGCAAGTGGCACATATTTTGAAGTAGGTACCTATACAAACTTCTTCATCATGATAGCTTTTGCTGTTGCAAAGCCTCCTACCCTATTATATAAACCCAACAAGAGGCATATCATGGTATTCATATAAATAATAATAAAATTGTTGATTATAAAAGAATTGAAAACAAGTTGATGAATGGAGTGCTTCTTGTGTTTCAACTATTGTAAGTCTAGTGCAACTTATTGTATGTCTAGAACTGACATTGTATACCATAGATCCTAAGTCTGTTCAATTGTTTTATGTATGGCAATAGTTTTGAGTTGTTGCTTATTATGCGTCTTACAAGACGTCTTATTATACATAATACCATTGAATAGCCTATGGGGGACCTTATTGCGTTGTTAATTTGCAATCATATAGCTAAAATTATGAGATATATTCCAGTAACTAAATGACAATGCATCCTAATTTGAGAGTGAAAATGGTTTATTTCACTTAACTTATTCTGTATTTCTTGAATTGATTTTTTTGTGTCTAAGCGTTTACAAGTGTGTTTTTTTTAATGAAAAAAGAACACGGATTCATGGACTCATACTAATCTCCAAATGAAGCAAATTGTTTCTTTTTAAATGATCTAACATATACGTGTTTAAAAAGCTTGTTTACTAGTGTGCATACCAATTTTGAGTTTAGAATTGCACAGGGGTTGTGAGATTATAACAAGAAAATTTAGGTATTCTATTTTTGGTATGTAGTCCCTTCCTACTATGTTTGAGAAAATGCACATAAGAATTTTTTGGGATTGGAGGTGACATGAACAACTAAAAATCGTGTTAGCAAATTGAAATGCACTTTTGAAAACTTTAAGTTCAAATGAGGAGCTATCAAATTCATTACACAATTCACCTTGCAATTGTTGAAATGCAATTCCGTTTTTTTTAAGTAAATCTAGCGGTTGGCGCTTGCTATGCTATACATTCATCATTAGAATTTTATAAAAATTTCTACATATTAGATAGAATGTAGAACAAAAATCTCAATAAATCTTCAAATAAAAATGACTAAAATCTTTGTATAATTTTTTTTATAAGCAAGCATATATTAAAATGTACAATAGAAATTTATTGAATGATGAATGAAACATATGCAATGGTGAATACTATAAAAGATACACATGCATTAGAATGCATTAGAAATTTGACTCCATTGTTTCAAAAAATAACAACCCAAATTGAAGAATTGAAAAGAAGAACTTATAAATCTCAAAAAMWTTGTGAACARCTTAATWGTTGTGGAATCCAAAATTGCTTTAATTGAATAAATTTCTCAAAATCATTTGGTAGTAGCAATAGAAAATTAAAATCATGAAAGCTCAAAGCTCAAAGCTCACAAAAGCAAAAAATCATAAAAGTGCTAAGAAGTGTAAAGTCAAGAGAAGCAATGGATTTGCTACCTCTATAATATCATCTTGTGGATCGTCTTTAATATCACCTTAATTGCAACAACTACATTATTTTTATAATATCACCTTTTGTAAAAAGTGATATTACAAAAGTGATTGCAAACTGCTACTCTATTTTTGTAATGTCACATTGTGTGAAAATACAATTTCTATGTATACATGATTGAAAATATTCTTACAAAATATTTWAAATAATTATTTTAAAGACTTATTGAAATCATTATCATGCATTCTATTCAAATATATCAAAATTTTACTAATATGTGATACAATGAATGCGTCGCATAGCAAGCACAAGCCCCAAGTATTAAAGGTAGCATCTGTGATATTACAGAGGGAGTTATGATTTTAGTAGTATGAATAAATAATATTACAAATACCCATATTATAGGTGTTTGTGATACATATACCTTCTATAGTGTGTGGTATCTATATTATAGGTACTTATATTGTAGGCTCAATGCTCACAAGCTCGCATTCTTGGGCTCACATACTAGCACCGTTGCTCTTGGAGATAGCCTCAAATATACTAGAACTTGGAGAAAAAATGATATTGAAAATTCATTTTAAACTTCGTCGAATGGATTTTGAAATGACATAAATTGTTTAAGGTTCTATATGTAGTGCCTTTTGAGCTCATGTTTATTGTGTAATCTCAATTTTAGGTTTAGTTTGTATATAGAGGATTGATAGTCTTTAAACTACTTTCAATGTTTCTAACACTCCTTATTAAACATTATAATCTTTCACTCTATATGTAGTATTGGTATTTTATTGTTTTTGGTGTGACCAATAATATGTCTAATTTGAAATTTTAATGTTATAACTCAAAAAAAGTAATAAAAATTTTGACTTTTTTTTTAATTTAGATCAAAATTCAAGAAGCTCAAAAAGGTCTTGTGGGTTTGCAATGACCTTAAACTATCCCGAGTGATGGGGTGTGTAGGAACTTTTGTTGATCCATGAGGTCTCCGGTTCAATTCTCCATGCTGACGTTGCTCGCATGGGGGCTCTTCGTCCTAGTGTACTAGCATTAGAAAAAATATGGATCCTCAAAGGGGCCGCTTCGCGGCGCGGCGCGGTGACAGTAGAGAAAATTATTTTTCAAAAAAAAAAATTAAAAAATACACTACAAAAAAAAAAAAAAAAAAAATCGTACTAGTGCCCGTCATTTCTCGATTTTTTTTTCTTTTTTTAATTTTTTTTTCCCGTAATTGCAGCACTGCGGCAGCAAGGTCGGGGCCTCTTTGAGGGTTCAGATTTTTCCTAATGGAGGGGGTTTGTTGTTCCTACTTGTTCCTGACGGGAATATCCAAGGTGTGTAATTCTCGGGCTTTTCCGCCAGGTTGCCTTGGTTGTTGTGTTGTGTCATTAAGACAATATTAAAATTATAGAAATAAAAAAATAAAAAAAAAGAACCTTAATTGTTGTTGGATTGATTTACTATGAATACTATGATTTATTTGTCACTACTATCCATCAATGCACAACATGATCGAATATTTTAGATCAGCAATTGGATGGCCTCCTCAAACCCTACTTCTTTGTAGCATATCTGTTTCCAAGATATTTGTAGCTCTATATGATTAAATGATTAAAATATTTTAGATAAAAACAACAGTACATGTATTTCAAACATAGGTCAAAATTTCACTTATTTCCTTAGTTATAGTTCTTTCAGTTGTAAAAAGTTAAGGTAGAAGTTCATTGGAGTGCATGAAGCTGACCGATAAAGATAAGTATGCTTGAACTTGGAGTTAAACCTTTCCAAATGGAAGATCAAGATTTGGATAAGATATGAGTTCATAAACTTGTTGAATACTTCTAAGTAAGACTAACTAGGACTTTACTTAACTAGATGGTTCTAGATAGAACCAAGAATAGAAAACTACAGGTAGAAATTAAAAGAAGTTCTAGTCTATTTTAAAGACTACCCGTCTTCCATTTTTGATAGCTGTCTATATTATATATCCTGAGATAATTTCAAGAGCTCCTTCTAAAACCATTTTTGTTAAATAAGCATACAATGTTTTGTGCTTTCAATTGTTTGTCGTTGTGTTCTTAATTGGGAGGTTTGTAACCCATCCTTAATTTTTACTCTTTCTTGTGGCAATGATGAAGGCAAGCAAATTGTTGTTCGCGTGCATGCGCCYRAGGTTKCCCTTCAATGCGCCCCAACAAGTTTCCTCCTACTCAACTAGGGTGYGACRAATCATGGCTCATCCGGAGACCAAGAAGAAGTTTGTGATACAATATATCCTTAAGCCTGACTCAGCCCAACTAAAGTACATCACGGAGTTAGTCCTCAAGCTAGTCCTCAAGCGACATAATTCAGTAGCATCTTCATATTATTGTATGGGCTTAGTTACTGGCGCTAATGTAGGGTTTTGTGGAGGGCTTTATTATACAAAAGGGTGATTGCAAGAAACACTTGTCCTTTCTTTTTGTCTCCTTGACGTTTACCAAGTAGTTTTTTGCTCATAGCTTTTTCATATTTTGTTTTTTGACTTGAAATTTGTATTGAAGGTGTACACAAAAGTTTTACATGTTGTGTAATTTTTTTAGTTTAAAAAAAATTATTTTACTATTTTAAACTGCTCCCAATTGGGTGTCTACCTTGGCCATTTTGGGGTTTTTTAGTCCTATTTTTGACCCCAAAAAGCAAATTTTGAGTTGAAAATTGGCATGCATGGCCCTCTAGTATAGTTACACAAATCCATGAGAGAGTTTTTGAAAATACTAAATTGTCCAACTTCCACATGTGCTCAAAGTGCACTACCAAGGTACACTTGTACAGAACACAAAATATGTTTTTTAAAGATGAAATTTATTGGAGAAGAATCAATCTTTAACTTAGGAAAAATGTTTTTTATTATTTTATTTTTTTCAATTTTTTTACTATTTTTGAAAAAAAGAAGTAAAAAGTATCTAGTTTCATTGTATTTTCTCGGGTAGATTACTTAGCGCTATTTAAAAACCATGTGCGGCATAATATAGATAAATTTTAATTTATTTGAGGTAAAAATTATAAAGAACTTACAAGTAAAATAGGAGACATTCAAAGTGAAAAAAAAAGTATAAATAATATAGGGGCACAATAAATATGGGCCATTAAGTTTTTTTACATATAATGTAGTGGCGTTAAATTTGAAAGTATCCTATGCACAATATTATAGTACTGTATTTAGTATGATTATGTATAGCCAGCTAGAGGGGGCCAAACAATGTTGGATGGAAAGTCGTGCAATGGATGAAAGGCTGTGCACATCAGTTAGGGTTTCATTTTTTTTCCCGTTGCAGTTTTCTGCGCTCTTACTTACTTCAGGTTAAGGTGCATGTGTTTTCTTGTTTCTCAAAGTTCGATATTGGAACACTGAAGTTGCAAGTGACGGCAAAGAACTTAGGATTTCAAAGACATTTTACGCACAGATTTTAAATAGCTACTAGTTGCTTGTTGTACGTGCATTTGTTTTAATGCAACCTGGATTAAAATCAATGGGACAAAATTTACAATCTTTGGAAAAAAGAATAAATGAAGTATCTTGAAGCTTAAAAAAAGTTCCTAGAACCAACAAATTTTTTTGTCCTAAATCCATTTATTCTAAATAAAATACTTGGGAGTGAAAGGGACCCAATAATATCACACAAAATAGAGCCATGCCACATTTAACTACTTTTGGACTTTTGAAAGTCCAAAATTAATAATGGTCATTGGAAGAAAAAGAAATCATTTTCTACTACTATCTACTTACTATTTTTTTCCTATATGTTGTACAATTCCAATTGATTTGAAATTTTTTCAAGCATGTGGCCAAGTTGTCAAGAAAAAAGAATCCAAAAAAGCTCCACCATTTTGGACTTTTTTGCATAGAAAAGTGAGCTTTTGAAGTGTTGTTGCCCTGTTTTTTCACAGGGCCAAGAAGATGGTCTTAATTAACTTGAATGTTTATATCTTGCAATCCACGTGGTGGAAATTTTTGAAATTTTTACCAAATGTTCTCAAGTTATCATACTACAAGATTCTACGATTACATGTGTCAATAAAAAAAAATTAAAATTTTTATACTTGTACTAAAAATGGCAGTATTGGTGAAAACATAGTCATGGAACTTTAGGGGTTAATACAAAAAAAATAGTGTGTGCCAAACAAAGACGAATTTCTTAGAACAGATATTTAATCACCAAAATAAGTAGGTTATATAAAAGACCCGCAATTTTCTCTTAATKCTTGGGTATTCAACAAAAAAAAGTAGGGTGTGAAAAAAAAAGTTCATACAAAGTGGAAATTCCAAGAGTTGGAATACTTGCATGTATTCTTTGTAGTTTTTCCTTTGATGCTTTTATTTTCACGTTTATTTCCAATTCACTTTTTTTCTTTATAAAGAATATAGGCAAGAAAAAAATTCATGGACCTAAATAGTAGAAGTAATTATAGGGGCCAAAATATAGAACAATTTTTTWAATTATATAATTATAGGGACCCTTTTATTTCCATTTAGGAGGTAAATAGCCCCCTAAAAAATACCCCCTYGCCGCACGGGGGGTATAAAACTTACAAGGAGTAATCTACCCGAGTGTATTTTCCATTGTCCTTTATTTGTGCATAACTTTTAGAGTTAAATTTTCTTAGGTTTGAATTTTAGGATACATAATATTCTCATTGCTCTTCAAATTATCCATATTTTATCTTATTTAAAAAAAAAATTATTCCAAAAGTCACAAGACTCTTGAAAATAGGCCATTTTGAGACAAAACCGGTAAGTGTTTCTTGCAACGACCCAAAAGATCTTGCCTAGAGTCTAGTGAGTCTGTAATTATATTCTGTTAGGACACGACCTCTTATGACCAAGATAGTCGTCAAAGTTCTCTGATTCTTAGGCCAATTGGTGCATTCTCTTTTTTTCTATTTAATAATGAAGTCATCCATTGGACCACTTTGGTCCACATTGTCCATACAGGGTTAAGCTCCAAGCTCAATGAATTCGGTAGACATGGATCGGACAGAGTTCATCAACAAATTGATCACCAGGAAAGAAACAACATATAACAATATTATGTACATATAGGATACCTATCACTGCGCACCTAGGGACCTTATCTTTGTGCATCAAACCTCTACTATAGAGTCTTCATCTTCCTTTCATCCTCTCTGTCATAGAGTAGGAAGTCTCATATTTGGTATTTGCTAACTTTCTTTAACCCTTGAAAGACCATTGAGGTTCCTCTATGCAAATCATGTTTAGCCTTATAAATCTTCAATTGTGGTTTAATATATGAATTATGATACATTGTTATTTACGTATTTTCATAATATAATATACGATCGCAAAAGGCTTCCTAATCCTTCAAGGGTTAATGAACCTTGTGAATGGTACTAGTCTTGTTGGAAAAATTTACAGAGATCACCGGTGAGGGCAATCTACGATACAATGGAAGGAGGCCAAGATTTCTCAACGTAGCACTAGAGCAAACCTTGTCGTTTTTCATTCGAGAGATTTGGGATTGTATCGCTTCTCACTGAAAATGATCTATTCTTAGTAGCAAACTTGGCCCCCACGTTTTGTCCTTTGTGACTATTTCCAATCACCCCACGTTTTGTCACTATTTCATTCAAGGAATGAAAAGTGATGGGGTTTGTAATAGCCAATAGTGTAGGGATCGCTTCTCTATAGTGGAAATTGATCAAGGGTCAGAGTGGAATGAAGAAGAAATGACTAAATGCGTGTATTGAAGTGACCGACTTTGAGTAGTGAAATTCAATTGAGGTAGAGAGTAGTAGCTAGGTTTAACAATTGGCCATGTGCAAGTTGTTGTGTATGATTATTTTCTTTGGATAGAGACTACAAAGGTCACTTTAGGTGTTGAACATCAAAATTCAGTGCTCTCCAAAGAAAAGAGGTTTGCATGAAGTAGCACTATCTCTTGAATTGGTGATTGAAAGATTTACAAGTTCCCCTTGCTTCATTTTTCTGAATTACTATGCTAAGTGTGTTGAATATTTACAAGCTTGCATTATCAAATCACTTGGTTGTTGATGAGGTTCAAGATTTTGYCTTTGTTTTGACCAATATTGATACAAATATCCAAGTCACCAATTTCTTTTACTTCTTCAAAGACAAAGGTGATTTGCTTTTCTTTGGTCACTTTGTCCCTACCAAGAATGTGTGTACAAGAAAATTGAAACTTGGCTACTTTGTGATAGTTCTAATTTTTTTACTTACGACCCTATGCACATGAAAATAACCTTGTATTTAATTGACAAAGTTCTAATGTTCATTGAACCAATCCATCCTTTAAAATAGGTTGTTTGTTGGTTTGTCTTGTTTGTTTCTTTGTTACTTTGAGATCTTTCAGAGCGTGTTCTTGGTACTGTCAAAAAGCTTTGGGCAAGGAGGGCTTTGTTCTTTGGCGTTCCAACCTCTARGGTGAAAATGATGGAATTTCAAAGTTTTTATGAATAAAAAAAATAGAAAATTACTTTTACTTATATTTTGACTTTGGCAACGGTACATGGCACACTCCACTCCACTAATGATGGTAAATAGTGTTACCTACATTAATTGATTTAAAACAGCCATAAGTTTTTACTCTTAATGAATATTTTTACCAACTATATGTACAAAGTTTTTCAAACTATAGTACTATCAGGATCCATACACTTAGTAAAAATATTCATGAAGAGTAAAATCTTATAGCATTTCTAAAATAGTTAGTATGGGTAACACTATTTACCGTCATTAGTGTAGTGTTAGATTAAAATAGTCATCATAAGTTAATTTACTGCAAACATGATGTTTATATACCACAAGTGATGTTAAGCTAATGTCAATGTCTTAATGTTTATATACCACAAGTGATGTTAACCCATTAAGGACCAGGACGATGATTGGTTGATGATTTTGTCCAAAATGACACATTTTCATTAGTAGTCACTTTGACTGCTGATGAAAACTTGTCATTTTCAAGCAGATATTCATTAGCAATCATCGACTTGGTCCTTAACGGGTTAAACTAATGTCAATGTCTTAATGTTTATATACCACAAGTGATGTTAAGCTAATGTCAATGTCTTAAGCCAACTTTAAGTTGACGTTAATTGAAAACTATTTTTTTTGGCATTCACGATTAATAACTTCGTCAATTTGATGGGGATCTTTTGCAATGCAATTCACCAAATTCACAGGTGTTAATATCTTCTCAATTTAAAGAGCTTACGAAAGCTTGTGGTTTTGTTACAAGATTGGAATCATGAGTGACTTCCTCAAGGTTACAGCTAAAGCTTGTAGAAAACATAGGCAGTTGCTTGAGGACTAGGGGCGCAATGCATGCTGCAAGGTATGTGAAAAACAATTTAGCAATTCTCAACTCATCTTCAAATGAAATTCAATTATGTTATACATATCAATGTTGTCAAAAATCTTCTATTCAAGAGCAGATGGTTCGAGTCCCATAACGTAGATCGATTTTATGCAAAGCTAAATTTTTTTTTCCAAGCCAGGTTGAGTAATGTAGAGTTCAACTACAACAGTTCAAAAAGGCTGTATTTACATCCATTTAGTGGGCAAAGAGATTATGAAGAGCAACAAGGGCGAATTAACTTAATTCAACAAGGACATAAGGACAAACTTTGATGCTGAGCAACACATATTAAACTTGAGAATGTAAACATCAAAACTAGTGTCATACAATATTTAAACAATGCAAGCTTATTGTGTTAGAATCTCCATGACAATCGTCCTTGCTATTGCCGACAATAATTTAAAAAAAGGAGTCAGTACATAATAATAGGAACTGAACCCAAAGCTTCAAGTGTCAAAAATTAGGTCTCGTTCTCTAACAATTCTAAGGAGGAACTGAAATACACTAAGGTAAAAGGATAGTCTCACTTGTTTGATGTAATTCATCATGACAAATTTGTATGCCAGGGTTCACTCTTCTCATGAATGATGTATGGTACACTACAAAAAAGGCTMCTACTCTTCCTAATTGGGACTATCATTCTGCTTGTAATTGTAAAAACAGGCAAACAGTATTCCAAAAATCTCATAAGTATCTTAAAACCAGGATACTCATCTCAAATTGCCATGTCTTCCTCATTGTCAGAATCCGAGGAGTCGATATCTGCCTCCGTCCGGTCATGCTCCAGCTCGTGTGGCAGCGTCTCCTTACTCGTGCTGTTCGTTCGTCCGGTACTGCCGAAGAGTGCTGAAGGCAGGGCAATCTTTGCAATCAACAAGCCCAGCGTGATGGACAATCCAACAATGACCATGTCAAAAACAAAGCCCATTCCTGACAAAACATCATCCCCCAGCATGGCAGTCACACCTTGGACGCCAATGCCGCCAGGCACCAGCAACAAAATGCCCGAGAGCACCATCACCAGGGGCAAGTCTCCAGTGAACCGCGAGTACGCTGTTCCGGTGATTCCGACTGCGAAGGCCGAGATTACAGATGACGCACTGGACGCCAGCTTCAGACTTGTCGCCTCGGAGACCACGTAGCCCACGAAGGAGGCGAAGGCCATTCCTGGCCACTGGTCCAGCCTTGCGTTCAACAAGACGTTCGAGGCGAATGTGTATCCACTGAACCAAATGAGCTTGCACCAAATAGGGAGAGATGGGGACACGCATTCGGCAGAGACGGGTTTCGGYGCCCATACCACCAGATTTTCGCCCATAGCAAGTCCAAAGCCAAGCTGCAAAGCTGAGAACAGAGCGTACATGATGCGTGACGTTCCTGTCACATGAGACTTCGCCACCATCTCGCTCACACCAAGGGTGAGTGACAAACCCGGCAGGAGTTGAACTAGGGCGGAGAGCGCCATTGCAAAGTAACAAAGGTCATAGCTCTTGAAGTGCACTTGGAAAATCCGTGCCAGAAACGAAACGACAAGAGCTGCTGTAAACTCCAATACGCTGGCGTAAAGACTTGACTTGGATGAAAGGATGTCCAAGACACCAACTGCGAAACCGAGAAAGAAGGARAAGAGGGCGTCCCACAGACTTCCATTGAAAAAGAGCAGCGAGGACATGGCTGCTGAGAGAGAAAAGCCAAACAGTCGCCACCATTTTCCGAATTCAGGAGGGGCACTYGCAATTGACTTCAGTCTCCAATATGCTAACGACAAAGGAGCACCCTCATTCCCTACCCCATTTGCAAGCTCGTCCGCCCGGCCAAGCTTGTCGACATCGAGGTCTGGTTCAACTGTGAGCATGTGGATCTCCTTCTGATTAGGGTCATTTAAATCCACACCTACACAAAGAACCAAGGTGCACGTGATTAGCTCCAGTAACATCACCTTCGAACATACCAAACTTAACCATCTATCCGCAAACTACCTTAAATATAAGAGGAAAACAGAACAAAACGAAAAAATTCCTGACAGACGTACCTGGAAAAGACAGAAGAATCAAGGATGGAAAAACAGATATATTCGCCTTGATGTCCAACTTGTCCGCAGCCTTGTCAATTAAGTAYTCCGTTCGAGCAGCTGAGCTTCCATACGAATGTAGCGCCATCGCAAGACGTATCACRAACCGTCGGCGTAGCCCAGGGCTGATCATTCTCGGAGGTTTCGCTTGTAGTTTTGATATAATTTCCGCTTCAGTGTAAGACCTTCTAGGTTTGAAGCTTCTGCTAGATCCATCCTCCAAGAGATGATGTCCATCAACCGCGTCATGCTGCCCTGATACCCTAAGCAGCTTCTCCTTCACGCTGTCGGAAAACATGGCTGCTCGTCTTCAGATTTCTGTTTTCTCGCGGTTACAGTAGTACCATCTTCATTGTTGTCTGCAAAGGGAAAGGGAAAGTGAGCACATAAGATACATTTGGAAACTTGTGGCAAATGTCAATGCAGGTAATGCGGAAATATGCTCTAACTGCGAGCAACAAGCTCACTAAACTAGACTAGTCCAAAACCCTATTCTGAACCATCTGGTGATCAGGGAGTAACAAAATGAGTCAATAGTTGAGAAAAGCATCCAAGTTCCTAAAGCTTCCGAACAAATTTCATGAGGACCACGATCTGAATGAAAACTATTTCACTCCACGCTAACACAAACTCCAACAAAACAACGAAACTACTGTTCAAACCAAAACAGAACGACCATTTCGCAACCAAAACTCTCCACAAAACAGCTGCAGAACGATCAGAATTCCAAACCTCAAMGCTACAAATGAATGTACCAAAGCAAATGAACTCCAATTTGCTCGCAAGAAATCACCWCAAGAAGCGTGGCAATCAAACGGAAGAAGCCGAAAAGGGATCAATGACGAGGTTCATGCATATGCGAATTCTTATCTTTACGACTTACGAGGCATCCGAATTCACTGTGAAGAAGGGCGGTGACTCGGTGCGGCCGGCGTGAATGAACGAAAACAAATCTCGTTCGTTGATTTTTCCGACGATCGTCGAACTCTCGACAGTAGTTTCCATCGGTACGATCAGCAATGTTCGGGAAGAACCGGGCGGCTAGGTCAAAGTTAGCTGGTGGAATTGGGAAACAAACCCAGTTGCAATTTGGAAACATCGGCAAAAAGTACGGGTGAAAAAATTTATGAAATTCTTATTTTGAGTAAAAAATAGAGGAAATAACCATACCCAGTACCCAATTTGGGAATTCAAGGAAAGTAGCAGGTAAAACTCAAAGAACTTCACAAATGCCATAACATTGTTAACAGGGCTGATCCCTTTCCCTTGAGGATTTGAGGAGGGATCATTCTTTCTTARATACTTGGGATACAATTTAGTTATATTCCAGAGGATGCTATTGGCTAGCCAACTCTGACTTGTGTCAGTGTTGCAGCACCAACCTATTGGCTACTTGACAGAGTAACACCCAGCGTTGCTTAACAATTTGCTGGTTTCATGACTGGGTCCTCCCAACTAAAAGGACGACACGTGGATGTGCCACATCAGCACGAGTTCGTCTTATCCTGGTGACCTTATATCACCAGTCTAGATCTCGATATGACCTGGTATAGACGGTGGTTCCTCCTCTTCAACTGGTGATCACCGGTTCCTGTGCCTCGWGTTCCGCCTTTCCGTCTTTCCTTCATTTTGGAGTTATTTTCCTTGCTCTTTGCTTTTGTTGTCGACGTTGCTGGAGCTCCCCAGCTGTCGTTCTGTGCGCCTGCTCTGCGACTGAAACCAGAAAATCTTTTCTCCGGAAGGTGCGTGTTTACTCAAGGTTTTGCGGATTCGTGACCACTAGTTGTGTCCCTGTGTGCTTCGGATTTGAATTCTTTAGTTTGAAGCTGTTTTTGCTGTTCGTTTTTGGTTTCGTGTTTACCCTAAAACCAAGTTGTGCTTACAGTAGTGGTTTTAGAGACAGAGGTGTTCGGAGGAAACTCTTTGCTGTTATRATTGGTAATGGTTGGCGGAATCTGTGGAGATTTTCTTCACGGGGCTGCATACTTTGTCTGGAACTTATAATTTTCATGAAAAGCGTAGGCGATCAATGTGACTCTCGCATTTTAGCTTTCTGTGTTGGGGTTATAATCGGACATCATCGTCTATATCTAGTTGGTTATGTACATTCATTATCGGTTTTAGAATTTGAATCGAAAKTTGAATTTTCCTTTCGTCCTAGGATTCAGTGTGATCATGTCAAGGTTTCTCGATGCTTGCAGTAGTTCGAGTTAGGCCTTTCCTGGGATAGTATTTTGAATTTAATGGATTTTTTTGAAGGTAAGAAAAACGGTGCTCAGCATTGAGTACTGCTACTGTGTCGTATGGTTGAATTCTTTTTTCGTTTTCACGGAAGCATTTCTGTGTGGTGATGACATACCTAGGTTTAAATCCCTTGCATTTTGGATGACGCTCTTATTTGTCTTCTCTGGTGTGTTTTCTAAAGAATTCAGGAGCCATAKGAGAAGGATTTTTGCCAACTGCTAAAGAATATCTGCTACTTCCTCAAGAATTCCGTAGTTTTGATCAGCAATGGACGACATGGATAGTATCACGGGAAACTCCATCCAAATAGCAGGGGCTACCAGTTTAGCAAGCCTAGCGGCAGGGCTGGGATGTTGGTGGTGGCTACCTGAACGCRTTGAATTTTGGGGCAGTATTACAATGCCGAGGGAAGTCGGCATCCTTCTCATTCCGGTCCTGGGAATCGTGCTCACTCTCATACTAGCCCTCTTCGTGAAGTGCGACCCGCTCTGTGAAAACCTGGACTCGTCCTCTCAAACTGCCATAAGCGTCATCGTCATGTCCCCAAGCTTGTTCTCCCCTGTTCTCCAGGTGATCGTCCTGTGGGCTGCYTTCACCGAGCATTCCTTGGGCACGACTCCCATTGTTTTCCTCTTTAGCATCTTCCTGGTTATGCTTGGTTTGGCATTCAACTACATCGAGCAGAACCACGTCGTCGGGATTCGGGACCCATGGACGCTTGCAAACGCCCATGTGTGGGAGGAGGTGCATAGCCTGGCAACGAAGCTGTTTGTGCTTGCGGGACTTGGGGGCATGGTGGCGGTGTGGTTCATCCCGGCTGGGTATTGGCAGCTCCTCTTCATGGGCGTTATTATTCTTGTTCCTTTGATCACCTCCTCTGGGTACTCGTTCTTGATTCGAGAAGATGCGCAGTACCAATATTTAGTCAGRTAGATTGGTCATCAAGCTCATGGTCATCGATTCTTGAACCAGTTTTAGAGCCGATGACCTAATCCGGCAAGTTTGCTCTCTGCTCCGCTTCTGCATTTTGTTTGGCTCATCACCGAAACCTGTGTTCACCATCAACGCAGGGGCATGTTGCCGCAAAGAATGTGCCAGAAGGATATAAATAATAAGATTCCTGCAGAAGAGCAGCCGACGATGACAAGGAGAGAATATGTCCGAAATTGAACAACCCTGTCATTTTCTAGTTAGAAAGTTACGAAGAGGTAGCATTTTCGGAAACGCTGGTGGTCTTTATCACTGYTAGGACGAGGTTACTATGGTCGAGGTATTTCYTTTTATCCGTTTATTTTTATGAAATAATGCTGTTTGAATTAGGGTTGTCTTTGTGGCAGMCTAGATATGAGTGGGTTGTAATTACCGCTGTTGTAAATACTGTTGTTTGTGTAACATCGTAGTGATGTTATCACGGTGCTTCTCCTTGCGGTATAACTTATATCCAGAAGCATCGATATTTGCAGGTTCTGGATCGTGTAAGAGACTATTTACTTGTCCATTTCAGTTATACCCATTATCAATTCTTAGTGGATCTTATCAGTTCTGACACATCTCCTAGAGTTCTGGAAGTTCGTAGATGGGAAACTATTGTACAGAACGCTTTAGGTCCATGGTTCTTGAGTAATATGACTGAAATGCAGACAGTTAATTGGTTTGTGAATTGAAAAGTAGTCTCTTTGAATCGTGGTAAATTTTTAGATACTTCGACCATATAGATCGGAAGATTATAGTATGTATTGAGTCATTATAATTTGCASTTATGGAAAGTAGTCACCTAATTTGTAATCATTTGGTACCCTAGAGAGCAGGTGATGACAGGCATACATTGGAGAGTAATACACTGAGATTGGAATTTCAGCATAATTCTAAAAAGCCAAGGATGGTAGGATCATGATCGGAGCTTCTGAACTGAGAGGTTTAACTCTTGAATCCAAATACATAGCGGCTTCATTTCCACTTCCACATACAGTTCACCCTTGATATCTGTTACTTCGATAAGTGTTAAAATTACATAAGATAGAAGCACCAATTGTCAATCATGCTCAACACCCAACCTGAGCAGTAAGGGCTTGTTCGCAGGATGGGCCGGACCAGACCTCCAGCAGGGCCTTGGGGGTTTGCATGAGGCAATTGCCTACCCAATTCCTGATATGGAGCTCGGGTCCCTCACTTGCTCTTCCATCCTTGTATTTCGGATTTGCAAACCCGCTCTCCCTCACATCAACCTGACTTACTATTTTCATAAAAAGTATTCTCCGCTTGTCTTCTTGTCTCTCCTATTTCAAGACTTGTCCTTGTGGCCCGTCTCATGACTTACTATTTTCATAAAAAGTATTCTCCACTTGTCTTCTTGTCTCTCCTATTTCAAGACTTGTCTTTGTGGCCCGCCTCATTCATTGGTTGTTGCATGTCATATAATTCCAAATACCAATAGAAAAGTGGATATTTTATTTGGAGAACGGGTTTGCATCAGGAAGCATGATGTAGCTTGGACCGGACATCAAAGCTTTGGTGCCTGGAGCTCCATATCGGGTCCGGTCCTTCATGCAAATAGGCCCTAATTCCAACCAAGGCTCGAAGAGATTTCCAACCAAATGTTGGCTTGTGTTTTTTTGGTCCTTTTCAAAGTTGGGACTAATAAGATTATGACACATGGCCCGTTGTAGTGAGTGAGCAAGAAAGTAATTTTGGAATTTTGGAATGATTGGAATTGGAAGACTCTAGACATTGGCAATTTGTGACTCCCAAAATTTCATAGTAATTTTACTTTTAGGAATAAAATTTTGAAATTTTTTCTATCCCCATATTTCCTATCTTCCTACATGGGAAAATCTCTACAACCTCATACTGCTCACAATCTGCTCCTTGAAACACCTTCAAATCAAGGCCTAAATGAAGCAAATCACTATAAGTGAAACGCTACACACAAAATAGATTTTGAGCACTTAATGAGCAATTTAAAGTTTGGATGCACAACCTGGACACCAATTTGGAACCCGAACTTGCTTCTCAAATTCCAAAACTGTACAAAACAACATATCCTAGGGAGCTTCATAATTGCTTAAATGAGTGACTAGTGGTGCTTCCACTTTATGTAATAAGGAAAATTGTGCTCTCTAAGATAATTCTATCATTAAAATTGCATATGTGTTAAGGAAAATTGCACTCTCCAAAAAATTCCAAACATTCCACTAGGACGTGTTAATTGCTAACTGTTAAGAGAATTTATAAAATTATGCTTCCTTCTTTAACGAATTCACCTCAATAAGTGTTAATTTGGATGTAAAGTGAGGCTATGAAAATTTATAACTTGGATGAAATTGAATTAGGTCTGTCATGTATTGTGTAGATGATGCTGTAATTGGCATGAATAGTATTCTATATAGCTCATAATATTTTCACACATCATCCATTCCACATCATGCAATGCACATCTCCCATTATGTAGCCAATAATGACCATAAACTTCATCAACCTCAGTAGGACGTTGAATTTGCATTAGCGACCTTGAAACGATTTTTGAAACAAAGACGCTATTGATGTTACACCTCTCATTCAAAGCATTGAAACACTTCAAAAAGGAAATAGGATCTTGGCGTAAGGTAGTTTGCTCTTAAAGTGCCCATGCTCTAAAAGCGATCATGCTACAGAGGTACATTTTGCCTTCTTCAATGTACCAGAAGTGTAGATTTTAGGAGGTGGTCGCTTTTAGTGACCACTACATTACAACTTCAAAAATGTGTAAAATGAATCAAATCTTTCTATAAAGGAAAAAAATGTAATCTATGAGAAAAAGAAAATTAAAAAATTTAAATTCAAAGTTTTTATATTTTTTGGGTTGCCCCCTCTCCTCCATTTTGAGCTTATTTGGGCATAAATTTTGTTCCTGCACACCAATTGAAAAATAAATTATAATCCCACAAAGCTAATCAATTTTCTATCTTGAACAAAAGTTTAAAAAAATCAGGACCAAAATTGAGACCGTAGGTACCTACCCAAAATCCCATTTGTCCGTTGAACGGACAATGGTCTTTTAGGGATTAAAGAGTCAGTTCATTCAAGGTCCTAGTACAATGAATCCCTATTCTATGTTCATCAAAAAGGCACCACTGAGTACTTTGTTTTACTTATATTTAGACCTTAAATGGCTACTTTCATTCACCTAAATCCACCGCAAGCCCTTGAAAGCAATCAATGGAAGTTAAAGCAATTATTGCTTAAAGAGTATCCATGTAAGGGGAATGTAGTGGTAGGAATACAAATCCTAAGTATGCTTTCAATCTCAAAAATCCATAGAATATTGTGTGAATGTCAAAACATTATGGAGCAACTTGAGTTGGTTTTTTAAATGAAGCTCATTATTCTTACGAAAAAAATTACGTAGACCAGTGACCTAGAATAGGCAAAAAAAACATGGCAATCTTAGATRCTTCTATTAGCAACTTTAGAACTACTTATTTTCATTAGTAGGTAGAAAAAAACCTACTCAAGTTGGTGAAGATGAATTTTTCCCTTGATGCTTGGAGTCCACTCCTGAATTTTGGACTAGAAATAAAATTATTTGAACTAGAATTAAGTAAGAGGGCTCAATTGGTGCTCAAGTTGAGCAATTAATTTCCAATTTGTTGGTAGTTATGTGTGATTGTTGTGACTAGTTAGCTAGACTTGAGTCTTGTCTAGGTGGATTGAATTCTACGGAACGATGGCTCTTGGTGTATGTAGTGAGGCTTGACAATGAGACGAAAAGATGCAATCACTGCTATTAACGACCCCACCCCCTCCCTCCTAAAAAATGACAGCCAGTGATTTTACGAATAAAAATCACAAACCACCCCCACAACCGTTGATCTCAAAAAAATTCTGATACGCATACACATATGCATACGCATACAATATGCTGATACGGATATAGTATGCTGATACAGATACAGATGATGATATGTACATACGTACTTGGGAAACATTGACTGTGAGATTGTCCCATATCGATTGTGAGATCATCTGTTTCTCAAAATTACAAAAGAGGAGGGGGGAGGGGAGAGGGGATGTTCTGAATTTCTGAATTTAAATCTAAAAACTTAATTTAAAAAATATTTTTGAATTTTTTGGGGGCTTGGGGGTGGTTGGTAATAATTAAATTATTAATGAGCTCATTGTGACAGTTTGTCACAATGAGCTCAAAAGATGCAGTTTACTGCATTACTCCAATTACTTTGTCTTTGAATCTTGCAATGAAATCCGTGATTTGGAAGGGGGGGGAGGGAAAAAAATTGATTACTCTTGGAACCCTAAGTTGGTGACTGCGAAAATCATCATTTTTGGTCTTGTATGAATCATTCGTTTAAAAAATCCGAGGAGCACTCACAAGAGATMAAACTATTCCGTACTACTCCCTCTATCCCACTTAAAACCTCCAAAATCCTTTTCCTCGAAGGATTAATTGTCTTTTTAGTCATAGAACCAAAGATAAATGTATTCTAGAATGAGTAACCCATTCCTTAGATCTATGCAAAATCTCCAACTTAGACAGTATCATTTAGGCACACAAAATCCATGTGGAAAGTATGATATTTGAACATAGTTTGTAAATGCTGCCAACTTTGTCATTTTAGAAGATTTAAAGGGTGGTGGCAACAATGGGATTTTAGAAATTCGTCCCCTAACCTAAATATCTAGGGGAAAAAAACCTGGCCCATTTTATGAACAAATTTTCATAGCACCGAAGTGGTCATCAAATGTATTGTCAACACTACTGTCTAATGAAAGAATTAGTACAAAGTGCCTCATATGGGCTTGCTAGGTCCACAAGATGCTTCTAGAATGTTTCACTTGCTTCCACAAAGTTGTTCAGCACAACAAACACTTACTCCATGGTCAAAATTAAGAAATGGAGCTTTTTAGTGGGATAGAAGTTTTGCTTGATTTGGACGGTTGTAGTGGGATAAAGGGAGTATTTAAGACCTCTTCTTCTTTTCCACACCAAATTCCAAAGATGAACGTCTGCACTTCTATGAGTGAACTTCTACAAGGACGCAGTTCTATTAATCCTCCTCATTAGAAAAGTACCCCCCATTCAAACAATACTATTTTAATGGGCTCACGGTCCAACTTTGAAAATGTACAGTTGTAGTATAACATCAGTGCTGCAACAATATTGTTTTGATAAGAGGCATTGTATTAGTACTGATGCTACACTACAACAGTACATTTTCAAAGTTGGATTGTGAGCCCATTGAAACAGTACAACATCAGTACTAATACAATGGGGTATTAGTTCTTGACGGGCTGCCGTTTCCGGAGAAGGATTCTTTTTTTATCATCCATCCGACCCTTTCAATTGAGGCCGCTGTGTGCGTTCCGTCTTTCCGTCGTTGCAAGGTTGGGTTCAACCATCGTACCAAATCCAAGTCCTGTGGATCTCAGCCCGTCCGTCCTATTCGAGTCTATATTATCCCAACGAGCTAAATGCGGAGGTGTAACAATGGGTGAATGTAAAAAAAAAGCCCCCTATTTTGTGCCGTAATAACTTTGTGATTAGCATCTCTCCTAGTTAATCTAGGTCCTCTGATTGCAAATATGAAGTCAAAAATTGCAAAAAAATTTATGCATGAGAAATAAAAAGTTCCAATGTTTTCCCTAGGGTTAAAACATGGGGGCAAAACTACCTCCGCATTTAGCTCGTTGTGGTACTATAGACTCGACCGTCCGTCCTCCCAGCATTCCAGTGACTTATCAAAAGGGCTGGCGGAGGGAGGGAGGGGGACGGGGGCGGAGAGGAAGAATCCCCTGGGGCTTCCTGCAGAAGGATAATTACATGGATAGAGTCAGTACTGTAGTGGCCTATGACGGAGAGCCTATCCAATGACTGTCGTGACTGTAGTAACTTCAGTTATGAATAGTAACTGAAACTTAACTAACTTGGACCGACGGAATGTTGATGGAACTAACTGAACGGAAAGGAAAGGAAGGCTTCCAGTATTATTAGGGCAATGCCCAAGGAGGAGGGCATTTTGCAATGTAAAGGGTCAACCAGGAGGGCAGAGCGTGACGAGGGACATTGCCCAACGTAAATCACGAGTAGGAAAATCAAAGTTGAATGAAACACTCGGGATGAAATAAAAAAATTGGATGAAGAATCCGAAATGCTCGATTACACAGATTTGCCCGAGTAATCAGGCATTATGGCTGCAGATCCCTCCCGAGAATTGAACGGGCGATTTCCTAGGAGTGGTTTACGTAGAGGGCAATGCCCAAGGAGGAGGGCATTTCACAATATAAAGGGCCAACGAGGAGGGCGGAGCCTGACGAGGAGGCGCTTTATAGTGCGAAATGCCCGATCATGAGGGACATTGCCCGACGTAAATCACGAGCATGAAAATCGAAGTTGGGTGAAACACTCAGGATGAAATTAAAAAAATTGGATGAAATGCTCGATTATGCGGGTTTGCCCAAGTAATTGGACATTACGACTGCAAAACCCTCACAAGAAATGAACAAGCGATTTCCCGGGAGTGGTTTACGTCCTGCTGCTGCCTGGGCCCTGCCTGTTCCTGGCCTACCATATCCGAACACAGGCAGACTCGATAACCTGAAAAAGTTCGGGAAGGGATGGGAAGCCGGCTTTGCTTCGGTTCTGGATGGACGGACGGACGAACGGACGGCACGACTTCCGGTGGGTTTGGGGACTGGGGCGCTCCGTCCGTCACTTGCGCAGGAAGCTGTTCAGTTCAGTTGTGCAGTCAGTGGGTACCTGATCACCACGTGACCGGAAAGCGCACGTCCAGCCTCGCCCTCTTTCCAGGCCTCTTTCCGACCCGCAGGTAAYGGACACTGGCTGGCTGAGTTCAGCTCCCCCGCTGCTTTCGATCCGAAAAAGATATGCTCCGTGTATCTATATCTCTCTCTCTCTACGTACATATATACTTTCATATACTTAATCGTAAATACAGAAAATATACTTAATTCTATAATGTAAGTGCGTGCAATACGGGACCATGAGCATAACATTCTTGACTGGGTGTGTATCCTCCCCCAAGTGGAGGTATAATCCTCCGCTATATACTTGGGGGAGGATTTTAGTTATAATAGAAGCAATGTCATTGGTTGGGCTGGTTGTGAGAGAGTGGGTTGTGTCCACATTGGTTGATGTGAGGCCAGATTTTGAGGGAGCAAAAGGGACCCCCCAGTGAAGGTTAAGAATGTTATGAGCCAATGTTTGGAAAAAATATAGGACAAAATTCCTTACTTAGAGCACCAAAACGGAGTTTGTGTTTGTGGGTAAAGATACTTTCTTTCTAGAAAAAACAACAAGGAGTCACTTTGGATCAATTTATGACAAAGATTTTGTTTTTTTGAGGAAAGAAGGATCGAATGAACTCGGAAGCAAATTCGGCAAATTTTTTTTAGGTGTTTATCGTTTTTTGACTCGGAAATTGCCAGGGTGATTTTATCATCTTCAGTTTATAATATTGTCCTGCTTGGCGTTTATTATGGATTGGGCATTCAATCCCATTTGGCTGACCTACTCATAAATTTGTGGTCACTTTGTGTCTTCAGAATAAAATCCAGTATGAAAAGGAGGTGCCATGTTTCTTCTGTATTATTCTTAACCCTTGATTGCCACAGCAGACGTTTTGCTTGCAATGAATGACAGTGAATCAAATCGTGTAGGACAGAATTGCAACTTTTCATCCTTTTTCAGCTCTCAAATGGGCGCTTTATGAAGCTCCTACCATACATTTTAATGGTGGCAGTTATGGGTGCACGTACCTTAGCAAGGACACCCAAACCTCCATGGGTGATCCACGTGGAGTCCTTTSAGAAGCAGAATCCAACTCACAAGTCAGCAATAAGCTCACGCTTGCCATCCATCCGTCAGCACACGTAAGTAAGGGCTCAAGTTCCCTTAGTAACTTACTAGTCAGTTACTAACTCACGAACCAAGCGCGACTGAATCCAACCAGTAGTCCGACCCCTCCCAGCCCAACCGGAAGTGTGAACGGGGTGTTTTGTACTCCGGGATTTTTCGATCTTCCTCCTTTGCCAAAACATGGAAATGGCAGGGACGGGGTTTGTTGAGCAATTGCAATAGCGCAGTGCGCACATACTTGCGGTGCCATTCTGAACTAGTACACTCACTACTGAGTGCTCACCATTCAGGTACTGTGAAGCTAGTCACCGGTGTGCCGCGTCTCCTTGTCTTGGAGTTTTTTAGATGAAGCGAATCGTTGGAGATTCCTTAGTTTGACTTCGACTCTGGTGCAAGTGCGCATGATTTCACTTCTTTTGCTCGTCCTAGAATGGCACTCATTGCAGAGATTTTGGTGTGCTGATGGTCGTTGTTAAGCGCACGGGGAAGGATTTGATGTTCTTTTGAGTGTTCAGGTGGATTGCTTGAGTTTTGTTTGTTTTGTTTGCTTTTGTGCAATTTCGAATGCTGCTGACTGGTTGAGAGATTGATGGTTCGTGTTGTGGAGTTTAATCAGTGTGGCGTGCATTTGAGTTTTTGTACACGGCCTTGGATCATTTAGTTGTGGAGTTCGAGATTTCTTTGACCTTTGAGCTGGATTAACATGGATAATAAATTTAGAAGTGTGAGAGGTGGAGGATAGAGAGATTGTTCTATGTTATTTGTGCAATCAATCGCTTATTAGATTGTACTGAGTATCTACTTTCTGTGGTTTTAGGGAGTGTGGAGAGGTACTTTACCCTTTGTATCAGGTATTTTTGAGCGAGTGAAGTTTAATGATTCTATCGCAGACAATTGTCCAGATCTCAATTCTTCCGGAACAACTCGTTCCGATGTTCGTCCGCGACTTGTTTATTGTGTAGTTGTAGATGAGAGAAATGAAAAAAGTTTCTGAAACTCGAATGTTGTACCTGGATATAAGATCTTTGTGTCTTTCAAGCCCTGGATAGCTTAGGAAATAGTGACTTCAGCGCGCTACAGTTACGCGTCTCTTTGTGACTTTTCGTCGTTGGAAGCTTGGTCGGGATACTTGAGTATTTGTTCCGAGGTGTCTTGTGTACATTTACATTGATTATGGGAATCTATGACTACACAAAAGTGTGAGGTATCTATCTGTACGTGGCTTGAAATTCGTCGCGATGAGAATATGCATAGGTCGACGCAAGTAGTGCTTTATTGCCTTTCACAAGGACGCGGTGTTATATGCCAAGGACTGGATTGGCTTTAAACTTTCACCAAGTAGCTGATCCTTCGTTGTGCTACAGGTTTGGTAAACTGAAGCGCACCTGATAACCAGACGACGAATTGCTTCGAGCAGAATTCATCTGAGAAAGCAGTGATTGTGTTGGCCACCATTCAAAATGGGAACTACTGCTCCGACGGCTCCTCCACTCGCAGTATCTGAACATGGTAAGGCTCATCATCCAGCCCAACTAAAGAGTCTGGAGGGTGGCTGCCTTTCTCTGGTTGTGCTTGGTGCATCTGGAGATCTTGCAAAGAAGAAGACCTTTCCAGCCATTTTCAATCTTTACAAGCAGGTATCGAAATCTGCGTCAGCGCTAATTTTTAATTGTATGTATTCCCATATTTAATGTGCATAGCATTTACTCTTTGTATTGTCGCTATCTAAATATGTTGTTTTAGGTTATTCGTGTACGATCTAAGTTTGTGGAGGCCCCTCAAACATAGGTGTGTTATAGTTACMCCGGTAGTCACATGACTAGTACTAGAATGTAGGTAAAGAATTATGTTTCCAATCAAATATTTCTAGCCTGAAGTTGCTTGGTTTAGGGTTGTGACCTAGATAGAATAAAASCGGAGCATCTGACTCCACCGCATCAGTCATGACGGATTTGACGCATCGCCTCTTCTCTATTAGGCCTAGCTGTGTTCGGGCTTGTTGCTAATAACTGAGTCATCCACTTGTGGGTGAATCCGCATTGAAGTTCTTGACGAAGTTCTACTGCCAGGAATATCTGCTGCTAACATGGATTACGATTTTGATGGCTTGTGTTATCTGAGTCATGTTCATTCAGTCCCTCGGGATAGTAATGCTGCACAATWTAATGACAGGGTTTCTTGCCGGACGAGTTGCGAATTTTTGGGTATGCGAGATCCAAAATGACTAATGAGGAACTGCACAAGAAGATTCGTGGGTAAGTTTTTCCTTGTTAGCAACCCTTTACGTGCTCTAATTCTCTTCTGCTTTGACCTCTTCATGTGGCTCACAGAAAGGCGCCTATTTCTGGAATTTTGGAACACAGTTAGTTATTATGTTTGATGTTGCTCATGGCATGCTAGAGTGATAGATTTGAAAGTGAAATATCATGCTGGATAACCTGTTAAAGTTCTCCCTACCAGCGTCGAGCATTTAAGAGAATCTGCACTAGASGCGCGCAAAGTAAATTGATAATATCTCTATTGTACGTCATTCTATTTACAGGTCGAATTTACATACCAAAACGCCATTTAATTTGAATGTCTTTCGTCTTACCTGTGGAATTAGAGCTTCTTATCATGTGTGCTTTCAGGTTCTTGAAAACCGATAGTACAAACCTGAACCCTGAGGGCCAGATCAAGRAATTTCTCAACAAGGTATTCATGTCATTCACGTTGTTGGATGGTTGTTTGGCGACTTGAAGTCGCTGACGCATAGAACTGATCATATATTAGTTTTTGTATCAATGAAAAGATTTTCTGTGTTTTATTTTAACTCCATGGTTTCAGGGATGGGTCGTGTTTTTAAAGCCTATTTATCATCAAAGCTTTCTCATGGGGCATCCATGTTTCTTGTGAATCATGGTCAATTTGTGCTTATCAGAAGTGAAATTCTGCAGGTTACATATCTATACGGGGCTTATGATGCCGATGAAGGTTATATCAGTTTGAACAAGGAGATTGACCAATTTGAAAAGGAAGAGAATGATGAAGATCATCCCACGCGTCGACTCTTTTACTTCGCTTTGCCCCCTTCAGTCTATCCGCTTGTGAGCGAAAGGGTTCGGAAGCATTGCATGAATCAAAGTAATCTCCGCTTATCTCATGTAAACTTATTTTTGTTTCCCTCACTGCAAATAATAGTGAGTTGTCTAGGTTCTGTCCATGAAACCTTAAACATCAGGGCTCCATTTTCAGTTTCTCGAAAACACTTGTTGGCTGAGCTGAAGCCTTAATCGTTTGTCTAGGAGTCATTTATTCTAATTTTATCCTTTATTTTTCACTCTATTTGCAACAGGAGGATGGACAAGAGTCATTGTGGAAAAACCTTTTGGGAAGGACTTGGATTCATCTGAGGCTTTGAGCTCTGAGTTAGGATCTCTCTTCTCAGAAGATCAACTTTACCGTATTGATCATTATCTGGGGAAAGAGCTTGTACAAAATTTGGTATGTGTACTCCAATCACCTTATTATAATTATTATTATAATATTTTTGCAAGACATTTTTTCAATCTCACTCATCCTTGAGGTAGGMAAGAGGTTTTGGGCTTCCAATCAAACTTTTGAATCGACTTTTGAAGTTGTTTTGTAATGTGGTGATATGTGGTGATTTGTGCAGTTAGTCATGAGGTTTGCCAATCGCTTCTTTGTACCTATTTGGAACCGGGACAACATTGCTAATGTCCAGGTACATAATACTCGTGACGTAGAAGTATGAATTTACCGAGATGSTATATTTTTTAAGTTGTTAGAAAATTGGTGAGCCTTTATGATAGCATAGTGATAGCGAAGTGTAATTTCGACGATCAAATCCTGGAATTGTGAAAGAAAATATTTGTATCCCTGGTCTTTGTTCCGGATAGAGTGCTCCGGTATGAACTATTACCTCGTTTGGAATTATTGAGCACGTATTAACGTAGTGTTCTTTTCATGATGTTTCGCAGTTTTGAGGGACTAATGTGCACATCAGTTGTACAAATACCACTCTGATGATCTTTCTGGTTATTCTTGCAGATTGTATTTAAGGAGGACTTTGGAACCGAAGGACGAGGCGGTTACTTTGATGAATACGGGTAKGTCACTTCAGTGATTTTCATTTTCACTAGATTGATGTACCAGTTTCGCATTGCAGAAATTTTTCATCGCCGTTTCTTCATTTGAATACTGCCGGAATGWTATATTGTGAATTCTTGTTGCATGCGGTTTACTGTGCATCTAAAAATATTTAGTATTTACCAATTCTTTTTATTACTGCAGAATTATCCGGGACATCATCCAAAATCATCTCATGCAGGTTTGGATTCGAAGATAAGAATTATATTTGTTGATGAAGATCAGTCTAACAGGAACTGTCTGAAACTTGGAACTGGAATATCGGGAACTCAATAATCCAAGTTGATTTTCGCTGATGTGAATTTTCATACCTCAGTAATATATCCAGTTCTCTGTCGGAGTCTGGAGAAGCTGGATAATTGTTTTGTTTTTTTATGACAATCATGATGATGTGGCTACCACAACGCAGCTTATTAGGATATTTGTGTGAGGCAGGTACTGTGTCTGGTGACCATGGAAAAGCCAGTTTCACTAAATCCTGAGCATGTTCGGGACGAAAAAGTCAAGGTACGTTGAATCATTTTGGATTTTGATTGCAGTCTTCGTGTTATCACTGGAAAGTGCTTCACTTAGTTGGTTTTCATGAAACCTCAATTCTTAAAAGTCCAAGAAGCCTCATTCTTTTCTGTGCAGTTTTGAGTAGCTCATATGGGAATTTCATTTGTCTAATTTTATTAATTTATCTACCAACGTGATATATATTATTCTTTACTAATTCTGGTTATTTATATATTTGGCCTTGTCTAAACTATATTTTTGACAATATGATCAATCAAATGGATCATTTTAGAATTATGTTTATCTCGGTCCTGTAGAGTTTAAGCAATGCAATCGAAGCACCACAAGTATTATTTCTCCTATGTAGAAAGTCTCATATTAATTGAATTTCCCAATGGGCAGGTTTTGCGTTGTATTGAGCCAATCAAAAATGAGGATGTGGTGATTGGGCAGTATGAGGGCTACAAAGATGACTCTACTGTTCCAAATGATTCCAACACTCCTACTTTTGCTACTATTGTTTTGCGTATCAACAACGAACGCTGGGATGGTATGCACTTATTTACCTACAAGTCGCTGTCGAATAGCCCTTAACTTTCCTTAGTTATCTTCTGCGCGAACAGTAGTTTTCTTCTGCGCAAACGAAATGAATTGTCTCTGACTATATTCTGATGCATATTATATGCTTGTCGTAGGCGTACCCTTCATCATGAGAGCTGGCAAGGCTTTGGATTCTCGAAAAGCAGAAGTTCGTGTGCAGTTTAAGGATGTTCCTGGGGACATATTTAAGTGTGAGTATTTTCCGAATGCCGTTTTTCTGAGGTCAAATCATCCCCTTATTGTGACAAAAGAGAGGCTTGTCTCCTTCGTCAATGAATCATTGAATCATTGTTCATAACATTACTTACCAATTATGCCCACCCTTCGAGAATAGTGCCTTTCTGCTCCTTAGATATCCTTTTCCTGCAGCTACTTTTTGTAACAAGGGATTTGTTTGCACAATTTGGCATTTGATATCTGGATCCATTGTATGAAACCTTCACCCAATTAAAGTCGTCTTTGCTGTGCATAGGCAAGAACAAAGGTCCCAATGAGTTTGTAATGCGTCTGCAACCAGATGAGGCGATGTACATGAAATTAACGGTTTGTTTCATTCTTCTCCATTTATTTGTCACCTAAGTGCTCTCAGTATTTCTTATTCACTTGTAATGGAAATTCTATAGAATTCTGAAATTTTTCGAAACCAAGGAAACTATTGTTTCAACTTGTTATGTTTCATATGTCGTCACTGGAAAAGTTAACAAACAAGGAAATGTGGATGACAGATGAAAGCTCCGGGCTTGGACATGGATACGACTTTGAGTGAGCTGGACATGTCATATGCCAGTCGCTATCAGGATGTCGTTATCCCAGAGGCTTACGAACGCCTGATTCTTGATACGTAAATGCCTCCACTGTTTCTGTATCATCGATTTTAGAGTGACTATTGTTGATCATTGTTGCAATTGCCTTGGTGTGCCGCTACAGCTATTTAGTGTACTATGAGCTATTGCGTAGTCCTATGAAGCATTAGGAACACCATGAATAAGTGTACTTATTTATCAACGTCACTTGCTCAGTTTTTGATTTTACTAAATAGTATAACGATGTAGCTGGGTACAGGGCAGATTGTGCTATTGGAAGAAGCACACTTGATTARGTTTTTACTAGCAACGTAATACTGAGTGACGTCTTCTTGTGGTTGCATGTGTGCAGTATTCGTGGGGATCAGCAAAACTTTGTGCGAAGGGATGAGTTGCAGGTATTTTGATAATATTAATCCCATACCTCATAGTCAACCTCAATGTTGTGGTGAAATTCTGATATTRCACAGAAATAGTTGCGGAGGTGATTCTCTTAGTCCCTTGGTCTTTTGTTGAAAGTTTGATATTAATGATTTGTTTTGTAGCCCAGCGTATACAAATCGAAYTCACCTATATCTGCTGGTGTTATTGTTCTGACCTATTTATCTGTAATTATGCCTAGGTTGCATGGAAGATTTTTACACCGCTTTTGCACCTCATCGATGCTGGGAAGCTCCCGCTGATATCCTACAAGCAAGGCTCTCGAGGTCCGGCTGAATCTGATGACTTGAATGCGCGGCTTGGATACGTGCGAACACCTGGTTACGTTTGGAAGCCAGCTACATTGAGGGCAGGTTTCGCAGCCTTGTAACTCTACTGTTCGTTTTATTAGTTCGATACTGAGTGTGAGATATTTGAGGACTGAGTRTACGTTTGTGGGCATTTGTAGTGAGATCTTAGCTTCTCTAGAACGGACCTGAGAGATACCTGTGCATCTTGAGTGATGGATGCGGTGAATCTTTTCACTACAAATTAGATGCATAGGAAAASTATGCACTTTTAAGTACGTGCATCTGATGTAGCTAGTTTGTAATAAAAATAATCTGTCCATGTGTAATGGTTACAGTTGAATCTCATCAATTTTCAAACACCTAATTTTTCAAACATCTAGTTTTGGAGAAGTTGGACGTTGAGGATCAAGGTTCTTTTGAGGGGCAATTTTTCGCTCTGACCTACAGATTTTGGCCTCTCCTGCTTGGTCCCTCCAAAATTTGGGCACTGCAGTGAGGCCAGCGCGAGGCTCACTGCTTAAAAAGAGACTCAATTGGGGATGAACAATATCATGGAGAGGTACAAAATTTCTTATGTCCTGTCACTGAACCCTAAACCGTCAGCCTCTCATTACGTACATGTAAAAATCACTGATACATTGTGGATTGTCATACYTGTGACTACCAAGAGTGTAGGCAGTGACAGTACTGCTCAGTGGTGGATTTGTCACCGTCATGACAGGTTGAGGTTATGATCGTGTCACCGACGGAGCTCATGTGGTCCGCTGAAGAGCTAGCTAGCCGCGGGTCATGGAATAAACCATCCATATAGTATAGTGAACGGCAGTTTAAGGTAGGATGCTCTAAAACCGATCGCGCTCTAAAACCGTTAACATGTAGTACGTTTATTCATTCTAAGGTAGAAATGTCGTCCCTCAAGACATGTCTTATTTTTTGTGACCTAAAAAATAAGTCATGTACTATATAGCAACATTATCAACCTTAAATGAACATATGTCATGGATGTTAACGGTTTTAGAGCGCGATCGGTTTTAGAACCATCCACTATAGTAGCGACATAGCCGGGATGAGGCGGTCGAGTCTATAGTACCCCAACGAGCCTAATGCGGAGGTGTAACAATCGGTGACTGTAAAAAAAGAGCCCCCTATTTTTGTGCTGTCATAGCTTTGTGATGAACACCTCTCCTAGCTAATTTGGGTCCTCTGATTGCAAATATGAAGTCAAAAATTGCAAAAAAATTTATGCATGAGAAATAAAAAGTTCCAGTGTTTTCCCCAGGGTTAAAACACGGGGGCAAAACCACCTCTGCATTAGGCTCGTTGGGGTACTATAGACTCGACCGGATGAGGCGGGGCTCAGGCCCCATGAATTGAATTGCTCTTATCATTAGTTTCAACCAATAGACGGCGATTGTCGGTACAGACCAATAAGACCAATAATGGACTACTGGTCCATCCACAGTTCAGTACAGTAGTGTCTGCACCGCGTCCCTTCGCAATTTCATTCCCACCCCGTTTCCCAGTTGCTTCACAGGCCACACGTGATGTACAGTACAGTACAGTACCCTGGAATCTTCAGTCGCACGACATTACAAGATATATATGGCGAAGCAAGTGAACCCTGTGAGTCTTCATCTCTTCTCTTTCTTCCTGCAGAGACCCATGTTTGGCGCGCGAGAACGTCTTGTGCTTGATCGATCTTGACAGAGATTATACACCAGGTAATTATGATCGATCAGGCAAGTACTGATTTCGTTCTTCTTGTTCTCGTCTTGCGAGTCGACACTGATCGAAGTAGCGTTCCGGTTCCGGAGCTTGAAGAGTTGTGGATTTCATGAATGAATGGTTCAGATTTGATGATCGGGTGCCATACTTGGTTTTCTGCTCTACCTCGGAGTTGGGATGGAGGATGATGGAAGGGTGAAAGCTGGACTGGGCTTGCACTTGGGGTTAGTGGTGGTATTAAGAAGGTGTGTAAGGTAGAACCTCCGTGGGTGTAGTGTGTTAGAGGCTTCATGACCATACAAGTGAGCCTGTTTGATATGTGCTACGATTGTGAAAACGCTTAGTCCATTGATCGACATGTAATTTTTTGCAGTAGGTTTTAAATTGAGTCACAAGTGTAAGGTATACACAGAGGTCTCATATGCAGTTCCCGGTGTTAAAATTCCCTCCCTGTGAGTCTCACTTTTCCCGGTGTTCCCGAGTGTATACACACCTGGAAAAGTGAGACTCACAGGGAATTTTAACACCGGGAATTGCATATGAGACCCCTGTGATAGAGACTCTATTAACCGTGCAGTACATTTGAGGATCCATTGACCATAAAAGGGAGATTCGATTTGTGCTAAACTTGTAAATAAAAACTCTACATCTGTTGGGGTGGGTTCATGCGTTGGTCCAGAGTTTGATTTTTGGAGGTGCTGATTTGTATGGCATAGGTCTGACTGTTGCGGTGGAGCTGCAGAAGTTTCTTTGAAAAAGCCACTAAACCATACCCTGATAAGATAGCGACACCACTTTTGTTGTTGAGCAGTAGTAGGTGTTTGTGGAAGAGTAATCCAAGACACAATCAAATGTCTCGTTTGCATCTTGTATTCTTGTTTGTGAGAGTTGTGAAGCGTCAAAAATTTCATTGGTTGGTGTTCTAAACTTGTTTCTTGGTCAACAGGTGCACATTGATCAAGGGATGCTCACTAGTTGAGCATCGATCTAGTGGTGCCTTTGGGGTCCTTAGAAAATTGAGAGAGCTCCTACCTTAGTTATTGCATGTTGACAATCAAGTCGGACATTGCAACACTCCTTGGCTTCAATTTTCTTTCATACCTAGTAAGTATATTCACTGCTCTTGTTTTTATCAGTTGAAACCCTAATCCTAAACAACTCACACTGCTCATTTGTGACCTTGTTGAGGAAATTTTTATTTCACTGTTACATTCATACATATATGCAGCTTTTGTTAGTGAGCTTGTTAGAGCCGTAAGTTTTCTTTCTTAGTCACAGAATTGTTGCTTCACTTTCAATGTGCGTTCTTCAACAGTGAAGGCATTCTAGATAGCGTTGACATATTAGACTTACAAAGCTGTCGCCAAATGTTAGATTATTTGGTTTCAAAATCAACTGAGCCTTATATATTTCTAACTTCATATSCTTGATCATGAACAAGCCTAGAGATGATCATCCAAGCTACCAATTGTTTTGTATGCCTGAGAGAGACAGTGAACTAAAAGTCCATGCTCAATGRGGTCATGCTTGATGGTCCATAGCCACTGCTCTTGAAGGGACTTTGTGATGATTTCATGGCTTTATCAATTAGATATCTTGGAGTCGTACGGGTGGGTTTTGATGCAGCTTCCGTGTGTTGGACATGTGTGTTCTAGTCTAGTTTTCATATAATTTGTCTATATAGCCACAATCTAATATGTTTAATCTTACCATTGCAGTTGCCATCCAAATTTTAGTGATTGGAGATTTGGAGCAAACATTCCAGAGATAGGTGTTCATTCTCCGTTGCCAACTTTGGTGGTGCAGATTTCACGTTGACTACTTGCTTGGAGCGTTGAAGGCGACCAGATCCATTCCTTAGGCCACTTATTATAGCTTCTCCATTGAAGCCATGGCTGAATTGGATGATGAACTTTCAAGGATCCTTGGTGGTGTTACATCAGAGACTATTTTACAAGATGCTGCTMATGGTGACTTCGYCCATGTCATGAAGCTCAAAGATCATTTTGTGATATGTAGCCCGAGAATTGACGAGCTGTTGACTGCTACGTGTGTAGTATTGAAGAGGAATTTGATTCATTGGCTGGCATATCACAATAACTTTGAGATTTTGTGGTGGATTTCTGGCAATGATCTTGGTTTAGTATCATCTTCCTCCGGCAGTCAAGGGCRTCACTGGCCCACCATTGCCCTAGAGAGAAAAGTCTCTCGCAAATACTTCAATGTCAATGCTCAAGATGTATATGGCTTCACAGCTCTTCACTTAGCTACYTGGAGAGGAAATGAAGAGGTCGTCAAGGCATTGCTTGCTTATGATACATGGGTGGATGTTGACGTTGCAGCTGCAAACATGGTAGATGTGGACGGAAAAAAGACGAAACGAAATGGACAAACAGCGGTTACAGTGCTGTATTTTGCTGCAAATGGATACATTTCCATATTGAAAATGCTTTTGGATTTTCTCAAAGATCGAATGCGAGATCGAGTCATGGAAGGCCAAGCCGAATTTCGTGAAGCCCTCTCGACCAAATCTACGTCTGGAAAAACAGCTCTRCATTATGCTGCTCAACATGGAAACTGGGAAGTTGTGAGGTACCTATTGGAAGGTATGAAGTTGTGTGGGAGTATTGACATCGTGAACAATTGTAACGTTCTCAGACAAACGCCCTTGTACCTTGCCGTTTCTCATCGAAATGCAGAGGCTGTGGAWGTTTTGTTGCGCGAAGGAGAAGGTTTGAAAATGAATACTATAACTTGGGAAGGAATAACAGCACTGGACAAAGCCAAGAGTAACGAATCAGATCGTCAAAGGAAAAAACCAAGTCGAAATTGCTTTGCCAAGAAACTGACGGAGGCAGATCGTCAAAGGCTCAACAAATTGAAGAATGAAGGGAAAACAAACCAACAGATTGTGGTTATGTTGGAGAGCTATGACTTCAATTGGTTGCAAGCGGAGAGAGCCAAATATGCAAACGCTGCCAATTGCCTCTTGGTGGGTGCTGCGCTTATTGCTACTGTTACTTATGCGGGGTTGGTTGCAACCTCCACTTGGCCTCAYGCAATACTATGAATTYCCAGCRTCGAATCYTGSAGYACCACYCGAGTCTTTKGAATCTTATGTTGGAGTGAAGCAGCATCAAGCAATCCAACTCTTTTGGGTCTTCAATAGCATTTCTTTCTTCTGTTCCGTTGCCACTTTCATCATTGGAGCGGACGCAGGCATTCCCGAAAGGTGTGCATCCCTGAGGGAAGAAGTGGTTCAACTTCGTCAATCCACTGTGAGAGCRTCCTTCATTCTTTCTATTGCAATCGTGGGTGTCATGGGGGCCTTTTCGGTGGCAGGGATCTTAGTCCTTCCTCCAATCGAGAGACAAAGAGCTCCCACGTATGTCACGGTTCCTTTGGGCATGATGTTTTGCCTCATTCTCTTGACGCAATTCATGAAAAAGCTCTGGATTTGGTTTTGGTCTCCAAGTTTACAGTTCAAACTGGAAAAGGATCAAATTCATAACGAATTACCGCCATCTCCAAATGTTACATTACTCGATCCGCAAGTGGTTGCAAATGACGGACCACTCATGCCAATCAGTGAAGACTTTAGGCCATCCACCCCAGGAAGTGGAGACTATGTGCCATTCAGACAAGAAAGGGCAATTACATTCCAAATTTCGAATTCAAACCCCAGTGCAGTAGGCAAGCAATGGGATGGTGACACATGTGGGCCTTTTGAGGAACAACTGTGGAACATCTCAGCGGATGCATCCGCTACACAGTCCGGGAAGTTTTACAGCTCAACCGGGTAAAATCCTACATTTTGTCATACCAACCGATTTTTTGAAGCATGCTCTCGGCTAGGCCTTTAATAAATAGAGAATATTCTCTGAATTTCCTCTTATTTGTTTTATTTTCCAAAAAATTTCAAATCCATTCGGTAGTTCCTAATTTCAAGTGGCTAACTTGTAACTAAATGCCGGTACTCCCCGTACATTGATCCGCTGACATTGTAACGTAAAACAACCCATTGTGGTCAGAATTTGGAGTTTGCCTTATGCTATTAATAATTGTTGAAATTTTTCAACTTTTTCCCTACTTGAAGACAAGTGTGAGAAATAGCAAGTGCAATTGAAATTATATTTTTTCGACAAAGTATGAATTTGTTAGAAATTATTGAAGTGTTCAGTGCATCATGACCTAAAATAACCCAAAAGAGTCTGTACATGACCTCATAACCAACAAAGTTTGAATCCATAATGCTCATCTTACTACCTAATGCAGTCAAAATTTTTTGAAGATGGAAGGCCTAGAAAGTCAATTCTTACAATGAATTTCACATTGAAAAGTTGGGAGTTCCTAGTGAGGTCACTAGTCACTCCATTACTATCCACTCATTATCCACTCAAAAGATGGCACCGCCCCTACCAGGGTTTTTTTTTTTGGCACCATGGTGCCACCATTCAGTGCATGGTGCACTGCTACAATGCCAAAAACAACCCTGGCCCCTACCAAACCCCACCTCCACCCCCACAAAATTTCTTGGCAGTTGATTTAAAATTAAAAAACAAACTGAAACCCCCCTTTGTGCCGTTGATTTAGTACGCAATATATAAAAAATATTGAATACATAAAAAATACAAAATACTAATACATGCAAAACACCAAATACCAAATATTGAATATAGATAGAATACGGAATTCATAATACGTATTGAATACGGAGTAAGAACTAAACATGGAATACGTATTGAAGACAAAATACATACCAAATACGGAATATGTTCAAATATCCCTTATCAATTGGCAATGAAATGACTTGTCAAAAATACAAATATGAAGGGGGAGGGGGGCGGGGGCGGGGTAATTAATATGGGGGTTAATTAATCAAAAACCAACCTCACTGTCTTTTGGGTGGGTCCCTCACTATCCACTCAAAAGACAAGGCATTGCCCTATCACGTATGACATTGAGTGAGGGCCAAAATCTCACATAATTATTGAGAAAATCCACAATGGGATCATTTCCTAGGTGACTACTACGGATCATTTGACAGCAATGGGCCGTTTTACCTTGTACGTACGTAGTTAGCAACATTTTTTGCAATGGTTTTGCAATGCCTGCAATTTTTGTTTGAAGCATGTTAATTGTAGCCCCTTAAATTATATCCCTTGGAGGCTCCTAGTTATCAACATAGACGTAGATCAACTCTCAGTCCAATATAGAAGATGTTTTGCACAATCGACCATTGGAAGATATTTATATGATCAAACTTCAAAACAATTTTAAATATAATTTGGTAGAAGGTTGGAATAAGATCATACAGTAGAGGGACCCAATACTAACAAGCGCCCCATCATCAATCAATAGGGGTTGTATTTCCAAACAAGGCCATAACATATTTCCACTTTCTCCTTGGAATGCGTGTTTTTGATTTTTTCAAGGTTTGGACCACTAAGTTCACAACACATCATGAGTGAGCAAGAAAGTAGGAAGCAATTGAGCAAGAAAGTAGTTCTTGAATGATCGGAATTGGATGACTCTAGATGTTGGTCATGGGTCAAGCCCAACTTGTGCCTTTCAAAATTCATAGTAATTTCAATTCAAGAGATAAAACTACCAAACTTTTTGCATTTCCCTTCATTTTTGTCAATGCACCTTTGAAAATATTTCTTTTGCCTAGCACTACCCTAAATCATGTCTAGAATTGCTTATTTGATTGCTTATGGGTCCCTGAGTCCCTCTACCATATTAAATCTTGGCTTGTTCCTTCTATCACTAGGAAATCAAAGCATTAATTTCAACTAATAATACGAAGAATCCATGTGTACATACATAATTAATGTATTGGAGAGGGATGACTACATTTAAGATATATAGAAATATTTTCAATACAATTTATTATAATTCACTGATGCTCTTCTTCTAAGAGAATTTGCTTCATGAATTGCAATCCTTCTTCATCTTCAACRYGTTTTGTTTGCAACACTGTTGCATCCAAATTCAATTTATCTTTAGCCATATTATATATGACTTCATYTGCACTATCTTTTGTCACCATTCTATAAATTGTAACAGGCTTCAATTGACCTATGCGATGGCACCGATCTTCAGCTTGGCGATCCGATTGTGGATTGAAATCCATATCATGAATGATGACGGTGTCCGCTCCAATCAAATTTAAGCCTTGTCCTCCGGCTCTCGTAGAAATTTAAAAAAAAATATATCTTGATTTTTGTTATATTCATCTACAAGAGCTTGTCGAGTTTGTACATCTGTACTTCCATCCAAACGAACAAAGCTATAACCAAGAATATTCAAAATGCATTCCAAAATATCCAAGATCTTTGTCCATTGGCTGAAAATTAAGCATCGATGACCATCTTTCTTCAACTCATCCAAAAGCTTAGTTAATGCTTGGCATTTGGTAGCGGATAATATTATTTTGTTATCAAGTTTTCCTTGGCCATTTGGAATACCACCATATTTTTCACATAATTTATGCAAATCAAAGTCACTAGATGACATAAGTCTCTCGTAAACTTGCTTTTCATTGCATTGATTTCCAAACACTCCAAGATCATAGAACCTCGTTGCCAATTTTTGCACGTCTTCTTCCTTATAAATTCTTCTCACAAGCAAAGGATGATTGCTAATTTTCCTCATGTAATYAAAGGAATTTTTGACTTGAAGTTCTTGATGTGTCAAGGCATTTTGAATTTGTTGGCTCCTTAACAAGTTAGTACTAATGTCGACTTCTCCATTTGCGGATTTCAAGTTCACATATTTTTTCCACTTTGATTTAGCATCTTTGTAAGCTTGAGCTTGATCACCAACCATGTTTACTTTTAGCACAGAATGGGTCTTGGATTGAAGTTGCCATAAAGCTTCAGATTTTGTTTGTCGCATTACAAAGGGCCTCAAAAGTGTTTGCATATTTGTAATAAGTATTTGATCTTGTCTACTATGATTTCTTGCTCCAAAAAACTCTTGTAAATTCTTCCCATGTGCATCAAATGTTTCCGGCATCATAAAACTCAAGAGCGCCCACAACTCTTGTAAATCATTTTGTACAGGAGTACCCGTCAACATAATACGTTGCTTTGCTTTGTGTACAATCTCTTGTAGTTTTTTGCTATGCATGCTATTGGCGTCTTTCAATACATGCCCTTTATCCATAATGACACAATTCCAATTCCACTGCCTCAAGAAATTGCGGTCCTCTTTCATTTGCGCACTTTTCTTTTCAAAAATAGAATAACTTGTAATCAATATATTAAACAACATTGCCGACGACGCTTCTCCCTTAATTTCATCCCCAAGCAAATGTTGTTGCTTGTGGAAGTCTTCTTTCTTTGATCCATGGTAAACAACCACTTTGAACGAAGGACACCATCTTGCAATCTCGCGCTTCCAATTTTCCAAAACAGACACGGGTGCAACAACCAAAGGAGGCCCCACATTTCCTTCAATTTTCTTCAACACAGCAAGGAACGCAATCACTTGAACAGTCTTGCCGAGACCCATCTCATCAGCCAAAATTGCTCCCCCTACGCGTAAACGATGCAATAATAACAAAAAATTTATTCCACTAATTTGATAAGGCTTGATCTCGCGAGACGCGTCGTTTTCCGGAATATCACATGACGCATTGATGTCGACTTTCAAAACAAATTTATGAACTCCAATTGCATTTTGGGTGGGATTCAACATGGCCATACGACTAGCGATGAGAGCGTTGCGGATGCAATATGTAATTTGGTGGCACTTTTCCATTGCTTTGATAATCGGATTGTCTTCGAATTCCGATGATAATTTTGCCTTTTTAGTCTCATGCTTGGGATTGTAGTCTTCATCATCACTGTCATCTTCAATGTCATCTTTGATGTGTTCTTCAATGTCTTCCTCAATATCACATTCTACCACGAATTCTGATGCAACTTTACGCTTTGCCATTTTCATAAGACTTGGACAATGTAATTCATTACCAAACTAAACTTCTCTTAATAACATATTAGCCAGAGTCCGATTTATATATAGTTCAATGATTCATTCTTTTACTTTTATCCTCACTGGAAAATAAGTAACTAAAGTGATCAAAGTAAAAGACTTAAAGCATACAAATCAAGAAAGTAAAAGAACAAAATGTAAAAGAACAAAAAACAAAAAAATTAAAACTACTCATGTTTCAATTTTGTGAAGTGGACTAGATTTGCACATTGGAATTTAATTTTAAACAAATGCTGCAAAATCTATCCTTTAAATCAGGTTGTCTGTTTGTTTGTTACGCTGAGATCTCCCGGACCGTGCGTCTGCCGGTGGCGTGCTTGGTACCGTCGGATAGCTCTCGGTGAGGAGGGGTGCACGGGCTTTGCTTCGTGCCGTTCCGACCTACGAGGTGAAAGTTATCAAATTTCAAAGTTATTAATGCATCCAAAATTTAGAAAATTACTTTTACTTTTCTTTTGCCTATGGCAATGACACAGGGCACACTAGTCTATCCTTTAAATCAGGTTGTTTGTTTGTTTGTACATTGAGATTTCTCGGACCGTGCGTCCCCCGATGGCATGCTTGGTACCGTCAGAAAGCTCTTGGCGAGGAGGGCTGCACGGGCTTTGTTTCGTGCTGTTCCGACCTACAGGGTGAAAGTTATTGAATTTCGAAGTTATTAATGCATCCAAAATTTAGAAAATTACTTTTACTTTTCTTTTGCCTGTGGCAATGGCATAGGGCACACTAGTCTATCCTTTAAATCCTTTAAAATTTTGTTTGTTTGTTTATTACATTGAGATCTCTCGGACCCTTGAAAGACTAGAGGGAGCAAACCGGCATAATCTTTTTTCAAGGAAAAGAATAGTAGGGATAGAAAAAGACCTTTTTTTAGACATTTATAGAGTTTACTTTGAACAAAAAAATTGGGTCTAAAGTTTTTCTTTTCTTTAGAAATTTAGAAATTTTAATTTTAATTGGATGCAATTAAGAACACAAAATAATTAGAATGGTTCCATAATTTTTGAAGATGTCCTAAAGTATATGCTAATAATATTAATTGTTGAATTTCAAACATTGATGCACATATAAATTTTTTTAAAGTTTGTAGGATCCAATTTGGTAGTTTTGGCTTTCTACTCCTATTTTAAAATGTGTACAAATTTGAGAGAGTTTTTTATTTCTCATTTTTTCAAATTGAAAAAAATATTAAATTTGACTTAGATTCTAAAGTTTTGGAGAGTATAAAAGTCATTATTCATCTTTTTATAATTTTATTTCCCAGAAAAGATGCGTTTTTTGCATGTAAAGTTGATCATCCAAAATTGTTATAATCTAAATATTCAACAATTAATATTTTCACAATTAATTAACAGACAAAATAGTATTTAGTACTCTTTTGTAATATTAAAATTCAAAATTTCAAGCACATCCATGTGCCAAAAAATATCAAACTGGGACAATTCATTGAAAATCTTCATTGTCAAAAAGTTGTTGGGCCTTCAAAAATTAACAATTTCTTCATATAATACCTAATGTGTATATAAATATGTAATGTATGTAAAAGTGGAGATGGAAATTGAGATAAAATTTAGATTAAATTAAAAGGATTTAATAGCATTTCAATCATCTTCAAATTCTAAAAACTCCATAAATGTATCTTCTACTTATATCTCCTCAAAACATAATCTTCAAACATTTTCTTCCTTCGTCTCAAGCTCTTTACTTTTTAAAGAACAAAGAACCCACGTAGGGCTTTTCGAGAACTTGGGTAGGCTCTATTGACTTCATGATTTGAAAAATTTTGCATGAAATTTTTAGGATGGATGCTACTCATCATAATATACGTGTGAAGCTTTGTTTCATGTCATTCCGATAAATATTGTAAAAGTTAGAAGGATTTTTTCAATTGCAATGTCAAACCGGGCACTCATAAATATTTCTAAAAATATCATATCAATTCTTTAAAATTTTATAGATTGATACCTACTCCAAAAAAATTGAATGATTCAATTCCGAATAATGAGCTAAAAGTTATGAAGAGTTTTATTTTGCGAGCAATGAATGGAGAAAAAACATGTAAAGTCATCTTTTGCTCTCAATTTTGAAAATTCAAGAAAAAAATGAATGCACAAAACAACCTCAATTCAAAGAAGAAGGAGAAAGAACATAAGAAGAAATATAGTTTCTCAACACCAAAATAGGCGGCACACAAATAATATTTTTTTTTACCATCTAGCCTTAGGAAATCAATAAATATTGAATGCGCTTGGAGTGAGATTTTTGAAGGTTTTTTTAACCCTCAAACGCTGAGCGGGTTACCGTGGAAATCATGAAATCCGATATTGTCATAATCATTTGTTTAAAGAATTTCAAAAGTATGCATTAGAAGTCAAAGAACTATAGAAGATCTTCCCTTTTCACACAAAATTTYGAAGATGAATAGTTGCATTATTTTTTGTCCTACATAGTTTGATTCTCTYTCATTCATCAACCACAAAATGGCTTTAGCATCGTTTAAGGGTTAAGAAGTAGATTGTTGCATACTACCTCTGTTTTTGGATATATTAATTGTATTTCCTTTGTATTTCCTTTGTATTTTCCCAATATTACCCATGTTTCAAGAAGTTACATGAAGAATTGTTTTTAAAGAAAGACATCTTTTATTTGCATTAAACAAGATTTTCTTAATTCCTAATGGACCAAGTTTCTATTCAATGTATGCCATAAATCTTGTACAAAGCCAATATTGCTTGGATTTTTACAAAATTTTGAGACAAAGTCTGAAACATATTCTCATGTAGTAGAATTCTAATTTTCTTATAATAAGGTGCAAAAATCAAAAATCAACCACTAAGTTGTGTTACCTTGAATGTCTTGGGCAGCACTAGACAGCATGAACAAAACTCCTTAGATTATTTTGAAATTTGGTAGTTATGTAACTTATGTGATATAAGATGCAAATGGAAAAAAAATCCATGTGTAGTGTAAAACCCTCATTCTATTAGGAGTTGAAGTCTAGTGGTCTTGTTGGATAAGGTTGGAATATTTTTTTCCTAATTTGGAACGCTATAATATTTCAATCTGTATAGTCAAAGTTTTTGAATCTTTTTCTAAAAACTCCCATAGTACTTTAGAATTAAATTTGGATTGTTGAAATTGAAAAAATGTATGTTTCTTTCATTTATTTTTATTGCTTGAAAAAGTGGCAATTTTTCACAATTTCTACCCAAATTGTGCATCGATCTTTTTAGAGGTTAGAATCATTGCAAGAGACACATGTGACTTGTCTTTTTTATTTTTGTCTCCTTGGCCTCTAACATGTGGTTCTCTACTTACAATGTTTGTTGCATWTGTCCAATTTTTTTATAAAATTTGAAATAAAGATGCGTGTGGTAGTTGTAGAAATTGAGTAATTCTTTCCAATTTCTTAAAATTAGTTTATTATTTTCAAACTATCCTCAATTGAGTGTCTATCATTACCAAAAAAAATGAGGTCTCCAAAAGGCTGTTATAACTAATTGGCCGCAAGGCCTTGTGACATTACATAATTATTGTTGTTATTGTTATTATTATTTTTTTCAAATTAAAAAATAAATAAAAATAAAAATTATTGAGAATCTGACGTGGCACTAATTTCAATTTCCCCCCCCCCCCCATAATATCACCGTGGTCTTTCTAAACTCGTAGCCCTTTTGAGAGCTCATTTTTTGAAATGTTGGCCATTTGGGCCAAAGTATGATGATTGCTTAACTCACTTGTACTATTTTTTCACACATCTCTAGTTGATTGGGTTTTTGGCCATGACTTTTGTGTTATGGCTCTAAATGATTCAAAATTCATAAGTACAAGTACGCATGACTAAAATATGTCTTGTCTAATATTTTAAAATTTACGAAGAAAAACCTATTGTCCAAAAATAGCCACCAATTTAATGTCCCACTTGCCAATTGGGGATTTTTGAACAAAGTAGTACCCAAAAAAACGCGTTTGGAGTTGAAATTCGAAGAAAATGTTCTTGTAATATATTTTTAGCTACTATTAAAAGGATATTTAAAAATATTTGATTATATATCTTGTAGAAGTCAACAAAGAGCCACTTTCTACTTGCATTTTGAAACTTGCAGAAAATTACTTTGGTGTTTTTTTTGGTAAATGACCATCCACAATATTGGCAATATTTGGTTGAATTTTGATACAAAATGGGACGTGTTTTTTGCAATGACTTACTAACAATGTCTCATAAAAGTATAACAAAAAAGGTTTTGATTAAGTTTTGGTTGGCTAGAAAGCCATATAAAAGACAATTTTGTTCATTGTAGGGGGGCCCTTTCTAAGAGCAGGTCTACTACATCACCATAGAAAGGAACATGAAATGGTTTTCAGTTTTCACAAAGTGACTACTCGTGGTTCGGTTAGACCTCRTGGACTAGTTATTGTTTTGTCTCCCCTTATTCAAAAAGAATCACATTGCAATCTATGCTTCATACTTTGGCAATGCCTTAACCAACTTGTTCTATGATCATCAATGATGTCATGAAAGAGAATGATCCTCCTATAGATAAAGGGTTGAGCTCTTGCATAGGAGGAAAAGCCCTTGAAAATGGGGTGGACAGAGCTGTGTAGTTGTCCATGAAAACTGGAAAACCTTTTGCAGTGACACAAGTGGAGCCCAAAAGCACTTTCAATAACATTACTGGAAATGAGGTAACGTTGTGCAGTGGAGCTACTCTCAAGATGTAAAAGGCTATGAATGTTTCATCCATGAACGGCCACAACAAGCGTTCCCAAAACTAGCTAAATTTTGTTCAATTGCCACCAAAATAATGCTTGCGCTATTAATACATTGTCAAAAAAGGCCTTTAATGAAGACATTTTAGCCAAAATTGCAACAAACAATAAAATTTGACAGCTAATTTGCAACTTCTACCACAAAGGAATTAGCATCTATTTAGTCAATTTTGTTTTAGAGTACTCCCAATAATCCTTCACAACTTGCAAATTCCTTTCTTTTCTATTTTATTTTGATACTATTCAAGCGAAGCTAGTATGCGAGCGTAGAGCGTGGAGCGTAGAATTTTGAGCCTGAAAGAAATTTTCAAGTAATTATTTTTTTGGTTTGAAAAAAGAGGGAAATTTGTATGGATTTTTTATTTTTTATTTCAAGATTTTTTGTAATACATGACCTATGACCGTGGATCTGAAAACGTCCTAATACCGTGTGAAATAAGTTTTTGCACAAATTTTGAATGTAAGAACTTCAACTTATGTTTCAAAACTCTTTTTCAAAATGATTTTTACAGTGTAAATACTTTAAGAAGATTAGATGTTAAAGAACTTTTTTGGCAAGCATAGAAGTTATGACATAAATATTGGGATCTTACATATGTAAGGCTGTGAAAATTGCAGACATTTGCAAGATTTCTGGAAGGAAAGTTTGGGCTACAACAACTTGCTTTCATAACATTCACTCTCAAGGTAGCCAAAGTTGATACCTATTTGTCTTGGAGGATAGCATATTGCACTAAATTCCATAAACTAGTTTTGGGATAGATGGCCCACGACCTTACACGCAATTTTGCCAAGCATGCGGATTCGATGGTGGAGGTTGTTGGAACACGGCACACGCGTGGGTGCTCAATGCGGACCAGAATGAAAAAGATGGATGGATCTCGAAAGAAATGGGATGGTTTCACCAAAAATGCTTTAAAACTGCCATTTCTAGTACAAGTATCAAAATCTTGAAAAATATCATTTTTCGACACATGTAACCGTAGGATCTTGTAGTACTCTAGTTTTAGAATATGTGAAAACAAAATCCAGAAATTTCCAACATGTAGATTGAAATATATTAGAATTTGAAGTGGCAAAAATCCTTTTTTGGACCTTGCAAAAAATCGGGCAGCTGCACTTCACAAGGTCACATCATTATGAAAAAATTTCCAAAATGGTTGTGCTTCTTTGGATTCATTCTTTAGGGCAGATTGGCTACATACATGAAAAGTTTTAGATCATTTGGAGTTGTACAACATATAGGAAAAAAACAGTAAGTAGAAAGAAGTAGAGAATGATTCAAAAATACTAAATTGTTAATAAATAGTTATAAAATTAAAAAACTCCAATACAAATGGTTGAATTATTGTAATAAACAATATACATCCAATAGCATTATTTTTTTCAAAAATATTGAAATTTTAGTAAAATAAAGGACTTCAAAGTTATTTTTGGTGTAGGGGGATTCCATAACTGCCCGCAAAATAAAAAGCCTCATAACTTTCATCTCAACTATTGAAATGCAATGATTCAAAGCTTTTTGAGTACATATAAATCTAAAGAACAAATTTCAGATTTTTATTTTTTACAAAAGTGATTTTTTCAGATTTACCTGGACTGCCCATTCATGAAAAAAGGTAACATATTAGGCCATAACATTTGACTCATATTTCCAAATGCCATGAAATTTGTGTATATGAAAGATATTCCTTATCCCCACATTCTGTTAAAATTTCAACCCAAAATATGCAAATCTTGAGTCACACTTACCTGCTCAAAATTTCTATGTTGCCAAAAAATGCATGTTGGTCCTTTAGGGGTTAATCAGAGCATGCCCCGTCTAATAATACTATATTACCTTCCCTACGCAAAATAGTGAGATTAGATTGCCTTTCACTAATTTCTTGACATTTCGCACTATTTAAATATTTATTGTTACCGTACAAGAATGCACTACTTTTGAATAAGTTATCGGTGTACTTGGAACTCATGAACCTCCATGTGTACAAATGGAAGTATTTATAAAAATATTTGTTCAGTTTAATGGCTTGTAAAGTAACTTTCTTGGGGTAATGCAACCTAATTGTAAAGGCAACCTAATTTCACTATTCAGCGTAGTTATCTAATTACTATTTTTGCTTAACTAGAGATTGCTCGTTGCCTTAACTTGGGAAAAAAAACAATAATGTAGGGCCTAGTGGTAGCCTCTCCGGAGGTTTCATCGATACATTATTAGCCAGTGCAATATTTGTAAATTAGTGTATAAGACTTGGAGGGTTTCTAAGGTAGAAACACCTATTAGCGCACATGTTCTCATTCTTGTACCCTAGACTTACCTAATTGTGTCCCTAGACTTTGATTAATGTGTCCTCCAAATGCTTAAACCTGATTTGTTGACACATTTGAAACAATTSAAAGACACATACTTAGCTTTGATTTTCTAACTACTCATCATTAGGAGAAGTAAGTATGAGCCCTCCAAAAGGTTGTTAGAACAAATCAACCGCAAGGCCCAGTGACATTATAGAATTTTTATTTATTTATTTTTATTTCATAAAAAATAAAAAAAATAAAAAAAATAAAAAATAAAAAATTTCATTGAGAATCTGACGTGGCACTAGTAGTGCCCGCCGGATTTCAAAAAAAAAAAAAAAATCCATAATAGCACCGCGGCCTTTTAGAACTTACAACCTTTTTGAGACCTCATATTTCTCCTAATGTTTTGCAGATTTCAAATTTAGTTCCACCTACGGTACAATTTTAGTGGTTTATGGAGCCTACACTTTGAAAAATCATAGAAATTACATACAATATACAAAAATCTAATTTTTTTTTAATACACATGATTTACACTTGTTAAAACTACAAAAATACTATTTCTAGGAGAATGTGCCTTTAACTATGCTGAATGGCTTAACCCCTAGGGACCAAGGCGTTTTTGTTTTCTTTGCACATCTAACCATAGGATCTTACACCTAACTAGTATGAAAATGTGTTGAAAAAGTTTCAGAATTTTGGACTCATAGATTACAAGATATCTGCATTTAAAGTGAAAAAAACAAGTTTTGCAACACATTGCTAAACTAGATTATTTGACTTTGAAACTTCTTAACTTTTATTTTTTGCACTACAAAGATTTGAGCTTTAAATCTTTATAGTGGGAAATTGTGTTGAAAATACAGGAAAAAAGAGTTCCAAAAACCCCTTAAACTTTATTCTTTAAAAAATTGTTAAGTAGAAGTAGGTACAAGATCAAAGGAAAATCTAATTTATTGATATCTCTAAGGTGGAATCAAAATGCACTAATCCCAATGGTGAGATTGTTCTAGCATTCAAACTAAACAATGTGGAATTTTTTTCCCTTAAAAACTGCATTCAAAAATGAATCCTACAAGTTATTTTTTCATGAAGATGCTCCAATTGCCCGGAAAAAAAGATTGTCCATAACTTTCTCATAACAAATCCAAATGGAATGAATCAATGTTTTCCATGTAGACAAAAAATATATAAACTATGAGAAAAAAAAAAATTTTAATTCAAAATTTTGAAACTTGTTTTTGCTAMCCCCTCTCCCCCCCTCTCCCCTGTGTTGAGTTTTGGGGGGCATAAGTTTTGTTCCCAGACACCAATTGAAAAAAAATTATATTCCCATGAAGTTAATTAGTCTTCTATCTTCAAAAAAAGTTTCAAAAAGCAAGTCACAATTCTCAAAATAGTGAAATTAGTTTGCCCACACACTAATTTTTTGACATTAGACACTATACAAATATTTTCAATTATTGTACAAGAATGCACTACTTTTGCATTAGGTATTGTTGGAGTTGGGAGTCATGAACTTCCATGTGTATAAATGGGAATATTTTTTTAAATATTTGTTGAGTTTGATGGCTTGTAAAGTAACTTTCTCGATGCAAAGCAACCTGATTGTTAAGGCAGCCTAATTTCACTATTTGTGGCAAGGGTTAAGTTGTCAATATGAAGATTAGGGGGTGAAGCCGGTCTTGGAAAGTGCAAAAGGAGAAAAAGAGAAGAACAATGCCTCTGTAGTAAATTGACCCCTGCTTGTCTTCCCAAGTCATTCTACGGGTAAAGGTAAAAGTAAGGCCCCCACTATTTTGTGTTTGGAAAAGTTTATCTCTAACAGGGGCCACTAGTTGCAAATGTGAATTCAAAATTTAAATTTTTTATAATGTAACCACAAGGCTCTACCATAGGTAAATTCATTCACTATACTAATAATGATATTTAGTATTATGTTACTAATAGTGTTACATGAATTTTTACAACACCCACTCTAAATTTCAAGTGGTTTGCATTTAGAGTTGTGTTCACCACCCCTTWATATATATATACTTAGGTTTATATTTTTTTCATTGCAATTTGATGAAATAATATATAAAACTATATGTAATTTTGTAAAAAAATTTATCCAATAGTAGACCGATAGTATCTTTATTGACATTTACTGTTGGTAACATCAACAAGATTGTTGACATTTGATGTTGTGCTTTGTAATTAATGTTGCCAACACTAAATACCATTATTAGTGTAGTTGGACCTCACATCTCCACTCCAACCCTAACCTTGTGGTGTGCAGTGTGAATGCGGTTGTAGATAGGATTCAAAAATGCAGATTTCAATTCCAGAGTGGACGCCATGGTCTTTGTCCCTTGGACAAAGCGAATAAAAAATTTCAGCATTTTTCCTTGGGGACAAGCAAGGGGGGCCAGCCATGTAGTCCTATTGTACTATAGATGATGATATTAGATAAATAATTCATAACCGATTCGCCACTAGCCGCGGGTCATCGGTTATCTAAGACTCTGTCGGTACATTTTTCCAGTAGGGTTTTGCTGTATTCTACAAGTACCATGACTTGGAGTTGCAGAAATTCAATAAAGATTTGGTGGTAGATGAAGCAGTTCACTACAAGAAAATGGGGGTATAAGTGACTTGTGCACAATGACTGCACCGACAAAAATGACTTCAAAATGACTATTTTGCAGTCATTGTTGTCAGTGTAGTCATTGTGGACAAGTCATTCATACCCCCATTCTCTTGTAGTGATTAATGATCGATGACGGTTTGACTTGGGGGTTTCATTCTATAGCTCCACAATTCTTACCTGTTGAAGAATTGACCTCATCCGGTGTTGAGAATGATTTCGAATAGAGATGAGATTATAGATCTAAAATAAATATTACTACCTATAAAAGTAACCATCATTAGTATTTACAAAAAGATTTAGCATACACCTTGTCACCTACTCAGTAAGAACAAGCACCTATAATTCCTAACTAGCCAGCCACATACTTCAAATGTTTATAGCAAACTGCGTAATTTATCACCTGCTACTATGTACATCTCTGCCACATTAAGGCCATATTCGTTACATTGAGACTTTTTGCAGTCTCATTTTTATCTTTGACTTGAAGATAAACCGCTTTATCTCTTCACTAGTTTTTTTTTATAGTTCATTTCCTTCTCATTTAGTCCAGTTCGGAGAATCTGAATCATTCACATGTTTTGCGAGTCCGACCCAAAGTGAAGTTCAAGTCCTTCCATCGCATTTCTCCATATTGCCAAAGGGACACCTGTAGCAGCGGCGACCTCCTCCGTCATTGCGTGAGGAATGGCCGGGTGAGTGCCTTAGTTTCCACACACACATCCCACCTCTATGTCCAACAAACCGCTACAGGGCCTAAACCCTATTTGCTCTTGCTCCGCTCTACTTGCTCCGATTAGTAGGGTTTAGGAAACTTCACCTGTTGTCTTGTTCCCTCAATGATGTGTTAATCCAAGCTTAGGGTTGACCACATGAACCTCTCCTAGCTAATTAAGGGTCTTTGATTGCAAGTATAAATTTAAAAAAAATTCAAATTTCATCATGCGTGGAAAATAAAAATTTCAGCATTTTTCCTCAACGACATGTTAACCCTTGAAGGATGAGGCGGACGTTTTGCGTCCTTCGGATGACAAAAACTCATCTGGTGAATGTATACTTGCCAATTTTCATCCGTTCTTTTTGTGAAAGTGACCACACATATGTCAATCATCATAGAAAGTCAAATTTAGCGTCTTTAATTGCTTCCATATTTTTAGGTAGGCCTAATTCTATGAAGATAGTAAATATTTCCATATGAAAGTGTTTTGTGCCATGTTGCCCTTCTCGCAATTTTTGAATGGGTGACATCAAGTATTGGTTTGTACAATTTTTCCAAAGCTAAAAATGTGGGTGAACAATGTTTTTTCCTTGGTCAAGCACTACACATAGCACCCCACCTTCCCCTGTGGTGATAGGTCCGTCCTTTGAGGGTTAACCATAGCAATTCTTTTCAAACAAAGCTACTAAAATAGGCGAAGAAGGAGAGTTGACCCATTCCCTTACGGCTAGGGTGAACTGGCCCCCCTTGCTTGGCTACTCCAAGTCATTCTATGGGCGCAAGTAAAATAAAGAGTTCCCTATTTTGGGCTTGATTAATTTACCTTGTATACCTCTTCTAGCTAATTTGGGGCCTCTTATTGCAAATATGAATCTAGAATTTGTAAAATCTATGATGCGTGAGAAATGTAAAATTTCAAGGTTCTCTTGAGTGGGAGAGCGAGGGGGTAGTGCACCCTAGCCTTCCCTATGTTACTTGGGATGAATGTATGTTCTATTTGTTGGATTTATCTGTCTTGTTTGTGGTGGTTAATTTTGTAATTTTTGGCCTCCTCCAACCATTGTACCTAGTCCTAGTAAGGTAGAAACACCCATCACTGTCTCTAAATTCATTCACACATAGTAGATTTCCCTTGAGGTGTCCCTAGACTTCCATTAAAGCTTCGCTCAAAAGTGTCCTTTTATTTAATTGCAATTACAATAGTCAATTGTTGATTTTGTTAAATTTTGGTTTTAGAAGTGTATTTCAAAGGGTTGTATTAATTTTTCCTTGATGAATTTAAATCACCCTCGTTTTGTGTAATTTTTTAACTTGGGCTATTACATGATTGGCTTCAATTACTTATACATTTTCAAATAAGTTTTTGTGTAGCCTACGTTACTTAAAGATTTATGTTACAATGTTTTGGGTAACTTAGGGCTATTTTTGGTGCAATACCAAAACATCAAGCATATATTGAAACCAAAAAATCCTAGCTCACAAATTGTCAATCATGAGCTGTGGACCACATGCACAACAATCCAACAAATACATTGTATCAAAGCAATTTTGTAAAGATGAAAATCCATTCAAATTTCATACATGCTAGACAAACTAAAGTTCAAAGGAAAAGCCCTTAAGTATTGTTTCACTTTGTAGTTGACTCTACATACATATAGTAGAACTTCTAATAAGATTCGGGTTGGCACCAATCTAATATATTCCTGTGGAGAGGCTATTACATTAATAAAGGGTCAATTGCCTTCAAGATCTTTGTATGCAACGTGGGCCTGGACCGAGACCAGGATTGGTGTGACACATTACTGTAGAGAGGTTTATTAGTTCATAGAGTGAGGTATATTAAAAATTCTACTATAACATAACTTTGACCCTAACTTCAAAACAATAGTTCATTTTCATGAGTTCTTCCTAAAGACCACAATTATAGAACCTATCAAAATTGTAAGAAAAATGAGAGAACTCATAAGTTCCAATGTAAGTTTTGTCTTATTGAGAAAATTTTGGAAGATCCCTCCAAATTTTGAATCTCTCAAGCAACACTTTGAAGACTACACTAATTAGTTCTACTGGTGTGTGTGACATTTATTTTCCAAAGTCACACTATATGTAAATTGATGAAATTAGCATAGATTCTATACTATTATCCACAAACATGATTTTTCAGCAGTGGCTTCAATTTTGTAGGTGACACCAATTCCGTCCTCTCACTAATAGGACAATTCAATTTCCCTTTTCATTCCTTACAGCTTCACAAGAGTCTCAGAACATTATTAAATGATGTTGGGATGGCCAATTTTCTCCCCGATGTCAAAATACTGCCCTAAAATTTTTATTCTAAAATTGCCTAACAACCCAGACAACGCACTCTAAGCATAAGGTGGAAGCATTTATATCCAATCACTTAAGCGCTTTTGCAGAACAAATCATGAGCAACATTAAGCAATGCAAATTTTTCTCTTTTAGAGAAATAAGAAAAAATTTGGACTATAAATTTTTTGTGATTTTTTCCCCGAGATTGAAATTACTACAATTTTAGAAGCCAAAAAGTACTTAAGTTTCATAGCCAATGTCTAGAGTCTTCCAATTTGGATCATAGCCGAGACTACTTTCCCACTCAGTACTTCCCACAAACTTTATGACACTTTGGAAGATCTTTCATGATTTTATTAGGCCCAACCTTGAGAAACAGAAAAAGAAAAAATTACATTCCAAGCTTTGGTAGGAAACCTATTCCAACCTAGGCTGGAAATAGCTACATTCTAGAGGTTGAGTATAGATCCTTGGTTGGGAATAGGTGGTTATACCTTAAAAAAGAAAGATTCAGCCACTCAAGCGGTGCAAATTAACCCTTAAACGATGGGATGTGACCATGGAAATCATCAATTTTGATACTGTGGGAATCATTGGTTTAAAAAGTTTTAAAGGACACATTGGAAGTCAATCTAGGGTAGACTGCTCTTAAAGCAACCATTTAAGGGCTGATTGCGTTTTCAGGGAAGCTTAACTCCTTGAAACAATTTTCGGTAAATTTTCATAGGAAGGGAAAAGGAATTGGCATCTAATCCAAGTTGTTTCATATTTTTTGGACCTTCCGTGAATTAGTTACAAATTTTTGAAGTTGTAATGCAGTAGCCACTAAAAGCGACCACCTCCTGAAATGTACACTGCTGGTACATTGAAGAAAGTAAAATGTACCTCTGCATCATGATCGCTTTTAGAGCACAGGCGCTTTAAGAGCAGCCTACCTTAGTGTAGAAGTCAGTAGAGCAGCAGGTAAGCGAGGTGAAGCTGCAAACGGGGACATCCACCTCATCCGCCACGTAGACCCAGTGACGTGGAAATGATCCTAATCAGAAAGCCTAATGTCCGAGGTAGTGTCCAATCCCTACCTGATTCCAGCCAGCTCCACCATCCGTGATCTCCTTCTTCGCCTCGCCATCGCCATTGCCAGGTTTGAATGAATTTGCAAGTGGAGGTGCATTTGTGAGGAGCTTTGATTTCGATCGAAGCCAAGCCAAGGCCATGAGGGACGATGAGGGAGAGAAGGGCTTTCTGTGGCGCCTGCCGAAGCTGCAGACGCGCGATTGGGGCAAGATGGGACCGGCGTTCGGCTACGGCATTGGCTGTGGCGTCGGCCTGGGAGCCGGTATCGTTGGAGGTATGATGTTGMGCACGTTCGGTGGATTGGAAAACTCGTGGTTCGAAGTTTCTTTAAGTTGGAATTCTTGATTTGGACGGCCGGCCGTGCAAATGGTGGTGTGTATATTTTTGAATTTGGTAGTTCGATTGGAGTTGCGGAGGATTTTTTTTCTTGATGAGCAGAGCGTGAAAAGTGAAGAACTCCGAGCAGGTAGGGTTGCAAAAGGAGCGTCCATTTTCGAAACGAATTGAGCAAAAGAATCTGAAATTTGTTGTTGGCAGACTGGTTATGTTGTCAACTAGGGTTGCTCCTGATTTAAGTGTTCTTTGGAAGCGCGTGACCATCTGACTGCTTGGGAGACAGTCATAGTACAAGTCAAATAGTTTGAATGTGAGACACAGGAATGATAGTGTGACAATTGTCCAGGATAATCCATTGCAGAGAGGGTCGGATTAAAGAGGTCTGAATRTAGAGCTGACGCTGAAATCTCATACCGACAAATTGAAATTGATCGAATTTAAGATACACAAGGCAGMTTGGAATCAGCCATTGCATGGACTTTGGAAATGATTGTTAGGCTGTTTCCAAATGTGCTCTTGAAAGATCTATGTTAGTCGGCAGTGCTTCGGCAAGTATTTTCTTGATAAGTAATGTTAAGAACGAATGGACCTTCTCATTTGAATAAAGCGTGCAAGGTTGATAATCGAGTGGCACGTCGTTGGGAAGAGAAGWATTTCATGAATCTGCATAGCATCTCATTACTTGCATCAGGATTTTTTTCTCTTGACGATAAACCCTAACCTGTTGCTAACCAGATCGATCTTCAAACTTTCCAATTACTACGAGTTATTAGCGTGCGAAAAATGGATATCCAGTAGAGTGTCCGGTTTCGGATCTTTCCGGACATACAWATTTTCTATGTTCGAACCCTCATAACGTCAGGATTGCAGGTTAGGCCCACATGATGTGGTGTTTGACATCTGGTGTCTGAAGTTTTATTAGACGGGTGTCGGAACCTTTTGTGCAACCGTGTTCAAATATCGTGGAATATCTCTTAAAGTTCGAAGAGATTCTGTGTATAGTTTAAGAATGTCCTTGTGTGACAGACTAGGAGTCTGTTTGATATGTCAAAATACTAGATGTTGTATTTGACTCTCTTGGAACACAGCCTTGCATACAAACAGACAATATCTGTAAATAATCCAGTATCTACCCAGAGTTACAAAGAATTCAGTGTCATGGTATGTGATAACTTCTGCCGGCTATCTTGCTTGTTGTGACTGCCTTGACATTTTAGAACTTCAAACTCCTGCGATTCTCATGGGCTGTTGATATGCTTTTTTTGAACGCAGGCGCAGGGGTCGGCTTAGGATTCCCRGGCTTACAGGTCGGATTTGGAGCAGGAGCAGGATGTGGAGTGGGAGTTGGATTCGGATACGGCGTGGGCAAAGGCCGAGCTCACGATGAAAACGGCAAGCACAGTAATATTGGACGGGGAGAGTAGCCCATGTATGAAAGGGTGAACAGAAGTTCAGAAAATTATCCTGGCAAGAATGAATGAGCATGTGCATTATTTAAGATGAACTTGAAACCTCAAAATTCGCAACTCAATAATATGAATGTCAATAAACAATTACCTTTGTCGTGAATTAATGAGCGCTCGTTGAAATTGTCGTCAGCTGAAACCCTGCCCTCCAGCATTTACGAAAGTCAGTGCCATCGCACTAAGACGAGAAGGATCTGTTTTCCCTCAATCTTTGTCTGAATATACATATACGAGTCTGAGACAGCTCAACATGTCTTGTAGCCGAGTAGTCCTCCTAGTCTAAGGGACAACATCTAAGGTTCCAATACTTGTGAACATGAGTCGATCACAGCTATGGCAACTGAAACAGCACCGAGTAGTGGAGATAGCCAGCAGTGCGATTTCCACAAGAGAAAAATTAGTCTCAGGAAGAGGACGTACCTGTTCTTCTCTAGATCATGTTCTAGACATTTATTTCTCACCGGAGATGCGCCATTTGCATGTTCCTGTCGCAACATGGAAGAGGTCATGTTTATCAGTGTTGCATGCAGACAATGGACCACTGAAGCGACAAGAACACTATCCAATTAAGTTATCTACTGAAGAAGTAGCTATCAACACAGTTGGACTGAGGTGGCAGCAATTAACCAGTAACAGACGATAATAGTGAGTCAAGCACGCGAACCGACATTGCTAACTCATTTCTCAATGCCAGCCGAGAGTCTGGGAGTTACAACAGTTCCAAAACTAAACCGCACCCCCCGAGTCCAACTTCTGCCAAAGACGTTGATAACATTCAATTCAACAGCGCACTGTCTGTAATTTGATGCTAATTCTAGAGTCCGAATTTCGGAATAACAGTATCATAAAATAACTCAAATCGCGTGACACCAAACCAACGCTACTGACGTGGTAACTACTAACTACAATACGCAATTACCAGTACCAGGTACTTGACGTTGTCTGCAACCGGGCGCGGAGCAGCAGCAAGCGCGACGAGACGCAGCATCGCCTGATTCGCCTCGACGTCGGGCTCCTTGACATCACCACATCCTTTCTCCCGCTGAGTCACGGTCGACGCCTCCTGCTGCTGCAAGAAGGGACGATCGGAAGGCGCCAGCGGCAAGCACCGATTCCCCTTCCGGATCCTCATAGCGAAGAAGAAAAGGAAAAAATAAAATAAAGACTTCCCCGAGGTACGAGAGAACAATAAAATTAAAAATTAAAAGGCGCGGAGAAAGTCGATCAATGGCGATTTTAAAAGACGCAACAAGAGCAGAAGRAAAAGCAAAAACGCGGGAGAGATTGCAACGGGGCTCCGCTACKCCATGGACGAAGAAACGACAACGAAGGAGCAGCAGTCACACTTCAAAAACAGCAACAACAACAAAAACTCTAGAGCGCGGGTGCGGCTGCAGGTACAGCAAATGGAGGGAGATAAAGGAGGGAAGCAAGCCAGGGCCGACTCCCAAAGCAGCGTTTTGAGAGAGAGAAAGGCGTGGCGATCCCTCATCCATCCACCSCTCCCWCACATTCATCCGGTTCTCATCCRTCCAGGCTCGCTTCGGGAGTTCCCTCAMATTCTGATGAGAAGTGAAGGGTACTGGCTACCGTACTCCCGTTTGAATGACTGCCAGAAGCTCAGGCTGTCTCATTGAATTGGAGACGCATTTAATTTATAATTGGGACCCCAGGGATTTYATTTTCAATTTTCCAGGGTGCCGGTAGTGGAACTTACAATCTTGACTGGAGTGATGACGGAGATATTTACATCCATGAATGGGTTGATTGTGGATGAAACTTCAGCTTTTCATCCAAATAGATGAATATTCATCAAGGTATGACAATGTCAACCTTCCTTGATTATTTTGGTTTGAATTGTTTCCATGGCATCCTTCTGAAATGGTAAGTACTTTTCAAAATATTGCAATATTTTTCTTTAACTTTGCTATGGTATTGAGTGAATACTCACTACAACCTTGCTCCTTGTTTGATTGTTACTCACTACAAACCTTAATCCTTGTTTGATTGTAACTAAGGTGAATGCACTTAAAAAACATCCATGGATYCGTTCTTAACAAGTGGACTTATATTGAAGATGTCTCCTAAAAGTGCAATCCTATAYKTAACTACAATTGGTTGTCRATTSATTCTCTAATTTTTGGTATTATGACCAAGCTATGTGACGGTTTTAGTGGTTTAAGAAATTAACTTTGAAAATTCATAGTAATTACACGTCCTATCCAAAAACTTTCATTTTGTTTTTCTAATTCTACAAAATATGTTTTTTAGAAGAAAAAAAGTCCCTCCAACTATTTTGAAATGCTTATTTTGACGTTTTTGGGTGTTTCCTCCTTATTACTAAACTTTTCATCAAATAAAACAAATATTATGAGGAAATCCATGTAGTTGAAATTGTATGGTGCTTGAATGATTGAACTGTAGGTTTGTTTTACTATTTTATGTTATGTGTTGCAAACCAAGTGTTTTCATTTGCTAACAAAACCCATGCCTACGAATGCTTGTGACGATGAACACCTTCAAAACATGTAAGGCTAAGGTTGTTTTGGAGTATTGTTATGACTACCATTTTGGAAATTTTGTTAATATGGTGTTCCAATATTATAGACTAAGTGAGTCTTTTTTCAATTATCAACAAAGATACAACAAAAATGAGATAATTTAATAAAAATAATAATGAAATGTTCAACAGTTTGCTTTTGGATATTGTGAATTAAGATGTAATAATTTATTTTAAACTATGAAATAACATTAGACAATGAGCACCTCAAAAAATTGCCCACCCCCTTGTGCTACAAAAAAATGTGGGCCATTCAATTATGACAATCTTGGACATCCCTCACAAATACAGATACGAGATACGGGATATAGCTACCTCAAAGATACGGATAAGAATACAAGACATAGCTACTTCATGGATATGAATACAGATACGGGATATTATAAAATATAAAATTTAAATACAAAATATGGGAATAGAAATGCAAATGCAAATATAGATTCTTTCTTCGAGTCTCAAATGTAGTGAGCAATGATGTATCATGAAAGCTTAAAATGATGATAACTAGATTGGGTAGAACCCGCTTGGAATTGGCAGTCAATTGGATTAATTAATTTCTATGTTAATTAAGGCGTGTGTCGGCTTTAGGGCCTAATCTCAATGAAGAAAGGAGAAAGTCAAAGATGGTGACTCTTCGTGACTACTCATTGAATGATGTGAATAGCCAGTCTAGGGTAGTCTAGGGTTTTCTGTCTTGACATGACATTGGCTTGTTGGATTAGGAAGCCCATCATTGTAGATTGGGACATGTCTTAATGCGCCAGAATTGCGTCTAGATGGAGACAACCAATTTTCTTTTTGTAATCCAACCATTGATGTCTGGATTGAAGAATTTTGTTAAGTTTGTTCTTTGTGTTTGTCTAGCTAAACAATCTCAAAAATTGTTAAGCTATCCGGCCTAATGATCATGTCCATCCATATCACAATTGTTTTCATCCACATTCTATCTTGATGGACGTTGGGTTTGAAGGTTGATGTTATGATGGACTGCCCAATGTTGCAATGTGAAGCAAACAGCCTTGAGCTAGTCAATCCCATTTATTCTGTTTTTGGAAGAATCTTTTTTTGAGTGCGTTGTCCACAAACAAGTAAAATTGGACCTTCATGGAGTAGAAGAATCTTTGGCCCATTTGAATTGTTTAGATTTAAATATCTTCCGATTGAATTCTTTTATTTTTAATGCAAATATTGCTCAGAACTATAGTAGGAGGTCTTTAAACTAAGCAAGCACTTTGAATGCACCCCAGGTGAGATAAGTAAAGAATGCTTGTGATCGCTAAAATGGACTCCATTTTTCAAGGTAGGAAAACATGATTATCTAAATGCAAGTGTGGTTCAAGGCCAAGAAGTAGTGCCTTTGCACTACTATCATGTGTCATTTATGAATCATGCATGCCTCATCTAATTGTGAATGCAACGTACATATTTCTCCTGCTCAATTAAGGGCATTGTATTCAAGCATTATGGAACTTTCCTGAACATATTGAGCACCCTAATCATCTATTTTTGGACTATTTTGCTCTTTTCAAAGGCGCATGTTAATCCATTATTGCTGAAATCTACGACCCTCAATAGCAACCTAAAGACATCTCACTTTGAAAAATTGTATCTAATTCAATCTAAGCGAGAAAATTACAATTTAAATTGCCATTTCTTTCTTTTCCATTTTCTTTGTCTACCCAGAAAAAAAMATTAGAAATCATGGGTTGGCCAATCTCTTCCACACATTTGGTTTCTCTCCTTAGGCGTGCCATTCTTGAGCCTTCTAAGGTCGAGCCACCCATAACCAATCACTTATGCAATTCTAGACATGATTTGGTGTAGTGCAACACAAAGCAAATATTTTCATAGGTGCAATGATAGAAATGGTGGGGATTGCAAAAAAATTGGTAATTTTATCACATGAATTGAAATTACTATGAATTTTCAAAGGCAAAAAGTGTGCTGGACACATTGCCAATCACTAGAGTCTTCCAATTTTGATCACTCAAAAAACTACTTTTCCACTCACTTTTTCCTACTTTTTAGCGCACTAAGTTGAAACATGTGTCATAAACTTTTAGTCCCAACTTTGAAAACGAGAAAAAAAAACATTCTGGCCTTTGGTTGGAAATACATCATTCTAATGGTTGGTAATTGGACCCTGATTGGGAATGGGTGGCTCGACCTTACCTTATGAGGGCAAAGATGTGCAGCTGGAAGGACATCATGATTTAAATTTTCACAGTACTGTACATATGTATGCCTTTGTTAGGATGTGCCGCATTATCCCTTGTTGCATCCTTTCCTACTGTAGATGCCATATACAGATAGACAGTCACACTGTTTAGTGTTTACTTCCTTGTTATCGATTCTTCACAACAGAATCCTTACTACCATGAACAGAGCTTCCATCGACCTTCTGTTTCGTCTTTCTAATCCTGAAGCTGCTCTGTTGCGATTGCAAGAGCACATGTACAGGAGCATGWTTTCTTCTCCGAATACTCTACAGTAGCGAGGACAGCGAAGAGAGTCAAGCTTTGGCAATAAAACTCTAACAATCCGGCCATATCCTTGTCGAACTCAAGCTCTTTAAACTGCATCCATGTCTTCTTGACAGTTACGAACTAAGCATCAATCAATGAACAAACAGTAGCATGCGCAGGGAATCACAAGTCATGTCCATTACCTAATCGGGTAACCCCATCCGACAAGGAGATTTTTGTTATTGAAAAGAATGCAAGTGTACAAGAAAAAACTGGTCCGAAAAGACTCTCACTAAAGTTAAGCTTACAATGGCCGATGAAGCCTTTAGATACACCATCCCTCACAAAATGGGTCGACCTGTGATGCGCCTCCACATGTTTTCATAGTAAAGACTTTAASGACTTTGCTTTTACAAATCGTCGACGCTTGTGATCATGGAGCTCGTTGTCGGAATCCATCGTTTTAGCGTCGATTGTCTTTTGTGGGGCGATTCTAACCGCTTTCGCAGTTTCTTTCGATGTAGGGTTTGAAGGTTTCACAGCAGGGCTCCCAGAAAGACTCTGCTGCGGCTTCTTGGATTTRTTTCGCGCTTTCCTTCGACGAATTTCGGCCCTGCGGATTTGGTCGCGGTGATACTTGCACAACGAAAACCCTGCTTCCGCCATCCGAACACATCGCCAGCCTTTGCCATCGTCCCGATTGCACCGAGGTCCGGACTGGTCCCGGAGTGAGGAAGGACTCGCCTTCTGGGATGTGGACGGCGGCTCTACTTTCCCCCTGGTGGTGGTGGTCGACTTGCTTCTCAATGCCTGYGCCCAGTGATCTGTMCCAGATTTGTTCGTAAGCCCCACCTTGGGCTCTTCGTTAATGGGCTCCTGCAATTTTTGCAACTGCTTGGCAGCTTCTATGATGGTTTCGAATTCCGTCTCAGCGCTCTTCGGTTCCACCGTGGCCTCCTCACGCTTACTGTCTGCCGTTTGAAAGTTCTCCCACGCATCCAGGTCCGACGACTCCTGCATAAAGTACCGCCCACGCTCCTCGCGCTCGACGAAGGCCGAGGAGCTACGGAAAGCTTTCGCGACCTGGACGATCAGTCTCTCACCCCCGTCAATCAAACCGGGTAATCGCTGCTCCTGGATTTTAGCGACGGCTTCTTTCGCTGTCAGTCCGGAGCTCATAGCTGCGCAGCAGACACGCTTCAAAGACTGAAACAGAAGAGCGGGCTGATCTATGGTTTTCATTGCTGGGCTGCAATCCRTCGAAGGGCTCCTGGCGACCGGGGAAGAAAATGATTCTTCCAGGACGAGCTCGTCCTTCGCCGACTTTACACCTGGATACACAAACGGTTCAAATTGAATCTGACGTACTGCTCAAGCGGCATGAATTATCCTCCCATCCCGTCGGTGATTATTTTGCACTCGCCGTGTCGCACAATTTGAGCACACATTATAAAACCCTCRACTGGTGAGAAGCACCAGTCCAAGCTCGCCCTAAAAAGTAAATTTCCSCGAGAGACTCTCGATCACGCAAGCTACCGGACCTAGGGTGAGATGGACTGTACCAACCCAAGAAAGCGTCGCTTATCAAGCAAAACAGTTCAAGGTCTTAAGTTATCGCGACGGAACTGCACCTTCTTGCTCAATACGCAACGAATTGAGTATTCACGGGCGAAATTTTATCTTACCCGCTTGTATGATAGAACTAATGGAGATGRCACCAGGACCTTCRGCGATCGGGCCCCGGGTGCGGCGCTTTCGGGAATATCCATCAGCTGACAACCTGCTGGTTTCCAATAATGTCAGACGTCAGAACCGGGACTGATTTCGGACAAAGTCCAGCAGCGGCGTTTCAATCAGTAGCCACACAAGTATCCGGAGAGCTTGAAGCAACTGCATCGCGACGCTTCTGATTCCTGTTGTTTTTCGAAATAAAATCTCGCCCTGGCCCCCGTCCAAAATTCGACAATAAAAACAACAGCCAGCAATGTCGAAAGATCTGCTGCAGTGAAGGTACTAACCTCTTCCGCTGCTCTTGATCAACTTCTAGGCGCTCCATCGTCCCCGACGACGACGACGCGGCGCGGTGGTCCTGCCACAACGCTTTAGCATGTCAATGCATCCATACTACTAGCAAGACCTTGACACAATATGTAAAATAGTATTTATAAATACAAAGGAATATATGGATCAAATTCATTTRCCTTCATAAGTTRTATTTTCTAGAGTAAGTTTTTAAAATAATTTCTTTGCAATTACCTCATGTTACATATAAAATCAACATGCCTATATTCAATATCCTTGTTTCTTAATAAGKAACTAGTTTACTACTATTACTAAATCTTTCAATGAGATTGTATGTTTGTACTTACATACATTAGTTTCCAACATTCAAGAGGTGCCTTCCACTAGGTGTTGGTCAAAGGCTCATGGGAATTATATGCAATAATGACCTAAAGCACCTAATTACTTGATTCWAGATAGTGTCCTCAATTATATATCTTGCCCATGCACAAAATATGGAACAATAAGGAGTTAGAGAACCATCTCATTGAAAGATTTTCCTTTGCTCTTGATATACTTTGGCTAGATAAATCATGTCAAGTATTGCACTATGCAAASTATGCCAATCTTCTTTTGAGTGAATATAGACCATTTATTTGATGTGATCAATGTATCTCATATTAATAAAATGAGATTTTGGGAGGGGCTTTATGGAAACAAACTCACTTAATTATTTCTAAATGAGCAAATGATTAAGATTTTTGTTACTTGATACATACTTATGAAATATGAATCAAAGCGCAAGATGYCACATATCAAAAATCTTGAAGACTCAATGAATTGATTATACAATATTTACGGTTAAGATTGTAAGAAGATGCAAATATAATCTAGACCAATCCAAAATCCAATGTAATGTTTGTTACAGAAAAAGGATGTTTGTGGTATCAAGCCTTTTTACAATCAAGAGGTAAATAGGAAAAAAAATAATAATAATAAATGTACTATCACTTAGTTACCACCTCCAAAGAGTTATAGATGGATCCATTACCCCCTAAAGGACCAAGTGTTAGTTCAACGTACACAAGAAATCTCATGTAGGCTCCTATGAAGTCATTTTTGATTAGATGTTCATGAAATTTGGACACAATGTGTAACTATGCACACCCTTCCTGAAAATCTAATTTTTTTTATTGGGTGTCCAGATAAAAAGTTATGTTGCCTTGAACTTTGCTTGTAGCTCGGGCAACTTTGGGCCCAGCATGTGCAAAACTCTTCCTATGATTTAGAAATTTAGTGGGTATGTAGCTTACATGGTACAAGATGCAAATGTCAAAAAAAATCCCATGTGTAGTGTAAAAATCTCATTCTAGAAGGAGTAAAAGTTTTCAAGCCTTGTTGGGCAAGGTTGGAAAAAATCTTTTTCACCTAACTTCAAATGTTATAATCTTTCAATTCGTGCGGTCAAAGTTTATGGAAGTTTTTCCACATATTTCCAAAAACGTCTAGTACAAATTTGTACAGTTTCATTTTGAAAAAAACACTTTTTTTTTTCATTTTTTCTTGCTGCCCTAAAAAGTGGCTGTTTTTGACAACTTTTGCCCAAAATATGCCTCAGTCCTTTAGGGGTTAATTACCAAAATTGATCTCAATTCCACCCAATATCGTCTTCTTACCAGTCACCATAATTGTCATGTATTATATTTGTTTGTTTTTCATCCACAAATGGGATTGGTATTTGGAAATCTTTAGGCTTAATCTATACATTTGATCCTTACATTTCTACTGTTTTGATCCTTCAAACCTCCAAAATCATTTCTTGCCTGTTTTTATTGGATAAACTATGGATTTCTACTTAAATCTAGCTGTCAAATGTAGAAGAGCTCAATCTAAAATGTTTAACCTCAATAATTATTTTTTAGCGAATTTTGAAATATCAAAAATATCAAAAAGTAAAAACTTTGTAGCATTTAAAAGCCCTAATTATTTTGATTTTTTTCTAGTCTTTTACCCACTCTATTAGGGTTGACAACTAGTGTTCATATTGGATACTAATTTAATGCAAGGTGAACTATTTGATAAATAATTTTGAATTTTTGGTGGAGATTTAATTGCCATTTAGTGTTGGTAACATTAATGCTGGTATTGACATTAACCCCTAAAGGACCAAACTGCGTTTTTTTTGGCAACATAGCAATTTTTGGGCAACTCACTATGAATGGAGTTTTTATTTTTACTCTTCAAAGATATATTAAAAAGGTGATTTTTAAAGAAGTTTTTTGACTACTCGTTGACCGAGTCACTGACCCATGCAAATCACGTTTCATAAAAAAAAAAAATTTAAGCATGTATTCAATAGTTATGAAAATTGTTGGGCGTCAAAGCTACTCATTGGGCACATGTTGTGTGAAATTTTCAAAGAAATAAAATAAAAAAACCCATTCGTAGTGAGCTGCCCAAAAATTGCTATGTTGCAAAAAAATCGAAGTTTGGTCTTTTAGGAGCTAAAGGCCATTTCACACTACATCCTAAGTCCCAATTTTCTAACTTGTGGGTGAAGGATAAATCCCCACTTTCTTGAGTTGTAAAAGGCGAATAAAATAATACAAATGTGGCACTTGGCAATTTGGAGTGATGTGGGTCTTAGGATTTGGGCCATAGTTTAAAGCCTCAAATCCCAATATTTAACTTTTTACCAATCAAATTGTGAGGATTCAACAAGACTTGGAACGTGGAATTTAGAGTGAGGTGGCCTTTAGTGTTAGAATTCATAAGGAGTATTGCAAGCACTAAATTTCATTATTAGTATAGTGAATTTATGCCCACCTARTCAATGAAACATCATTTTCTAGCAACTTGATGTTTTAAAATGTATGTAAGTTTCACTTTCATCTGCTTGTGATATGTTAGTGTGAGAGTTTTRTAATRACTTAGTACATSAATTTATGTTGTTATTTTGTTGTTGTAGATTTCTGTAAAAATAAGTGTTAATAATTAAAAAAAACTAGTACCTTGAACTTGGAATATTAATATTGCTTGAGACTATCTATTTTTATAAATTGATTCTCCTTCACACACTTTATAACTAAARTGCATGACATTTTCATCAAATTATCACCATTATGTTTAATCTAGCCTTTCATTATTTATAAATTAATCTTCTAGGCTCATAGACTCATGCTTCTAGGCTCTCATAATAGCAACCTTCATTCTACTAGTCTAAATTTTTTATCTACAAATATTTATCTAAAAATATGATGATTTTGGCTAGCTACCTCGGTGATAGGTGATAAAGGAGAGACACCCAATGGCGTCCCTGTACCCAATGGCGTCCGATTCTACAGAGCATAATCATTTCAGACTATAAATGTAGGTACGTAGTGCATGACTTATTTCTTTGACCTAAAGTAATAAATAATCTACAGTCTCGCTCCATTTACCTTCTAGAATGAATGCATGACCTAGAAATAGGATTGTCCAAGTCCAACGTCCGCGGGGAAAAAGCATCCAAATACTATAAGAAACCTGTGTTTTTTGGGATGTTTTCATTATTTTTCTTGACGCATTTTTGTGGACATGAAATAAAACAGCCCATGTTTTTATATCAACAATGATGCTCAATAATACATCTGGATGTATTATTGAGCATCATTGTTGACATAAAAACATGGGCTGTTTTATTTCATGTCCACAAAAATGCGTCAAGAAAAATAATGAAAACATCCCAAAAAACACGGGTTTCTTATAGTGAAAGGAAGCGGACGTTCATGTCCCCACAGTCCTGGTTGACGGATGGACGGACGGGCGGACGGCTTGGTATGTGAGGCAAATCCCAAATAGTCCGCCCCATCCCAACCTCAAGGCCGTCCAACGTCCACCCAACAATTTTTTTTTTTTTTTTTTTTTTTTTTTTTTTTTTTTTTTTTTGTGTGTGTGTGTGTGTGTGTGCGGATGCTAGACGGCCTTGAGGTTGGGATGGGCCAAACTGTTTGGGATCCATCTCACACACCAGGCCGTTCGCCCGTCCGCCAATTTTTTTTTTTTTGGGGGGGGGGGCGGATGTTGGACGGCCTTGAGGTTGGGACGGGGTGGAGTGTTTGGGATCCGCCTCATACACTAGGCCGTTTGCCCAAAGGGAAAAGGGAAAAAAAAATGAAAATAAAAAATAAACAAATATATATACAACTCTAGAAAACCAATTTTAAATTTTTGTTTATGAAAAAAGTATTTTTTTGTAATCTACCAAGACAGCCCATTTCCAAAAAAAGGAAATATTAGGCCATAGCTTTTGACTCATATAATTTGCAAATGTCATGAAATTTAGTGCACGTAAAAAGATATTCCTTGTCTCCACTCTCCACCTTCTATTAAAATTTGGGCAAGAAATATGGAAATCTCTAGTCACRTGTACCTACCTCAAAACCGCATGTTGATCACATGTACATGCCTAAACCCTAATCCACATGCTCGCCCTTTAGGGGTTCAAGAAAAAACAAGATCAAATCTAGATTACAACAACAGCTCTCTAAAAAAAGGTAAATCAAAAACCTATTCAAGTAAATATTAAAAAGAAGTCAAGGCTAAGTAAGCTAATGAAAGCCAAAGCTAAATCAACCAAAAAAAAGACAAGATTCGAGCTAGATCAAAGTAAGAGCTATATAAAGTAAAAGCCATGTGAAAGGCTAGGAAAAAAATTAAAAGTTACAAAAAAGCTAGGTGAAATTTTGAATCAAAACAAAAAGCTAGGTGGAAAAAAAAAGATTAAAAGTAAAAACTAGGTGAAAACTAGATCAATGTAAGAGATAGGTGCAAGCTAGGTCAAAGTAAAAGCTAGTTCAAAACTAGATCAATGAAGGATGGAGATTCCATGCCAAGATTGTCCAAGATTTTAGTGCTAAAATATCAAATCGGTGAGTATAGGGGATGGAATTGGGAGAGAGTTGTAAAGTTGACCTTATTTTTTGGTTCTAGAACAAAGAAGAGGACTACGCTAAATTGTTTTATCAAGGCATGTGACGATAATTTACTAATGTCCAACTATTTTAAAAGTAATGAAAATTRAAATAATCTAGGATTCTATTACTTTCCAAGTAATAATGTATTGAAGTGACATTAATTTTGCATCCTCACTATGTTAATAGTGTAAAGTAAGACTTCACATCACATCTCCCATTGTTGACTATTGCCAAATTCCAAGGTTGTATTGTTAGTATATTAAAATTCTAATAACCAAGAACATTACATACTCAAAGCAACTAAGAAACTTTCCAAAGATAAAAAACAAACAGCAAAATGAAGTCTCTCATTCCATGCCAAAATAAACAAACATATTCTCATCTCTTCCTCACTCATGGGCTATTTGAATTTGCAAAAGATGCTAACAATGCATGTCTTCTTGGTGTGCTCAATTGCACAATTGAAGAGTGTTTTTCAGCAATGGATTTGAAAAACTATAAAGGTAATGATCATCCAAATTCTAGTCTAAATATTGAATAACCACCACAACACAAGACTAATATATTTCCATGTAACTAATTTTGTCATTGTCATGTATATTTCCATGTAACTAATCCATGTAACTAATCTCTACACGGGTTAAAAATTCTTCTATTTGAAAGATTGACATTGAAAAAAAATAATTATTTTATTAATACAATACATACCTACATGGCTTTCCAAAGAATGTGATAAAAAAAAGTTGATTATTTTGTCATAGAAATTGCATTGGCCCAAAGTTTGACCTTCAATTGTGTCACATAACATTTTGTTCTAAATATTGGCTCTCCATRCATGTGTGTTATCCATGATACCATCAAGCTTTGGGTTATAAGGCCTATTTTCTACAATCCAAGTAGAAATGTAAATAAGAATTCATAACATCAATTATACTTGCTAAAATGGTATTTATAACCCACATAATTTCTTACATTTCGAAATCAGGTGTGTAATTGTTATATGTATATTTATTTTATTTTTCTTAAAAGAAAAAAAATACCAATTTTCTAAAATGTCTTACTTTGCYGTTTCAATTAGATGTTTTTTTAGTATATTGAGAAATYAGAGGATGAACTTATTGAGAGCACTAATAGGCCACATAGTGTGCCGATACCTATGTTCGTCATCCTCGGAGCTTGAAAGAAGAAGGCAAATTTTTTGGTAAAAACTAAGYTTAGCATACTATTTTGATGAATATTACATACAAAACTCCAAAATGTAGTTGAAGGGGGGAGGATKTTTTTAYAGGAACTAARAAGTGAGTTGAGATGAATGGAGGGATGCTCCCAACAGTCCCAAGGGCGACATGTGAGTCAAGATCTAAACAAGTGGATTTTTTGGTTTTTGAAAAGATAGAAATGCCAAGGCAACGCAAGGGAATTTATAGTTATCCCCAAGTTATATTTTGGAGCATACCAAAAAAACTTCAACAAGCGTATTAAGAATATTGAAATATTTATGTTATACTTGTTGAGTYTTTTTGGTATGCTCCAAAAGGTAAGTATAAGATTGCTTATTAGTTCAAAGATTGTGTTCCCAAGCACCAATTGAAATAAAAGTCATATTTCTATAAAGCTAATTTGTTTTCCTATCTCCAAGCTGAGTTTCAAAATCATGTCAAAAATTGAGCCTATTCCAAATTTCAAGTACCAGAAGAAAATTTTGAAACATTATTGGTTAACCCAGGAGCACAAGAGGGGCCAAAATATGGCCTCTCCATTTTTTGAAAGATGTCCTTGTTTGATTCTTACAATCTTTTGAATGGTACAGTCAATGGATGTGTCCCTTTTCTTATATCTCGTGACATGTCTCTACTACCAATTGGTAGGGTCAATTAAAGTGGATCTTTTTTTAGGTGATAGTTTAATTGGAATGAGTATAGAAAAGTTTGGATTTTTGTGAACATGGGCTTGGCGCTCAAAGGTTTAGTTGCTGTTTGATTGTATAAAAAAGAGATGATTACTTACCATGTTGGTCTTCAAAGATTATTGAATTGGACATTAGTTGTAAAAGTAGCAATATCAATTTTTGATGTCATTTGAATTGCATCTCAATGCTAGAGTAAGTGCCATAATGAACTCTCTAATAAATATCCTTTTGTTTTGGCAACTTCTTTGAATGCATTCCAAAGAGCAAAAAAAATGACCCCCTTGATTTGGTACAAGGCCACATCTRCCTAATGATTCAACTAAAAAGAATTCAATAAAATGCAACAAGTATATGGTTGCTTTGTTGTGGAACTTGATAGATCCAYAGTAACATAGTAAGGATTTCAAAATTATATTTGAATTTGAACGTAGGCATCCAAAACATCAAAGATACATTGATCTCAATTATRATGATTGTCTCTAATAGCTTTTTTGTCATTGATTTAGGGAATAAGTACTCTTAGACTCTATTTGAAATTATGCTGCTCAACCACTTTAAAAAATAACAGTGGTTTTTAAACAATGGTTTAAATAATATCTTAGAAATGATTTGACATCCAATCCCTTATTTGACTTTCTTAATYTATTATACTAAATACACATGGTCTTGCAATTTGTCATGATCCATTATCGCAATTACGGTCATGTTTTCATCCTCAATAATTCCATCCTATCATTCCCAAATGTTTTTCATCTAGTTCTATTACTAGAAAGGGACGGCATTGGGTACATGGACGCCATTGGGTACATGGATGCCATTAAGTACCTCTCCCTTAGGTACTATTGAAATTAATGCAATCAAGCATGGAATTCCAAGAATTCTTGTGATTTTTGACTTCAAATCAAGTGGGACACTAAACTTGACATGTTTCAACTTAGCACTTATCTAAAAATGAGCATAATGTAGATACTTGTTAGAACACCAAACAAGGTTTTGAAAATGTCAAAATTACAATAAGCCTAATGAAAACGAGATTTCAAATTGATATGGAGCATTTTCAAATTTGATAAGTCTACATGCCTAAATGCCTAATGAAAGTCAAATGTCAAATTGACATCTTTCATTTTTAATCTGACAAGTCTAGAATTCTTGGGAATGATAGACATGTAGTTGGATATTAAAGTTCATCATTTGGAAGAGTAACTTTCTTATGTCTAATTCAATTATGAAATGTGATTATTGAAATTGTGGCATTTGATGGTTGTTACTTACTATAATAGCATCTCATGATTAGTTTTTTTTCCTAACATTTATTTTTTGTATCTATTTCAATTACTTCATAAGTCCAACCAATCAAGCAATGGCATTTGTCACTTGTATTCAAAACAAAAATCTGAATTTTTTTGCACTACTAGAATCACCAAATATAAATACCTAAATATTCACTGTTTTATCATTATTATTTAGTTTKCATTCATCATTTTATATTGTATAATTTTATGAATTTAGTTTTTTATTTTGTCTAAAATGTTTGCATTTAGTTTCCTATCTTATCTAAAATGTCTATTAGGTCAACAAACATAAAAGCAGGCCATTGTTACGGGCCCAATTTGGCAGGCTCAAATTTTCCATCTAATTTTGAAAGACCCTCTATTTCTTTGTCCCTCACAATTGCTCACCAAATACAACCCATAAATACTAGAAAGACCACTTGTTCGCACTTGGTGTGAAAGAGTGTTGTTACTGATGGGTCTTAGGAACGAATTTAGACCTACTTCTGGACCGGATTCACATTGCAAACATCACCCCTAACACCACGTGCGAACATACCTTAAGGAAATGGGTTTCATAATCCACCGCTCCTAAATTTTTTAGGCACGACAAAAAGTTTCATAAAAGAGTATCGGTTTTGAACATTCTTGTATTGTGGCACTAGTTCCAGAGAGCGAGAAATTGCAGAACAAACCTCAATAAAAAAGGGTTCCTCCGTCCGGTCCCACCGTCTAATTGAACGATCATGGGAACCAGTAACCAAGAAGTCACCATGAGAACTGACAGCAAGACACCACACTTCCGCATGATGCCCTTCCAGTGTAAGCAGAAGTTCAAATTTATCTGCGTCCCAGTACTTCACAACTCCATCCTTTCCAGCACTGAACAAGTAGTGTGTCTTTGGCACAAATTGAACGGCCATTACACTGCCAAAAAAGGGGAAAATAAAAACTCAATAGCAGTGGGTATAAAGAGGCTCATATAAAGAAATTCGCTTGATCGATTCTGCGTACTCCAGCATAAATAACAAAAAGATGATTAATGCTAGCATCTGTCTCTTGATAAACACAAAGCAATCAACTTAACCTTGGCAACTATTTAATCTACGCAGTCCTCAAGCGCCCCTACCGTCCTACCTTGAGTGATTCTAATGCAGCTCTTGCTCACATTCACAATTCAAACTAGGAGAATGGTTGGTTGAGAATGCAAAACCTGTCACCGTGAGCAAAGAGAGATTTCCGGCAATCACCAAAATCCATGCCCCAGATCTTGACATTCTTATCAGCAGATCCACTGGCAAGTAAGGCCCCATCTGAAGAAATGTCCATCGATAAAACTGGTAGCTTGTGTCCATAGAGTGAYACAAAAAACTTCAARGTGTCTGTAAARAAAATCTGCAGTTCACGAAGTCAAACAAAATTTAGGTTTATAATAAAATAATTAAAGTACTACCACCGACCATTCCCCACGTAATAAAGGAGCAAAGAAATAGAGCAGATATATAATCCTATGATACTAAAATGGTCATGTTTCTATGGAGTCATTGAGCAAGACAAAAAGATGAGAAGTGATACCAATACAACCCAATCTAGTACCTTAATTGTAGAGTCAAGAAGAGCAACGGCAATGTATCTAGCATCGGGACTGATGCGCACACACAGTACGTCATCTGCCATTTGCAATGTCCGAGTGTTGCGTATATTCAACTGCTTCATTCCCACCTGCTTATGAACACCGTATTAGATTTAAGAGGCTAGCTAAAATACTAGCTAAAAAAAAGAGAATCTTCCTATGTTCATCGGAGCATGAACGCAAAGCAGAAAATTCGAGATAAATATGACACTCACCTTGTCACCCCCTTGCACAAGTTCGTAGTCCCAGAATTTAACATTCTTGTCAGCACTCCCACTAACGAAACCTGAACCATCTGGCATGGGTGCTAAYGACCATACAGCACCCCCATGGGCTTCCAAGACTTGAGTCCGTTCAGCACCYGCTATGTCGAAAATCTCTATGCCGCCAACCTTGGTGCCTAAGATCGCTTGTCGATTTCCGGGAACAATTATGCCAGAAAGACCATAACCAGACTCTATCGTTCGAAGACAAACACCTGATCTAGGATTCCAGATTTTAACTGCATTGTGACTTGCAGTCATGAGGGTAGTGCTATCTGCGCTCAAGGCTGCCACTCGTACATCCGACCGATGACCGGAAAGCTCAATCGAATGCACTCGAGAAGTGGACTCCTCCAGGACCTCATAAACTTCTAAGCTGTTATTATGGAGCGCTAAGCCAATAGTTCCTAAAGTGCCTTTCCTGGGCTCCGCAGGAGAAAACGAAAAGGATGAAATCTTTTGTTTTAACCTAATTGTTTGTAGCAACTGAAACTCGTCTGAGGCTGACAGGCTTTCAGTAACATCGGCCATGTCTTCGTCAGGTTGGTTTTCCATTGGCTCTCCTTTCTTAGCAGCTTTCTCTCGGCTGCGTTTCTTCCGTCGTTTGGCCTTCTTTAAAGCYTCAGACTCATCACGAACACGATATAAATCAATCGTTTTGCCAGCAGCTTGGCACCCTAGTAGGGAACCATTGTGATTGAACTTCAAAACTGACACCCGGTCTGTGCTCTGACGCTTGATGCTCCCTAAAGGAATCAAAATGTCCCACTTGCTTCTCGGTGCCTCTTTAGTTTCACCGTTGGGAATCTCTGGAACCTCGGTTTCCTCGGACACCGCATGCACCTCCTTTTGCGCATCCTGAATATTYACGCATGCTCTATTCAACGCTCTATTGAACGCTCTATTCATGCTCTATTCAACGCAAAAATCCATCCTTAACAGTAGAAATCCATAAAGTTTTGAAGTCATATGCGGCTTGCACCCTCTCTAGGAAACGAATCAGGAACATTAAATTATTGAAGAGCTGGCCCGCTAGTGAAGCAGTTTATTCCACTGCCAGGCAATTATTACACAAAAGCCAGCATGCAAACATSCAAACGAAAGACAACAGTAGATGAAAGGCATTAACTAAAAATGCCGTATGTGCCAAGAAAAGAAAAAAGGCACTGAATGATTCTAAAGTGKGATACACCCGCCCCTTGCAAACTTAATTTTGGATTCCTTTCTTGGTTCACTTTCATTGATTTCAAGGGTGTTCACGCAGAACGTTATGCTGTTTTCAAGAGTATAATACCAGAGCATTCACAAGCGTCAATACAACCTACCTCATTCTTAGTGATTGTGAACACTCGAAGCTCAGCATCTGCCGATCCTGTGACAAGATGACGTTCCAAGGGGTCGACATCCAAAGCCCAGACTGCACTGCGATGACTCACAATCCTTTGAACACAACTTTGAGTGTCCAAATCCCACACACGAACGTGCGTGTCCTTGCAACTGCTGACAAGCTTCTTGGTCCTCTCCAAGAAAACGAGATCCGTCACCTGTCCATTAAGATCCAGACAATTCCTTTTTCAATAATACACGAGCTAGGCAGAACCATACTACCATTACAATTTCAACTCATTAAACAAATGTGCCGTGACTTCATTACACGAACGGCTGCAATTGTAGAGACCTGGTCACGGTGACCTTTCAGACGGTAGAGACCAGTCTCCGCCACAGCATCCCACACAATGATGTCGGTGTCCGTGCTCCCGGAAGCCAACAAAGCTCCAGTCTTGTTGAACGCCATGGCTGTGACCGCCCCTTTGTGTCCGGTAAGAACCATCTCRCAAGTGCCTTTGACAGTATCCCAAACGCGAATCGTCCCATCCTTGTATCCCACAGCAACCTACACCAGAAGTGATGCTATGAGTGACTAGCGATGAACAAGTGTCAAGAATGCATTCATTGTACAAGGACTGAGWAGGATAACCGGAAGAATAGGTTAATCAAAGGAAGGAAAACACCAATACCTCTGAAGACCAGACGTAACCCTAACCTGTAATTGGAAATTACGAATTCTGGAGAAGTTTGACAAGAAAAGACAGATGAGAACAGCTACAGCTAAATACCCSATCTGAAGGAGCCAGTGATAAAAAACCGCAATCCCACAAACTACTTCATTGAGGAAACCTTATGGCGCAAAGCAATAGGCTCCACTCATAGAGAATCCCATACTTCGTTCATTGTACAAAGACTGAGAAGAACAACATGAGGAACAGGTTGATGAGGAACAGGTTGATGAAAAGAAGAAAGAAAAGGATGCTTCTGACCGAACCATGAACAATTCAGCACTGGAAATCAAGGCAGACGACGAGAGACGAACAGCAAGAGCTAAATACCCCATCTGAAGAAGTCTCTGATGAAACAGCAGTCTCACAAACACAATGATTGTGYAGATCTTGTTTARCAAACGTTACAGACTCCAGTCATAGAATTTTTCTCTCTGAGTGCAAGGAAAGATAATAGGGTTTACAGTTCACTAAGAGAGCAAATGCTTGGTGACCATCACTCCCCTTGTTTTCTCATTCAAACCGAATCCAATTCATCTCTCTCACCAATATTAAAACATTGAAAAAAACAGAAGTCTCACACATTCATTCTGCAAACCTATTGTACAAAGCAGTRGACTGCACTCACAATCCTTGCCTCCGAACAAATTAAAGARTTTWRGGTTTAGGGTTTAGGATTCAATCGAACAGTCGTTCCAAAACCCACGAATTCACTCACCAATGAAGCCGAAGAAGGCACAGGCGCGACGGCCGTGACAGCTGGACGCTGCGCTTCTCCGGAAGGTACGAGCTGGTTGACGCACCGCCCTTGCTTCACATTCCACACCAGAAACTGCTCCAACGCGCCGGCCAGCAGCAATTTGCCCGACTGGTCGAAGCACACGCGCGCCTCGCCAGAGGCCACCAAGCCGAAGGCGGCGGTTTCCTCGTAGCGGAGATACGCCTTCACCATCGCTGCGAGGGACAAGAAGGTCAGGACACTGGTATATCGACGGGGACCTTAAACCCTACACCCTCCTGAGACCCTCCTGATCGCCATGGCTGCAGAGACGCTGCGTCTAAGGAGCTAGAGCGCCTTAGTAATCCTTAAACCCTAAACCCTGTAACCCTGTAAAATTTCGTCACCCTGTTGAGATCTGGGACATGTAAGGAAGATGAAGATTAGAGACCCGAGGGACGGCGGCTGCCGCGGTCTGCCGCTGGGGTTTAAGGGCCGGGGTGAACTGACCCCTCGCTCGGCCACTCGGTAAAAGTTCTGAATTCATATTTACAAGTTCTGAATTCATATTTACAAGTTCTGAATTCATATTTACAAGTTCTGAATTCATATTTACAAGTTCTGAATCACAAAATTCCAAAGATGATTATCTACACTTTTGTTTTGCATGCAAGGATTTTTAGTCATTTTCAATAGCAAACATTTGCGCCCATTCATTCCTTTAGACGAGTTTCTAACCACAACTAGGTCGTACTTTCTGATTATACAATTTTGCTTGCAAAATTAAGAAGTACGACTTTTTCGTACAAATTCAATCCATTCATCCTATTTTGTTCATAAAATCTATTTTCCCAACTATAGTTTTACATTGGGCAATGTCCCCGTCGTCAAAAATTATTGGAAACAAATACACCTCCTTGTAGGGCTCCACCCTAATTGTGGGCACATTTTTCCCCACAATCCCCTCCTCCTCGAGCATTAGCGAGGGTGGACTGACCCCCTTACTGCCCCTTTTTTTACCCTTGTGGAAAACACTGGAATTCTTTTATCTACCACGCATGACAAAATTTTGCAAATCCTGAATTCATATTTGCAATTGGTGGGCCCAAATTAACAGGGGGAGGTGAAGAAATGCAAAATTGACGCGGCACAAATTAGGGGTTAATTTTTACATTTACCTTTTGACAGGGGCAACGAGGTCAATTCACCCTGGCCTCCAGCCCTGCCCTACACAAAATTAACACTGGGTCCAGTAATCCTCAGTTTGGAAACCGTCTTCGAGTACTCTACAGTACAAGGGGATCTAACTTATCTGCTATTGGTTAACGCCACATCAGAACAATCGACCCTRAACACCAACCCGAACCCTCCACGTCACCTTCACCTACCCAATAAGCAATCACCTCCGACGTCAGTTGTTATTACGACTTCCTTTCCTTKCTCTTCCGTCCCTCCCGTCGTCGCTTTGACCTAAAATCTCCGTCCGCGTGCGTTGCGCCCTTGGCCGCTCTCGCACGTCGTCACATACTTCGCACTGCGCGATGAGCTTGGTTTGGACGTCCTCACAAAGTTTCCTCTTTTGCTCAGTTTAGGTAGACTGATCGAGTTGCGGGCTTTCAGGCGCAGTTCAGTTCGTCCGGGGGATGGAGGTGAAGAGGCGAGCCTGTTTAGATCGGTGACAGATTTGACCCTTGGAGTTGGGAATTCCTTCAAGGTGTGTGTGAGAGAGAGAGATGGAGCAGCAAGGAGGTTTTGGACAGGCGCTTTTTCACCAGCACAATAATCATCAGAACTATCCATCGTCATCGCTGGAGATTTCGGATGGTTCTTCGCTACCCTTGCTCCGTGCGCAGTCGGAAGGTTCAGCGCTTTTGCCTCCCCCTGCTTTTCGTTCCCATGCTCATGAAGGCCATGCTCATGAAGGCCATACTCATCACGAGTTTCAGCAACCTAATGCAGGTGCGCGCTCGCTATTTTTTTTTTTCCAATATGAACCCTGATCTGATCGCATTCAAGTGTAGTTTCTTRTTACATTATGCTGAAGTTTAGATTTTTTGTGAATCGGTAGCTGAAATTGTGTTCTGCGTTTGTTAACTTGGTCAACTTTTACATTTTTKTTGCTATGGTTTTAGCGATGGTGGTCACCAACCTAATTAGGTGCGTGATTTAATTTAATTTTATGAAGAAGAAATTGACATGTGTTAACTCTGATCCGATCGCATTCAACTGTTGCTCCTTTTTGCAACTCGCTCTAACTTAGATTTGCTGTGAAGTGGCAGCTGAGATTATTTATTGCCTTTGTTGACTTGGTGAAWCTTGGGTGAATGAGTAGATTAGTGAAGCTTCTTATATCTCAAACCCAATTGAGCTGCGCGAGTTGATCACGTTCTTATAAATATACTATGACCGCTAATATACTAGTCTCTCCTTTTGTTGCATCATTTGTTGCAATGAAATCTTGTTAATTTCACCGCCAACATCCTACTATCTCTTAGTTTAATGTGCAACAAGTGTTTTAGATTCATTGATAGTGTGGTAWATTTAAGGAATACTTTCGTCGAGAATTTCATAGTAGAGAGATTCGAGTGTGTGCAGGAGGGTTTCCAACTGCGAATGGCGATCCAGGCTTTGGGGCTCCTGGATTGCAGACAGCCCAGTCAATGCCGGTGATTCCGATGGGACCTCCACCTAGTGGAGGCGGAAGTGCGTTACCAAGCTTTGGCACACCATCTCAATATGCAGKCCCTCCAGGTCCTCCGGTGTTCAGTAGCCCACATCGGCCGGCTCAACCTGATTTCAATGCACAGCGGCCTTCCAATTTTGCAGAGATTCCTCTGGCTGCACATTCATCAGCTCCACCAGGTGATAACGGCTTTTCTCGGTCAGGAGTACTGGAAGAGGAGTTCGATGCGTACAGCTTGTCTGCGTCTGCGCCCTTCGTCTTATTTTCAGCTCAAAAGGTTTGCATGTCTAGGTTTTCATTTCTGGGTTTGTTGATTATTTTTGTAACAGTTTTGTGTTATTAGTTTAGGGAATTCTTTCGTAATGTGCTGCTGACCACGACACTTACAGCAACGGGGGGCTTCATTTGGGTTCGTGCAACTTTTCTGTTCTTGCAGATCTGACATGATTATTTGCGTAACATATTTGTTGTTCAGGTATTAAATGAGAAGAAGCTCATGAATACGGCCAGCTTGGGATTCGGAGCTCTGGTCTGTCCAGGAAGAGAGACAGAGCCAGGTCCACCTGTGATTATGCATGAGCCCTTCCGTTGTCACAATTGCGGTGCGTATGTTAATCAGCACAGCACTATTGCACCGAATACTGGGCACTGGAGCTGCACGTTCTGCAACAAATCCAATGACAGCAACGGCGAATACAGGGCTCCCACTATTGATGAACTGCGGAATTGGCCGGAACTTGCGACAAGCGTGGTTGACTACGTAGACTCAGGTATTTTCTTGGTCATTTCGCACAACTAGTTCATTGGCTAGCATATTGATACTATTCATTCAGGTCTTTTTTTGTCTGTCTTCAGCTCTCATCACGTTTTTGTGGATGAAAGTTGGAGACCAGAATTTAAGGTCGCGATCTTTTTRCACTACATTGCAACGAACTTGTTTCGAGGTACGGTTCTCCTTTGTTGATTTGGAAGGATTGTGAATACAGGAACTCGACGTCCTGGCTTTGTGTCAGTTTCCGAATCAAGTATGACTGCGCCAGTTGTGCTCCTGATTGACGATAGCCTTGATGAAGAACATTTGACGCAGTTGCAAGAGTCCCTACATACCTTCCTAGATTCTATATATCCAGGAACACGGATTGGAATTGTTACKTATGGACGAACAGTATCTGTTTTTGACCTGTCAGAATCAGAGGTGGCTGCAGCAGATGTTCTACCTGGTGATTCTAGCTTAAGTCAAGAGCTGAAACAGATGCTCATATATGGAACAGGGGTGTACCTTGCTCCTGTTCATGCGTGTCTTGCTATTGCTCACAGCATTATCTCTTCTCTACGTCCATACCGAGGTGGTTCGGTGGAGTCGAAGAGAGAGCGATGCGTAGGAACGGCTGTCGAGGTGGTACTGGCTCTGATCCAAGGCCCAGCAACAGACCTCCCAGTGGGTACATCCAAGCGTTCGGGTGGAAGGAGTCGGGTGCTGCTCTGTGTTGGAGGGCCAACGACATTGGGCCCTGGATCCCTTCCTTTTTCTAATACTCACCCAAACTATGCTTACATGGAGAAAAAAGCTATCAAACACATGGAGCATCTGGGTCTGGAAGCACGTCGCTTGGACATTGCAGTGGATATTTTTTGTGCTGGAACTTGTCCTGTGCGGATTCCTACTTTGCAGCCTCTAGTTAATGCCTCCGGGGGTCTATTGGTACTGCACGATGATTTTGGGGATGTGTTTAGCACGAACTTGCAACGGGCAGTTCGGCGCTCTACAGGTTTCAGAGGGATTTTGGAGATTCGCTGTTCTGATGATGTGGCAGTGACTCGTGTGATAGGTAAGCTATTCGTCTGACTCTTATACTGCGTGTAATTGTACGGGTCATGATTTTTCAGGTGGGGTTTTCATCAATTAGCTCCTCTGCATGTCAATGATGGTGTTATTGGGTGGAATGACAGGCCCAGGAGAGGAGGCCCGTGGAGATGCAAGCTCTGAACATTTTAGAAACGATACATCTACAGCTGTGCGCTTACTCAGTGTCGAAGATTGTCAAGCATTTGCAATTGTGATGGAATTGGAAGATGATTTAGAAGATAGTCATGTGTACTTCCAGATTGTTGCGAGATATACGAGTATGCATCAAGCAGAGGTGACTAGGGTTGTAACAGTACGGTTGCCGACGACAGATAGTGTGTCAAACTACTTGCAGAGTGTAGATGATGAGGTACTCTATTTATCGATCAGATTCTTTTGTTTCAGATTTATTTTTTGCTATTTTGATGTCCTTGCTAGCTGTACAAGATATTTAGTCACTTCTGTTCCTCTACTGTTTCTCTGTGAACAGATAGAGCAATACTGGAACCTTTCATACGCCACGAAYATCATGAGTCATGAAATTCTGTTTTGGTCGTGACGCTTATTCTCTGAATCTTTCATTTTTGTGGTAATAACGCAGGTGGCTGCAGTGCTAATAGCAAAGAAGACGGTATTGGAGGCAAAGACTGCAGTGGATGCTGCCGACATGCGACAATCAGTAGATGAGAGAGTGAAAGACATAGCCTTGAAACTTGGAACTAACACTGCCAAGTCTAAGATTCGGCCATTTCCTTCAAGCCTTTCAAGATTGCCAGAACTCTTGTTTCACTTAAAGCGTGGGCCTTTATTGGGCAGCATMATAGGCCATGAAGATGAGAGGGCTGTTTACAGGAATCTCTACTTGCAGGTATGCACGAGGTTTTAATACTATATTTCGTTGTACTCATGTGCTTCCTTATTGACGTTTCAAGTAAGGCTCGTGCTAGCCAGACAGTTATTGAAGATGGTGCAGACGATGAGATTTTGTTAGGTGTGTACCGGTACATCTTGTTTGCATATCACTGGTGATTTTATCTCATATTTAGGTACTTCAAGCTCTGKTCTGTACCGTAATTCTTCTTGTAATAGTTGCCTATCTTTAATTGTGCAGGCTGGATTTGAGTTGTCATTGCGCATGATGGCCCCGAGGCTGCTCATGCATCGGGAGGCAGGCACATTCGAAGAGTTACCTGCCCATGACGTGGCTATGCAGTCGGACTCCGTGATTGTTTTGGATCATGGGACTGATGTTTTCATTTGGACGGTGAGTAGTTCGCTTGTTGTGTGCCTCCTGGAGTACTCGAAAGACCTAAACTGTTGGCTAACCCTAGAAATGTGTTTTAGATTCCGAGTCTGTTTTTTTCGGACTGATCAATCAATCCTCCTTGTTCTTTCTTAGGTCCTCATTACTATTGGAAGGCTGCCAAGCCTTTGATTTTCATATTTTGGTGCCTGTAACTAGTYGTGCATTCATGAATAGACAATGGTTTTGATTTCAAATCTCAGATGAGTCAAATATGAAAATGAGGTGGATTTTTGTGTTTGATCTCTACGTGTAGGGTTTGAGAGTTGTGGCGGATGAAGCTAAGAACGCGGAAGCACAAGCAGCTTGTCGCACTCTTGCCCAGGAACTCACCGAGCAGCGGTTTCCAGCTCCTCGGATGCTTTCGTTCAAGGTCAAATAACTGGCCCCAAGCTTGATAATCTTTTGAGGTTTCACTGGATTATTATACACGTTCAAGGATTTGTGAAAACTTCATTGTCATCACTAATGCGATATCTTTTTCCTTAATCTGTGAGCCTGTTGACATGAWCACCGAAAGTTTGTCCATGGTTTCTCTTGGGAATCTGACACTKTTTTCACTTGAACAATTGAAATAGGAGGCAAGCTCTCAAGCCCGATACTTGCAGTCAAGACTGATACCCGCACACAAAGATCCTCCTTATGAGCAGGTTTGTAACCCTTTCTCGAATACTGATTTGTCGAACTCTCAACCATTCTGTGTATGAATTTTTTTAATTCTTAGAGGTACCCAGTGCACTGTGTRAAAAACACCGACTTAGATCCACGTCATGTATTAAAATAGGGCTCCGTTCGTGTACACTGCAKACTGTGGTATGAAGGTTTACTTGAATATGATACTATAGTGAAATACTRTAGTCTCTTATTACGGAAATAMGTGGCAAGGAAAGGCCTCTCGGATGTTAAAGGGTTAAAATGTAGCACGTGTCTCAGGTGATGGTTGCGGTTTTTGTTGTGGTGCTCTTGTAAATTGCTCTCAGGATTTATGTTGTCCAGAACWTAGTAGTTCAAGACCGTAGAGACATAGAGACCCATCCTGTTCATATTAAATCCTTACTTTTGAGGAAACAATAATCTGGTAAATATTTTGGCTGAAAGATGAATGAATGATCCTRAAAACAAAACCTTAAGCCTAATTATTCGTCTCAGTCCTTTCCGTCCTTTTCGACTAGCCCATGTATGATGTGCCTGCATATTCTAATATTTTTGAACAAATCATGAATGTCAAGTAAATGCAGAACAACGTTAATGAAATGGAATCTTAAAAAAATACAATTATGAATTCGTTTCATGACTGACGAACAGATTGGGTCTCTATCACTCTATGGGGGCACTGGACATTAACTTTTTCCAAGAGCGACAAATGATATTTTTTGGGCTACGAGGAGATTAACATTAATGTTGTGACCTGGTGTTGTGGTCTCAGGAGGCTCGGTTTCCTCAGTTGCGGGTCCTCACTGCCGAGCAAAGAGCACGTCTGAAGAGCAGTTTTGTGCCCACTGACGACCTGAGCTTCACCGAATGGATGAGACGTATGAAGCTCACTCTGCAATGACACCCAATGTAACTTAATATTTCCTTTTTTTAATTGACTCAGTCGTGTAAATGTCGAATTCATTCATCCTAGAATTTACTATTCACAAATTAAACTTGTCTATTGTCTATGGTCTATGATTTGTATGAGCTTTTATCCATTGTTTCGATTCTCTAGCATATGGAGGATGTATTCAGGTAATTGTTTTGCATGTTTGAAGAGGCTTGAGGGCAAATAAAACACTTCGTTACTTTGATAACAGTTTGTGGGTAATGAAAAATCCTGCAATTGATAAATGGATTGGGTGACTGAGGAAAGCACACCTTAACCCCTAAACGCCTCAATCCTTTTCTGAATTTTTGCACATTTTTGCTTATAGCTTTGTACAAGAATATCATTAACCAAAATTTCATGTTTTTGAGAACTTTTGAAATTCTAGTTAACTATTGAAAACTTTCATTTTTCACTGAAAAAAGTACATATTTGATTATTGAGAGGTCTTCAAAGGCATATATGTCCATTAGTGGAAGAGTAAAGCTTGTCAATTTTACTTCATTTCCTGGCTTTTAGCAAAGTTTGCTAATTTCACTTGTTGATTTGAGATGTAAGAAATTGTTCTATCAATTTGGTTTGAGAATGGTCCCTATGGAAAGAACAAAGTGTTTTCATGATTTTCACCATTAAAAAATCAATAATGCAAGTGTTGATTTGGAGCTAATGTAATTGCAGTTTCTACTTATCATAAAAAATTGCATTTCAACAATTGCAAAGTGGATTGAATAATGAGTTTGATAGCTTTTCATGTGAAATTAAGTTTTTTGGAAGTGCATTTTAGTGTGCTAACACTTTTTGTAGTTGTTCATGTCACCTCCTATCTAAAAAAACTTTTGTATGCGAATTTCTAAAACATTGTGGAAAAAGGTAGCATACAAAAAATAGAAAATGTACATTTTTCTTGTTATAATCTCTGAACTCCTATGCAATTTTGCACTCAAAATTGGTAAGCAAGCTCTTGAAACATCTATATGGTTAGATTTTGAAAAAAAGAACAATTTGCTTCATTGGGGATTTGGAGATAACTACAAGCCATTGCTCTTTTTTCATAGTCAAAATACACTTGGAAAGGCTCGGGCATTTAGCGGTTAATATGTAATTTGAATGCATTGTCATTTTCAAAAAATATTTCGAATGCAAAGGCATTAAGAGATAATAATAGTTCATATTGCAACCTATACTCTCTATAATGGCTATTGCAATTCTATGCACTCAATTCCAAGAAATATTCCGATATTGTAAAAATCAACATCATTTGCATGTTTGTCAAATTGTGAATGTTTTAGATTCTATAAATGTCAACTTCCTTCAAATTTGTGTACAACAATCAAAAATGATGTACACCAACATGCTAGAGCATAAAAAGCTTTTTTGGAAAAACATTTGATAAAATATAAAGTAATTCCAAATTATGGCTCTCACCCACAAGTTTTACACATGGCTAACTTTGAAATTAATTTTCTTTTACATCACAACTAATTTTTTCTTGAAACTTCCATAATAGTGTGTTACATGTCGCATACTACAACTTTGTATATTTACTTTTGGACTTTGCCCATTGATGCTTATAATGGTATCATTGTTTGAATGAAAAGGTATCAAATCCATACTCAAAGGTGGCAGTCATCGTATACAAAAATATTTTGAGGGAATATGCATTGATATGTTCTTGTTTTTAGAGGATGATATCGTTTCTAAATTCCTACAATTTGTACAATTCAAGGAAAAATATTAATGGATGCACACATTTTTGCATAAATAAATAAGTTTTGACATGCATTCTATGTATAGGAATGGTCTTCTAGTAGACTTGTAGCTACTATCCAAAGGAACTCCAAGAATAGTTTATTATATGTTGTGTCAAAGTCTACAAAGTGAGCTTCTTTTTGCTTGCCTTTCAAAGCATATAAAATATTATTTTGGTGGTTCTTTTGGTGAACAACCATCTCCATACAATTGTTACAAATGGAGTTTTATTGTTTTATTTATTTATTTATTTTCCTATTTTTAACTAATCAAATCATCAAAGTATCTACTTTCTTGAGTTTTGGCACTTTTCTAGTTCTTGTACTTGGACAATTTTTTTAAGGTATATTTTTCTCAAAAGCGTATACGGATATTGAAACAAACTCAAATGCCAATAAATGCACTAAATTGAAGGCTTCTCATTGTTCGGAAGCTACCATTCCTATTTGATATCACATATAAGGTAACTTTGCCTATGACATGCTAAATGCCAACCAACCCATCCTAGGTTGAATTATATATTTATATTGTCTATGAACATTCTTGGTGTAGAATTCTTTTTGCATGGCTGCATGTATTTGGTTCATTTCTCACTTAACCTTTGAAGGATGAACCCTAGTAACCATGAAATCAACCATTTTGATACCATGGAAATCACTTGTTCCAAAATCAAAAAGCACTTATTGGAAGTTAAAGTACTACAAAAGATTTCCCCTTTCCACACAAAATTTTGAAAAAAAATAAGCAAACAAGGATTGCACTATTGCACCATGGAGAAATAGCTACTAAAAATGGGTCTTTGTTGATTTTTTATTTGTATTTTTTGTTAGGGCATTCGGTGACTAATCTATGGTTGGCACCTCCAAAATTACCTATGATCTAAAACCACCATTTTCGAAGTCTATACATCTCGAAGATCCATTATGTACTCCTATGTGAAAGAAACGCTTTTAAAACCAAACTTTGACCCTTCATAACTTTTGCATATTATATCCAAATGTTGCATTTTTTTCGAGCCTCATTTCACTTGCCAACAAGAAAGTATGAAAATTTGACGAGCCTAATAATAGTGACTACTCTAAGTACCAATTTCGATGTAAAAAGGCATGAAAATAGAAATGCCAAAGGTGCAACTTGAAGGGTTTTTTTTTAGTGAGTGCAATGAAGCATAACAAGTAAGTATTTTGATTTGTCGTAAGGTAGCAATACATTAGAGCAACAATATAATTAGAGTTTCAATGACTTTTGAAGGGACCAAGTGTCAAATCTTGTTCCAACAATGAAAGATGYTGCGAGTAGAATATGAATTTTCCTCTATTTAGAKAAATAGGTTATAARGTTTCAAAAATAATGYACTATAGGCCCCCACAAWGAATCATAGTCTTAGTAGGAAAAARCACATTTGGAGTCTTGAAGAAATAGAGGGATGTGTAAGTAGAGGCACCTATGAGTAGTCACTTTGCTAAAATACTCAAGTTTTAAATARAAGACTTGACATATTTACATGGTCATCTAGTTTGCTATGAGGCAAAAATAGTTTTTTGTTTTAGATATCTTTCAATTTAAGATGGTGCTAACTTAATAGGGAAATCTGACACTAATTTAGTAAAGAAAAATTTGTGTCGGTTGGAATATTACTATATAATTGTATTTTACCAACTTCCAAAAAATAAATTTTGAAGTGACACTAGTTTTCAAGGTGACACTAAATTCCCCTCCTAACTAAGAGATGAGGAGATGTTGCTTGCACATACTTGACAAAATATGTCTTTGGCCAATGTGTGAAGCTTTGGCCCTTCAATTATTTAAGAGGATCTTTACCTTCACTCATTTTCTCACGCCATTACAAAACCCATTGCTTTATATTCTCTAAAGTAGCAATACAATGTGGACAAGTGAGAGAAGTCACAAATGACAAACCATGGGGTTGACTTGGCTTCTAACATTAGATCATTTTGAATGAGAAGCAACACAACTCCAAATCTCCTTAATGAAAAACAAGGGGGTTTGCTTCACTGTCAATGAAAGTATGAACGTGATGTTTGCAATTTTTCTGCAATTTCCCAGTTCACCCTTGACATGTGGTAGTTTGGCACCTAAACTAGGAGATCTCTTCCATCTCAAGACCTTGTCAGCTTGTATTGTAATTTGCATAAAAAAAAGGTATGTTTTCACTTGGTGTTAGGGTGATGTTTGGAATGTGAATCCGGCCCAACAATAGGTCTAAATTCGTTCCTAAATAACTACCCTCAATAACAACATTGTTTAACCCCTAAGCCCTCAAACGACCATTTTTTGGTCATTGCCCGACTTTGGGCAAAATTTTGGGGCAAAATTTTTTTTTTTTTGAATTTTTTTTTCTTTTCCTTGAAAATATTGGGATGTCTTTCAGTATTTATATTCAAAACTAGGACCACTGCGGTAAAAAAAAACCATAAGAGAAATAGCTCAATGTGTTTAGAATTTTCTAGTGTTGAAAAACTTACTATTTGAGCAAAGAATTGATCAACCATTGGGATTGGCAATTTTCAATTTCATAAATAAATTGTTAACAATTTAGTATTTTGAATCATTCTCTACTTCTTTCTACTTACTATTTTTTTCCCACATATTGTACAATTCCAAATGATTTGAAATTTTTTAATCATATAACCAACTTGCCTTGAAGGATGAATTCAAAGACAAACCACCATTTTGGACATTTTTTCATACAAATGTGGCGTTTTGAAATGCAGCTGCCCGGATTTTCGCAGGGCTCAAAAAAAGGATTTTTTTCACTTTAAACGCAGATATCTTGCAATCCACATGGTGAAAAAATCTGAAATTTTTTCTACATCTTCCCAAAGAATTTTGATACAAGATCCTATGGTTACTTTTGTCCAAAAATGTTTTTTTTTCTAAAATTTGGTACTTGCACTAGAAATGGCAGTTTTGGAGCGTTTTTGGTGAAAGCATAGTCAATGACCTTTAGGGGTTAAAAAAAGTTTCAAAATATTATGTCAAAAATTGAGATCACACGAGCTTGCCCGAAATCTCAAGTGTCCCCCGACATCTATCCTAAATGGTTTAGCCCTCACAATTTGGAATCTATACCTGTCCTATATGTCTGAAATTTATATCAATCCTATATGTCACTTTTATAGCTTTGACCTTGCGGTTTGAAAATGGCACATGCCATTTCAATGAAATTCACCATGTGTTCCTTCATTTTGGAAACCGATTTGTAGAGAATAGATGCTAATTAATTACCTTTGTTGTTGATTGGTTAAGGCACATGAGTGACAATTTGCTCAATGGATCCATCCCCAAAGAGCTTGGTTGGAGCACTCCCACTTCTATTGCACATGTAAGATCAAGCACATCATTATTTTGCATGATAGGCTTTCTTCCTTGAGAGCTTATCCCTTAAACGTTGAAGAGGACGTTTGGTGTGCAATGGACGATAGGAAATCTTTCTGAGTAGGATAGAAGTGCAACTATTCATCTTTGGAATTTTGATTAAAAGGAAGAGATCTTGTACAATACTTTGACTTTCAATGAGGGTGAATGCAAGAAAGACCAATACTATTTTGCGTCACAATTTGAATTGCGGAGTTTCCATCCACTATAACTTTTGAATTATGAGACCAATTAACTTGAGAATTTTATTGGAGATGTATTGCTTGATAGCAATTAGATTCCATATTTTTTTGAAATTTTAAAAAATCATTTTATATTTAAATTTCAATTTAGCAAATTTGTCACGTTTTGCAGTTTAGAGGTTTTTAGTACTGGGGAGTGCCCCAAATTAATGATCTAGAGCGGAAATTTTTGTAGTCTATTTCCACACTAGGTGGGCATTCATTTGCCAAAGGGAATCTAAAAAAACATTATTTTATGTCCTCTACATGCGTGCTAACAGGGCTCTCTAGTGCGTGCACTTCTAAACATTCAAGATGGTTTTAAGATCATTATTTTAGTGAAATCTCTTTATCATAAAGTTCTCCTAAATTGCCAGTTTTTAGTTTTTAAAAAAAATTACATTTCCTATTTTCTACAAATTAAAACATCAAAACACCTATTTTCATGAAATTTTTCACTTTTCTAGTTCTCCTACTTAGAGAATTTTCCTACGCTTTTCCTTCACAGGGTACCTTCTTCTTACAAATGTATACATTAAACATTTTTTTAACATTTTTTTAAAATTGTTTTTCTAAATGTACAATACTCCCAAAAAAAACATGAGTACTATGCCAAACGCTACAAAAAGAAGGGGTCTTTCTTGCAATCACCCATGAGTGCTTTTAGATTTTTTTTTTAAGCCAATGATTCCCATGGTATCAAGATGGATAATTTCCGCAGTTCCAACCCGTCCTCTAAGGGTTAAATAAGTCGATGTATTAGAAGATTATTAACTAATGTTGGATTTTGACTTGCGGTCAGACTACTCGACAATGATGCTCTAAATGCACAATCTGTCTTACAAAGTTGGACAAGCAGGGTAAAATTTGTGTTTATTAGAGGTAAAAGTTTGAAAAAAAAAACTATTTTGTGCCTTGTTTAGGGTATGTTCTTGACCTCTCTAAGGTAGGACCACCCAATGACGTTCGTGCACCTAACGGTGTCAGTTTCTATGTCAGGTATTGATTCTAGAACATAAATGTASGTAGACTGTAGATAGCTTATTATTTTTGATGTAAATGATGAGCTATCTACAACCTACCTACATTTATGTTCTAGAATCAATACCCGACACAGAAATTGACACCGTTAGGTGCAAGGACGCCATTGGGTGCTTCTTGCATGAGCCAATTCAAGGTCTATGATTGCAAATATGAACTTGAAATTTGCAAATTTTATCACACGTGAAAAATAAAAAAGTTCAGCGTTTTCCCCCGGGGGTATTTTTTGGCCACATCAATCTCGACTAGACTAGGGGCAACAAACGAGTAGATTCCGGACCCCCCCGGCGGCGTGACCGAGCCTTCGCCTTCCTCCCAGGAGACGTCTCCCGCTTTTCCACCCAAGTAAGAATTGTAGTTGGCTATGGCGGCAAGCTTCCCCCTCGCCGCCTCCCTCGTCAGGAGCCTGTCCAGGAGCATAATTATCCAAGCCCTCCGTCCGCCGACCTAGCTAGCTACTGCAGAGATCTCCCAGCAACTTCCCAGCCAACTTTCCATACACTCCTCAACCTAACCCCGCTTCCACGTGCTGGCGACTGCATGCAAGCGCAGCAGCGCCTTCGCAAGATCGCAAGCATTTCGAATGGGTTGCCAGTCGACCGGAAGCATTAGCCAGAAAAAGGAGCCGAAATCCGGATCCCAGAGTCAGCGCCTGCCGGCCTGGCCTGGCTGCAGAGGAATTTTAGTCGAATTGCAATCGAATCGCAAGTTCGTTAGTTATTAGCTAAGCGATCGAGAGCCACCCGCCCGCAGGAAATGCGCATTGCCAATGCAATTGCATGTCTGATTGGATTGGATTTGACGGCAAGGAAGGACCTGCAAGCACTTTGCTGGTGCAGGAGGGCCAGACTCCAGAGTTGCCACACGCCGGATCTGACCTAATCAACCTCCCCGCACAGCTCTCGAAACCAGACACAGAAAATCTATCGATCGTCCGGCGAATGCTAAACCAAGCAACTCACGCGTACTTTTAACAGGACCCCGCTTGTGCAGGTGGCGGGGGAGGGAGGGAGRGATTTCTGTCGGCGAACGGTATTGGTGGTACAAGCGTGTACAGACGAGTAGCCCCCAGGCTATGTATGATACAAAGAGTCGGCCTGTGAATGCAACCCSTGGTGATCGATTGGTGTTGTTAATTCCRTCGTCATCGCTAGCGTAGCCCTGAATTTGCAGTTTTGCACCTTCTGGAGACTCCTCGGGATCCCGGCTTTTCAGCTTCTGATGGGAGTGGTTGAGGGCGCCAGGGTTCGATCTGGTGGGGTTTGGGGGCGTAACTTATTAGCGGTGGATCCGTGAATTCAAAAGCTGGCGGTTCCGTAGTGTCGTGCTGGCGGAGGGTTTTTTTTGCTACTAAGCACTTGCAGAAAAACGTGGTGTGTTTGGGGGATGGGGGGAGAAGAAGAGCCGACGATGGAGTCGAAGATGATGATGATGCAGGAGTCGAAGATTAGTCGGGAGATTAGTGCCGCGACTGTGACGCCCGTGACGCTTGGTGCACCTGCTGCKGCGGAGGCGAAAGAGGTGACGTTGAAGGAGCTGGCGCGCAAGATGGCGGCGTTCGCTGCTGCTCGGGAATGGGACCAGTTTCATAGCCCTCGCAATCTGCTTCTCGCTCTTGTAATTCTCTTCTGTTCAACCTCTTGAATGGGCTTCGATCAGTCAATATATCCACCTGAATGGAATTCCTAGACTCTCGTAAGAATGGGTTTTTTTGGTGGGGAGGGATTTGTTGACGGTTTTGCTACAGTCGACGATAGTTTGGCAATTGAGTGTGAGCGTGCGGGTTTTKCTTTTTAAAAAAGAAGGCCAGAAGAAAGACTTTCAAGTGCCGAAGCACCCGACTTCATTCCCCTGGAATCGAATCTCTTAGACTCGTGCCAGAATGCTTTTGTTGTTTGCTTGACGTTTTATCAGTTGTGGAGAAGGTTTTGGTTCCCATCGTGTGTACCGTCTTTACTGAAATGAACATGGAATTGAGATGAGGTTCTGATCTAGCGTACTGTAGCTAGTGCGGAGTTTTCTAACTCATGTGTTGGAATCTCATGAGATGTATCAAACATGAAGCTTTGGATTGTGTGTCTGGTCCTCAGCATGTGGTATTGGATATTGTGCAAACAATGTAGCCGTTATACACCTATTGCGTACCGTCTTTACTCAAATGGTGTATTCCATTTTTTTCCATTTATTTTGTAGGACTTCTATACATTTCAAACTTAAAAGTGCCAAGCTCGTGAAATTACACCATTTTATCGAAATTGGGTTACAAGCACAAGCAGTATGAAGACCATCCTGCTTCCAGGACTTTAGTGTTCACCCTGAGCTTGGTTGAGCAACTTGAGTCCCTAATGTATGAACCTACACTGAATAGTGAAATTAGGTTGCCTTTACAATTAGGTTGCCTTACCCCAAGAAAGTTACTCCATAAGTCATCAAAGCCGACAAATACTTCTACAAATACTTTCATTTGTACACATGGAGGTTCATGAGCCCCAATTACACCAATGAACCAATTCAAAAGTAGTGCATTTCTTGTAAAGTAACAATAAATATTTAAATAGTGTGGCATGTCGATAAATTAGTGAGGGGAAACCTAATTTCACTATTTTAGTGTAGGCTTTGAAGTACTGTTCATTACCGCACAAGGGCTTCCTCACAGAACCTGCAAAACAAAACAAAAATTTGATGTATGAGCACGAACTGAAAATGCAATCCATTCAAAATGCAAATATTTCAACAGACATTTTTTTTTAATTTTCCAAAAACTGTGCTGGGGACTTCCAAATACTGTAGTGAGTGACTTCCACAATCATTTCTCACTGTTGATGCCAATGATGGGGGAAAAAATAAAAAGGACTCCCAATTTCAGTTCAGGAGTAAAGTACATACATACAGGCAATAACTTAACTTACTCACTCAGGGGCTGCGTGGAGAATTGCACCCAATGTGATTGGCAAGACGGTCTAGAAAGAAACTCCCAAGGAGTTCCATACATTAGGCTGATGTACCACTGAACTTCCTTTCCTGCCAATGAAATCGAAAAAACTGGCCAATTGGGAATCCAACTAAAGCACCAATTGAACTTACACGCTTCCCCCTTCTGGGCGTATCTTGGGAAACACGTGAAAATTTCCACCACCAGGAAAATAAGTTAGTACCATATGGAGTAACTTATACAAAGGAGGCGAGTTAAAAAAAAAAAAATTTTTAAAGCATGAAGAAGGTGGGGTGCAACTGAAAGCATTCCATAGTAAGTAGTAATAAGAACTTTAACCCCTAAAGGATGTCATCATTTTTTATACGTTTTCCCTTGTTGTATACAAACGGGAAAATTGAGTAGCACATGAATCCCATTCAAGCTGTAAATTCCAGACCTAGTCACAGTCATACTAGTAGAGCGTTAAATTGTGCCAACGAATTGGGCCCCGCAGGCTAGATTTACCGCTGGGGAAACGCAGGAATGTTTTATTTTTTGCAAAAAATATTTTTTTGCAATTTTTGAATTCATATTTGCAATCACAGATCCCAAATTAGATAGGGGGGCTAGAGAACATACCCTAGTGACGGCTCAATCTAAGGGGCTTTTATTTATTTTTACCCTTTCACCCTCAAACATTACCCTGCGGGAAATAGTTTCGTTGGCACGATTTAACGCTCTGTGTCACACTACTGGTCACTTGAGAATTTTTTGGGAATTTTTTGGGAATTTTTTGGGAATTTTTGAGTGTTCAAAGAGGATCAAATACATTCAATATACGAACAACAACATATGCATTTTGTAAGACTCAGGAAAAGCTGCAGCATTTAATAACTGGAACTAGCTGGAGGCACTTCCAGTATATCACTCATCACCTTTTTTTAATTTTTCGGACATCCGCAGAGCACTCACTGCTGTAGGGAATTGCTTGCAGAACTAGGTATACATACTCAATATTTTAAAATTTAAAAGACAGATAATCTGACACCATCAATAGGTCAGTTTCAGTTGGAGGGGGACATTTTTTTTTCTTTGGGTGGGTTGGCCAGGTGGGGTGGGTAAAAATATATATATATATATATTATTTTTTTTATCCAAAGTTCAAGGGAACCCCATGATGAGGGTCAAGTCAACAGGGGTAGTCATCAATCAACATGCTCAGTCTTCACAAATTTGTGCATAATAAGACCAATGACTGAGTGCACTTTTTTTTTTTTTTCCTGTACTGCCTGTAAGTTATCAGCTGGGACAATAACAAGTGACTTCTCAACAACCATATAAGATATTAATTTTTTTTTCACCACACAATCATACAATATCTGGCCTTCGCTCATGTCCATGGCAGGACGTTAAATCCTCCATTCGAAGTACGCACAGAAGGTGAGAAGGATTCACCCGAGGTAGAAGTGAAAAAAAAAAAACCCTATTTTGATTCGTGCTTAGTGTATGGTTTAGATCTCTCCTAGCTAATTTGGGGTCTCTGATTGCATATATGTATTCAGAATTTGCAAAAAAAAAATTATGTGAAAAATAAAAAAATTCCATCATTTTTACCCAGGGTAATTCCAGGTAGGTGGGCCCACTTTGAATGGAGGATTTAACGTCCTCCATGTCCATGTGTCCATGTTTTGGGTTTGTAACTTCTCACCTAAACCATCTCTTGYTKTTTTGTTCTCCRCAGGGACATGTCACTACGAGAGGAAGAAGTACTTACATGTCATGTTGGTGGCACCTGTCAGAAGATGTCGAACCTGGCGTGGAAGCTMCCTTTCAAATCTCGCTGCCAAATCCCGGGACAAATCCAAATCCAAGCGATATCAAAACGCAAGTCGCTTTCCATCGTGCAGCCCCCCCCCCGCATTGCTTTGAAGCTCTTTATTGAAGCACTTTTATGTGAGAATTGCATTATGAAGAACTTTCTCGAAGGGCTTTTGACAACCCTAACTTCAGTTGGAGGAGGCAGTCCGACAGTGTGTCACAACTTATGACACAAGATGCTGTGGAGTGTATTTGAAAACACCCCAGCTGCCTGATGAAACCAAGTGCAGTTTTATGTCCTTCAGTCTTCACTTTCTCGTTCTGCCAATTTTTCGTTCACTTTTAAGGTAAGAGCACCCAATGGTGTCTGTGGACCTAACGGCGTCAGTTTCTACACATGATAGTCATTTTAGATGATAAATGTACATAGATAGTGTTTTTTTTTTGGCCTAAATGATATGCTATCTACAGTTTACCTATATTTACGTTCTAAAATCAGTACATGACATAGAAACTGACGCCGTTAGGTGCACGGACGCCATTGGGTGTTCATGCCTTATGTCAAAAAAAAAAAAGCACGGGCCCAAAACAACTGGGAATTCCTGACAAAAAAGAGGCTGGTGGGACAAGTTATCTTCTTCTTGTCGGTCTGAAGAAACAGAAGACGATAATTAAGTGAAGTGAAGTTGCGGGTGCAGCCATCCACGGTTGGGTTGGTTTGCATTGCTTTTGGGATGTCAGTCAGTYAGTCTGTGAGTGTGTGTGTGCCCGGAACTGCGGATGCAACAGACAGCCACTGTCAAGGTTTCCGACTTCAGTCCCAAGTTCCTACTTTGTGCACTTTGTGCATGCCATCGACGCGGACTATGAAGCTTAGGAAGGGCGGAAAATGGACAATCTTTAGTTTTTTTATCTTCATAAGGTAAAACAGCCCATTACAGACCAAATGAGGAGTTTGCCCTCATGTCATTGCTGAAATCTTCTAATTTTTTTCCCACATGTGGACAAGTGATAGAAATGATGAGAGCAGTTGAAACTATATTATTTGGACAAAGTGTGAATTTGTTATGAATTTATGAAGTGTTCCACCCATCACGGTTTCTAGACTACCCCCAAACCAACTAGAACTGTATCCATCATGGTCATCTTACTCACCTAATGCAGTCAAAATATTTTCTAACACAGAAGGCTTGGAAGAATCACTTCCTATAATGAATTAACACTGAAAAGCTAAAAGTTCTTATTATGGTCACTAATCACCCCATTCCAGTACCTAAGACATTGATTGAGGCCAAAATCTCAGTCCTTGGAAGAAAACTGTAATGGGCTCATTCCTAGGGGTCTGTAATGGGTAGAAAGTCCGTAATGGGCTGTTTTACCTTACATGGCAAAAAAAATTTACATGTCTGGAAAATGATCTCAAGTACGCTAATGATGGTAAATAGTGTTACCTACACTAATTGATTTAAAACATCCATAAGCTTTTACTCTTAACCCCTAAAGGACCAAACTGCGTTTTTTGGCAACATAGCGATTTTGGGCAGCTCACTACGAATAGAGTTTTCATTATTTTTCTTTGAAATTTTTACACAACATGTGTCCGAGGAGTAGCTTTAAGGCCCAACAATT